>VZRW01002214.1:26191-65536 GCA_013398125.1 Aegotheles bennettii
ACATTGCTGGCTCATGGTCATTTTCGTGTCCACCAGGACTCCCAGGTCCCTTTCTCCTACACTGCTCTCCAGCAGGTCAGCCCCCAGCCTGTACTGGTGCATGGTGTTGTTCTTCCCCAGATGCAAAACTCTGCACTTGCCCTTGTTGAATTTCATTAAGTTTCTCCCCGCCCAACTCTCCAGCCTACCAAGGTCTCTTTGAATGGCAGCACAACCTTCTGGTGTGTCAGCCACTCCTCCCAGTTTAGTGTCATCAGCAAACTTGCTGAGGATACATTCTGTACCCTCATCCAGGTCGTTGATGAAGATATTGAACATGTATAAGCACTGGACTAACAAGTTACATCTAATTATACTGGGCTATCAGTGTGCTTCCAAAGTGGATTTCCCGCTCTTCTCTGGTTTCTGGTTCACATCACAGAGTGGTCTTCTTAGAGATCATGAACTGTACTCTCTGCTATGGAAGAACTGGAAGAGAAGCTCCAGAAGGATGACTACTGCACTCTGTCAGCCACTGGTCACTCAGTCCAGACCTACAGATGATCGACTCCAACCAGTCTGCACTACTTGGTAATTCAGGCACAGGCATAAACAACCTCCTGAAGTAGGAAGTCCACTCCCCTTCATGGGAGCCTTATGACACTTACTACATTGTTTCATACCTACATGGGGTACATTCTATTTTAATGCATACCTCAGTATCATACAAACATGTTCCTTCACCATGCAAGATGTCACAAATTCATTAAGAAATTAATAAACATGAAAAACAATTTTAGCATTAATTTTTTATGAAGTTTGACTGCTCCAGGTGACTATAAAGCTGTAAGACTTTTGCATGCCCTGCAGGTGAACACCATGTTTCTGCACAGCCAGAAGTGGATTTTGTGCTATGAGTAGTGTGCAGAAACATTTTTACAATAGACTCATTTGATTGCTCACAAACATGTCAATTTCTTTTAGACAAATTACTGTAATTTTTTAGACTTGACCTGGTAAACTTTAGTAATTATAATAAGAAATAAATGCAAGAAATACAAAGGAAATATGTATACAACTGTGTATATATTTGCCCACAGATGACACACAGTTGAAACATGTTGTTCCCCAAAAGTATAATGAAGAAAATCACCCTCAATATTTTGTATCCTGGATGGCTTTTATTTTCAACTTTTTAACTCCTTTTCCAACCCTGAGGGAAAACTTGCCTGGTAGTAATGTATCGTAAAATGGGAATGACAGCTTGAAAAAAGAGAGGGTTGCCACTTTTTATCATAAGTCTGCTCAGTTCCCAGGTAGAAAATATTAACAGCTAGAATATTATCCTTGGAGAAGTGTTTTGGTTTGGACACATGCAAGATTTGTACTAGGATCCATTTAGTGAGTTTGATTTTTTTGTGTTTTATTTGTTTGTATTTAAGTGATATACACAGACTCCATGTATAACTTAAGAAATCTTATTCATCTCTTCTATATCCCAGGTAATTATTTTGAGTGAGCTGTTCATGTCCCAGACATTTTTACAAAGGAGGAAAGTTTCTAGATGAAACCTTAATTGAACTGTTCCCATTATGGTTCAGCAAATGCTTTCCCAGAATTTCTCCACACAGAATAAACCTCATACCCTCCTTGGGATCCTATTTCATAGTCTATCTGCAAACATTTTTTCCTTTACCTACCATTCAATAGCTTATTCTGCAAGTGTAGGTTTTAAGCTAAGTAACTCTTCATTAACATTAATGAGAGATACATGGATAATTTTCCTGAATGTCTATTTGACAAATAATTTTCATATTTTGAAGGGAACGTAGAGAAAACATGGCAGCCTTACACTACCAAGAAGGAAATACTGTAGGCTGTTGGAGATTTCTGAGAAATTGTCTATGGGAGCAATTTAGCTTTGATCGTGTGAATAATTCAGTTCTCATGAACACAGCTGCACTGTCGAAAATAACAAGAAACTGCAAAGAAGATAAGAAAAAGAAGACACAGGCCCAGAAGATAAGGAACTTCAGGATGCAGAGGAAGGGAGTGCGGACTGTGAGCAGTAAAATATTCTGTGTGAACAGCTTAATTGTTACCAATTAGTAGATAAGCAAAGTATGTAGACAGCTGCAAGTAGCCAATAATAGCACCAGTCTAAAAGTGTATAAAAAGACGATGTACTTTTCAATAAACGACTTCACTTTGGATGATATTGGTTGTGTGCTGCATTGCGCACAGGCCTGTTGCAACAGTAGGCATGCATGATACAGTGAGGTAAAGAAAGACAAACCAAAACCCCAAAAAAGTCAGATGGTAAGCAGCCTTTTCTGAGGAGACAAAGGTAATTAGGTTCCTTGGAGGGCCACATGACTGAGTAATTGTCTTAATAAGGGCATGTTATGGTTTGAAGGGACAGGCAAATTTTATGGTATTACTGCAAGGACCCAAAGAGGGGGGTGGAGTTTAGGAACCTTTGTGAAAAGGGGTCCAGGGTGGGGAAAGCTGAGGAGTCCATATTCCCTACCACTTCCTACCAAACTCTATAAAAGCCAGGAAAACAGAAATTTCCCCCCTTCTTCCTGTTCTCCTTCTTGTCGCCACGTGGAGACGTCCTGGAGAGAGAAAGAAGCCTGCCTTTGTCACCAGCTCGACACGTGCTCTGCAGGATCCAAATCCATCAGGTGCTTGGAAGAGTTTTGGACCCTTTTCCCTGCATCGGCTTTGCTGTGAGGGACTTTTGGGAACTTATATCGGCAATAATCAGAATCGGGTTGTGTATATATATATATATATATTCTGTTTTTTCTCTCACCTGTTACTGCCTCTCCCCATTTCATTAAATATGTTCTAGTTTTAACTGCCAACCTTTAAGCCTCTATTGTTTATTCCCCTTCTATCTTCCCCTGAGGGGATGGAGGGGGTAACAAGGAGCAAATTCTGTTCTCTAGGTTATGGCTCGCCCTGACCACTTAAACTGAGACAGGGCAGTATTCTCTCTCATACATTCAACATTTCAGATTTCAAAATGACCTGCGTAACATGAAGGCTCGGGCCTATTAAATCACATACAAACTGTTGTGTTTTGAGATTGTACAAAGAAATACCATTTCTTGACTACTTGCACTTTTTGCAAAACTGACACCTTCATGTGATTCATGGTTCAAAAGAATCTATTGTCCTCTTTGATAAAAATTAAAACATTTTTCCAACAGATAAATTCTGATGATACTAACTATATGCAACATGAACTGAACTTCCCTCACATCATCATTTTTAATCTCAGAAAAGATAAAAAACAAAAATACAGAGCTTGCTATTGCATCAGAGAAGATGAGGAAACTCATGAACACTAGAGAGGAGTGCATGTAGTATACTGTTTGAGGAAGCGGATTTATTTTTTTTAAAAGGAAGCACAATTTTTCCTCTTAGTTTCATTTGAATAATCGAGTTCTAAATTGAAGCACTTAAATGGAAGTCAAGGAACTTGGAGTGTGATGGAGGAAGCAGTAATCAGTTTGAAAAGATGTTCAATCTCTGATGAGCTTTGAATATGTCAGATTAAGTTATGTCCTAGAAAGGGAGGTTCCCTGAACAACTGCTAGTCACTTTAAATTATTCTGCATTTCAAACAGGAAATCATCCAATTAGACTAACAGCTGCAGAGGTTGGAAAAAACCTTACATATTAGAAAATTAAAGAAAATGCAGCTGAGTACTACGTAAAGCAGCTAAGGTAAGTAATTTTTCCCTTTACTTTAATTTTTCCCTTTTTCCCTTCAATAAAACTCAATTTCAAGGACTTTTAGGATAAGGCAGTGACTAAGGCAAATTGGTTACATGTGATTAAAACAGGAAAAATCATTTATCATGAATTGTGCTGGATAATTTTAGCTGACACTTCATATGAATGTTCTATTTGTCCTGAATTGCCCATTGTTTCTTTCAAGGTGGGTGGAAACTTCTTTATTTCTCCTTTTCCCAGGTAAGTTCCAAGGCGATCACCATTATTTAAAAAAGTTTTCATGAAGATAAGAAACACTATTATATTGGAATAATATTCTAGTTAAGAGTCATCTACACTTGAAGCTTTCTTTGAGAAGACAGTCTGAGATTATAAACTACAAACTGAATGGGAAAAAGGAAAAGATAGTTGAGGTTAGGAAAAACAGTAACTCAGAAGGAGGAGGAAATGAAATCTTATATAATGAAAAAAATAACCTCCACAACAAACAGAATTCTGATGCCAGAGAAAATAGGATGATAAGAGAAAATAAGATTGAAAATAGTGCACTATTTATACAGTGTCCTATTAAAACACCTTCAGCATTCTTCTGTATCTGAGAAAGGAAACATAACCAATATAGTTTTACCTAGACACCTTCCATGTAGTTTCAGGATCAGAAGATGTAAACCAGCCTGTATGTCAAAATTATATTTACCATTTAATAACTGGACTAATATTAGACACCAGTCTGTGAAAAGACAAAATAGATGAAGTGATGAAGTGTCAAACACAAATGAAATGATGAAGTTATTTCTATTTTATTTTTGTGAGGAAATGTGTTTTAAGCAAAGAAAAATATTCACAGGATAAGGCTATACATTTCCATAATGATTCTCTTAGACACCTACAGATGCTCTCCTAGTGCTTTTAACAGTGTATGTCTCACAAGTGGATTTCCAAGAGTGCTTCACTTCTGAAGAGGTTGTTCCATAAAGAACCTCAGGTTAGATAAAGACTTCATTTTTTTTTTAGCTCACCATGCATTAAATGTCAGGGCACATTCTCATGCCACATATGCAGTTCCTCCTACAAGCTCTGCTCCTGGGTGTTTTGCTTGGGGTCTCTGTCCTTTTTTTCACACACACTGTCTCATAACTTAACAAAAGAGTTCTTTGAAATCACAGCTGAATCTCTAGCAAGCAGAGATACAGCCTTTAAGTGCCATAATTCCTCTCTGTTTTCTTTAAAAAGCTTAATTCCCCTGATGCTTTCTAAATTAGTCTCAAACTATAATTAAGAAAAAAGTCTAATAATTTTTCTTAATATTTCAAATTTCTTTCTTTAGGAGATCTTTAACTAGTGTTCAAGCTCTGAGGGTCTTGATAGGATCAAAGACAATTTCATCAGGAAGAATATATAGAGGAAAGTGACTAATTTATGGTACCAGTATAAATTCACCTCACATCAAAATTTAGCCAGCTCTGGAAAGTCTAGGTCTGTATTGCCACTGAAAGGATTTTCTTTTAGTTAAAATATATAATTTCAGAAATGAAAAAAGAAGTTTTCAATCCCACGGATTGAAGCATGGAGCTTCATGGAGCAAAATTCGGCCAGGAGGCATGTAAAGCTCAGACTGTACTTAACTACTACCTTGTTTTATGCCTCTGGTTGGTGTATCCTGACAAGGGAAAATCCAGAGGAGGAGTTATAGAACAGTATTTTTCACCTCCTGTCAAAGCCTTTTTCTTGTACTTCTTAATAAGCGTTGTTTAATTTGATTGTAGCACATTTAATGTATAAAAGCTGGTGTAATCATGATACAAGGCCCATTGAAAATCAGCTGCAAATTCTCCTTTTTTAAAAAAAAAATCTCTTCATGCTTGGAATTGAAGGTACCAGTTGTCTGGAAGAATCTTTTTCTTGTGGTCACTAAGCACTGTTTGATCCAGAAATGATAGTTCATATGCTCAGTGTATCCTAGTATGGTGGCTTTTTGTTATGTACTCAGAGATTTTCAACTATTTCATAGACTTTCATCTAACCAACTGTTTTTAAAATGTTTCTTTTAAGCAAAAGAAGAGTAACTGCAATCATCTAACTGCATCAAGTGATCTCACACATGCCAGGAGCCAAGACTTCCACAGGTGAACTACCCAGCTCCTGTCTGGTCATAGCATTCGAAAATAGTGTGCATTTTCGAAATGTGTCCAGCCCATCTCCAAAAATTGTTCACTGAAATAATTGTTGAGTTGTTTCAAAAATTGAACAGCTGGCTGGTATGAACTTTAAGAAATAAGATGCTAATTTAATGATTGTTACTTTCCATGTAGTTTGAGAAATAGGTCTTACCAAACTAACTTCACTTTATTTTTATGAGAATACAAGTTTGACTGAGAGGTGCACAGGTGCTAATGCTATAGATTTCTGTAATGAATGACTTGATGCTACACACTTTAGGGTGAAAAAACTTGAGTGACACAAAATTAGTGTGGTGCATACAAGATGGATTAAACACTGATTAACAGTAGGTTTCAGAAAAGGATTATAAATAATAAATCTTGTCCATCTTTGGAGATTCTATGAGGAAATAAATACTTTAACTATAATTTAAAGATTATATCAGCTCTTGTTGAAAAAATGAAATCATTGTCAATTTAAAAATAAATGCTTTTTACCATTCACAGATAGTATCAAGGAGGAATATTTCGCAATGAGGAAGTCAGATAGACATGGAAAAAGGTAATTTTTTTAAAAAAACTTATTCACTTGATGTGTATATATATAAATTTATGTTTCAATATGGCCAAATGTTGGAATATCTCTCATAGATGCAAACAGAAAATTCTCATAGGAAGGCAGTGGTGCTGGAAAAGACTTAAAAATAATAGTGGATGATCTTCTGAATATGAACTTCCACTCTGGTGACACAGCCTAAAGGATTAATGTGATCCCTGCATGTATTAATTGTATTATTACTTGTGACCAAGGAAATTAGTTTCTTGTATGAAGACCTTGGTAGAAAACAGGAGGATTCAGAGTGCAACAAGGCTTATTAAAGGGTTGAACAAAGCCTGAGAATGAAAAACCTGAGGAGTTCAACCAACTAGTTCAACAAGTAGAACACAAATAGGTAATTGGATCACAATCTATAGGGAAAAGACACATAATAGTGGATTTTTCAGTCTAGCAGAAAATGTTGGAAGAAACACTAAAAATGAAAGCTGAAGACTGACAAATTCAGATTAAAATTCAAGGATATTACTAGAGTGAATAATTCAGCATTTTGTTTGGAATATATGTATAAATGTTCATTCTCTGAAAATCATTGTAAATAATCCACAAGGCTTTAGGCAACTGTGTATTTTAAGGAACTGATAAATGTTCTTAAGTAGTTCTCAATAACTATTCACATTTTTCTCTTTAATTTCTATTTACCAGCTGACTAAGCCCAAAATTATCTATATGCTTGTGAAACTAGCTCCTGGTATGCACCAAAGAATGTGTGTTACTGGTTTCCACGCAAGAGTAATCAAACCATGGTCACTTGCAGTAATCACTATTAATTTTTAGGCTTGAATTTGTTCTTCAATACTTCTAAAAAAAAAAGAGGACTAACACAGAGTTTACTCACTTGGAATGCTGCATCTTAAAGGTTAGAAAATGACACTTATCACTTTTTTTTAATGTTAATATTGTCAGAAAAAAGAACTCCAATATATTTCTGTTTGAAGACCCTATTTTTTTGCTGTGAGTTTTTTGTTGTCTTTTTGTTTGTTGTTTTTATTTGTTTGTTTTTTTTCCTTTAAATCATGTTTTCTACACATTCTTGACAATTTTTCTCTTTCTCTCTCTACTCTTTGGCTTTCTTCAGCTGACATCAGAGTACCTCATCTTCTCTTTTATTAGTTAGAAGACTACTCTCAAGGCCAGCAAGATAATTCACTTTTAAATTGTCCTGGATTCAGAAAAAAAGGAACAACACCTTGACTCCCTCTTCCCTTTTTGTACATTTGTCTCTTATTAAATAGATGTAAACCTAGTCATTTGAACATTCTAACTACTTCCCATCAGGTTTCAGAAATATCAGCTATATTTTTGTGCATACATCAGCAATCCTAGTTTATTACCAGTGATTCTGAAGTTAGCATAAAAACAAATAAGATTTTTTTTTCTCCAAGGACTTATTGCTGAAGAAATAATTTTATTGACATCTTAATTTTCTGTTGAATTAGTAATCTTTATCTGCTCCATTTTTCTGTATATAAGCATATTTAAAAATAAAAATTATATGATAAAATCACTTCAGTAAGATGGAACCAATGTAATTTATTCTTTATGTTGATTTTTTTGCATGTGTTTGTCTATTTTATTCATTATTTTCCTACTTTAAATTATCAGCATTCTTGAGAAGTTAAAGCTTTTAAGTGTATTATATACTTAACTATATTACAGTATTTCTTGGTAAGAAAATATAATTTTGCATTGTTTTCTTTTACTTCAGTTACATTCAGAGAAAATTCTGGTCATTATTAAACATTTTTTGTTTGTTTCTTAAATAATTTGGAAAGAAAAAATAATTTAATTTCATGTGAACTTGATTCTCACACTTTTAATCGAAACTGTGACAAATTGTGAAATTAAATGACAAAATTAAAAGCTGAAAAAGGCTGTTTTAAAAGATCAAAACCAAAATATGATCTTTTCAAAACAATCTCTATTAAAAAGTCATTTCAACTAATAGTGAAAATTCACTGCACTTTTTCTTGAATTAACTACTTATTTTGTTATTCATCTCTGTTTCTTGAGCCTATCTGGCTAGATTGATCATTCTTCCATGGAAAAGAAATTACTCATTTTTCTTGGCTGATGTTGCAATACATCTTTCCCTAAAAGGATTGTAGGACTGGCAGGAACAAAAAAGGGAAAGATTAACTGTCTTGAAGCTATACATTAGTGCTTGAGATACATGAGAAGAAAAATTAATGTTTCCCTCTTTCCTGTGGTTCTTAAAATGTTTAGTATTAAACAAGTTTGCTCATAACTGCAATAACTTTTTTTTCCCCCTGTTAAAAATTTTTGACCTGCCAGAAAACCTGCTCCTCTGTGAGCTCCTCTCCAGGGATAACAGCTTCTATCAGGAGCCGGGTCCAGTGTGGGCTCTCTGCAGGGTCATGGTTTTCTTCAGGGCACATCCACCTGATCCAGCATGGGGTCCTCCATGGGCTGCAGGAAGACAACTTGCTTCACCATGGTTATCACCACAGGCTGCAGGGGTATGTCTGCTCCAGTGCTTGGGGCACTTCCTCCTTCTCCTTCACTGACATTGATGTCTGCAGAGTTGTTTCTCTCACATTCTCACTCCTCTCTATTACAACTACTGTTTCACAGCACTTTTTACCTTTTCTTAAATATGCTGTCACAAAGGCGTTACCACTGGCTCAGCTTCGGCCAGTGGTGGATCCAGTCTTGGAGGCAGCTGGAACTGGCTGTTCAACATGAGGGCAGCTTCTGACGTTTTCAAACAGAAGTCACCCCTGCAGCCCCTCTGTTACAAAAACCTTGTCATGTAAACCTGATACATCTATGCAGGCACTTAAAGGTAGGTATCTAAATTTAGCTATCCTAATTTCCAGCTGAACCCTATATTAAGAGTCTACAGTCAAGAACATAGTATGTAATACAAGCTCGTCTAAAGGATTTCTCAAATATTATTGACAGTAAAGTATAAAATTTCATCTACAAGGCAAAGAAACTCATTTCATAGAATCATAGAATCATAGAATGGTTTGGATTGGAAGGGACCTTAAGGAGTTCCAACCCCCCTGCCATGGGCAGGGACACCTTCCACTTGATCAGGTTGCTCGAAGCCCCATCCAACCTGGTCTTGAACACTGACAGGGAGGGAGCAGCCACAACTTCTTTGGGCAACCTGTGCCAGTGTCTCACCATGTTCACAGGAAAGAATTTCTTCCTAATATCCAATTTGAATCTGCCCTCTTTCAGTTTGAGATTTCAATGTGAGATTTCAGTGTGAGATTAAGTATCTCACAATAAGATGTTAGGGAAAGATGCAATTTCCACAGGTCTATGGCTGTGAGAAGAGTTAACATGCAACAGACAGAAGCAAATCAAGCATATGGGAAGAATCATACTTCGTGTATGTCAGTACCCGCTTACACTGTCCGATCATGTAGACAAGATTCACTGACAAAGAGCTCATCAGGAGTTTTAAGAGCACTCCACATGGATGTGTAAAAAAAGCTTTCACACTAGCCAGGTCTTTATCAGCTTACTCTTTCTGAGGCTTTCATTTCATTACTGATAAACAAGGTATCTACCTTCCAAAAGCACACTTCAACTGACCCAATATGTATTCTGATTATAAATAAGTAGCATGCAGATGCATTTGCAAATCTAGCTTAGTGATACTTTGGCAATACAGAATATAAATTATTCTTTACATGATCACAGCATTCCTGATTGTAGTCCCTCATTGCTGAAGAGAACATTTTGTATTTTCTTAAAAACACATAATTTGTTTTCTTTTGACACTGAAAAGCCTAATAATCAAGTAGGGTATTGTCTGTACTGTAGATGTACAGTAACTGCACTCCCTTAGGAACATGATCTTAAGAAACCCAAATGTGTATATAGTAACCATTTTATCTATTGGCCATAAGAGGGGGGAGCTAAGCACGACTAGTGGAAGGAACCATGAATGTTTCCCTGGAAAACAGCGACAAGATTGATAAAAACAAGATAAATAGCAGTACCTGGAAATCAGTAACCAAAAGTAAAGATGTGACTCCATGTGTGTGTGTATATAGTGTTGTTATTCTTTGTTGTTGTTTAAGTAGTGATAGTTTAATATTAGTTTTTACTAATTTCAGTTATTATTTTGTTAAATTTACTTAGCAAAATAGGTATTTTAAGTATTTGAATTAATTAAGAGGTTATCTCTTTCCCTGGCATAACCACATCAAAGCCGATCAATCAACTGTAATGATACCTGATGGGAGGTGTGTGGGCAGAAGGCATAGGATTTACCAAGAGCTGTGATTCGATCCCTGTGTTTCAGCATCAAGCTCCTGTGTGACAAATTGCTGGAGAAGAGATAACACGTGAAATCCTAAATCAGCTTTAAATACTCTTTTATAATGGTTATTTTAGTCAATATATTTGATTATGTCTCTTAGCCAATCCATCTTATTTATTGCAGGCAATTTCATAGTTAAATAATTTCTCTTAGATTTAAATTCACTTTTTTTTAATACCATTGCACACCAGACTTCATTATGTAAAAGAGATCCACAGTTGAATGATACTGGTCTGCTAAATAAATTCATAATTGCTCTTCTATAAGAAATTAAATTTCTGATTTCTCTTGCTTTATAGATGGGATGAATAAAAATTATATGAACAGTCTGACTCTTGCACATTTAAATCCATATGTAACTGAAGATGTCGATCTTGAAAACGTTGGCTGTTGCCATTACTGAAAACACTAAAAAACTTGAGTGTGAAGAAAGAGGTGGAAAGTTTACTCAGTCCATACAGGTGTGTTTCAGTAGGGCAACTATTTGACCTAACCTAACTGTATGTTGATACAAAAAAAGAATAAAGAGCTGTTTTCTGGTTCATTCAGATTTGTTAACCTCAAAACACTTGGAGAACTGTTGGCAAAGAAATATGAGATTTTAACAAGAGTTGACATTGCTGTCGCAATGCATGAGGAGACGACAGGTTAACATCCTTCTGAATGTACATTACCATATGCTCCAGTAGAGTTTTGTAGAGTTTTGTCTTCTTAGATTCTTATGTTCAAGTAATTCAGTTGGATGAAGTTATGTCTGTTTACACTATGTATTGGACTGACTCATAACTGGTGCTTATACTAACTGATTGCAGAATGATGAAATCATGGCCTAATTTCAAGAAAAGTCAGAGAAAATTCTTTGAGAAAATGAATGCTAGTCACTCAAAATGCATTATGCCTTCTATCTAATTTGGAGTTGAATGGTCATTTTATTAACAGGTGGCTTTAACACTGTATTACAGATATCATGTAAATAAGGAATTGAAATCATGTGTCAGCAGGTTCTTAGAGGCAATTTCTGATTTTACTTTTTAATAACCAGTTCATAATGTTACCTTTTAAATCTAGGTATTTCACAGAATCACAGAATAGCTTGAGCTGGAAGGGACCTTAAAGGCCAACTAGTCCAACTCCCCTGCCACGGGCAGGGACATCCCTCACTAGATCAGGTTGCTCAGGGCCCCATCTAATCTGGCCTTGAACGTCTCCAGGGATGGGGAATCCACAACCTCCCTGGGAAACCTGTTCCAGTGTCTTAACACCTTCATGGTGAAAAAATTCTTCCTTATATCCAACCTAAATCTACCCTCTTTCAGTTTAAAAACATCACCCCTCATCCTATCACAACAGGCTCTTCTAAAAAGCCTGTCCTCATCCTTCTTATAGGCCCCCTTTAGATATTGAAAGGTGGCAATGAGGTCACCTTGGATCCTGCTCTTCTCCAGGCTGAACAACCCCAACTCTCTCAGCTTTTCTTCATAAGGATAGGTGTTTCAGACCTCTAATCATATTTGTGGCCTTTCTCTGGACTCGTGCCAACAGGTTCCTGTGCTGAGGGCTCCAGAGCTGGATGCAATACTCCAGGAGGGATCTTACCAGAGCAGAATATAGGGACAGAATCACCTCCCTTGATCTGCTGGTCACAGTTCTTTTGATGCAGTCCACGATACGATGCAGAGTTTTGCATCTGGGGAAGAACAACACCATGCACCAGTACAGGCTGGGGGCTGACCTGCTGGAGAGCAGTGTAGGAGAAAGGGACCTGGGGGTCCTGGTGGACAGGAAAATGACCATGAGCCAGCAATGTGCCCTTGTGGCCAAGAAGGCCAATGGCATCCTGGGGTGCATTAGAAGGGGGGTGGTTAGTAGGTCGAGAGAGGTTCTCCTCCCCCTCTATTCTGCCCTAGTGAGGCCACATCTGGAGTATTGTGGCCAGTTCTGGGCCCCACAGTTCAAGAAGGACATGGAACTGCTTGAGAGAGTCCAGCGCAGAGCCACTAAGANTTTGAGGTCCCTTCCAACCCCTAGAATTCTGTGATTCTGTGTGATTCTGTGATATGGTTGGCCTTCTGGGCTGTGAGGGCACATTGCTGGCTCGTGTCCAGCCTTTCATCTACCAGTTCCCCCAAGTCCTTCTCAGCAGGGCTGCTTCTAATCCCTTGATCCCCCAGCCAGTATTGATATGGAGGGTTCTCCTTGTTGAACCTCATGAGGTTGCCCTGAGCCCACTTCTCGAGTTTGTCTAGGTCCCTCTGGATGGCATCTGGTCCTTCAGGTGTGTCAACCACACCACTCAGTTTGGTGTTGTCCATGAACCAGCTGAAGGTGCACTGAAACCCACTGTCTATGTCACTAATGAAAAGATTGAACAGTACCACCCCCAGTACGGAGCCCTGGGAACACCAATTGATACCAGTGCCCATCAAGACATAGAGCCATTGATCATCATTCTCTGGTTGCATTCTAGTTTAGAGAGGATGTCATGGGGGACTGTGTCAAAGACCTTACAGAAGTCCAGATAGATGGTATCTATAGCCCTCCCTTTGCCCACTGTTGTAGTAAATCCATGGTAGAAGGCCACTAGGTTGGTCAGGCAGGACTTGCCCTTGGTGAAGCTCATCATTCTCTGGTTGCATTCTAGTTTAGAGAGGATGTCATGGGGGACTGTGTCAAAGACCTTACAGAAGTCCAGATAGATGGTATCTATAGCCCTCCCTTTGCCCACTGTTGTAGTAAATCCATGGTAGAAGGCCACTAGGTTGGTCAGGCAGGACTTGCCCTTGGTGAAGCCGTGCTGACTGTCTCAAATCACCTCCCTGTCTTCCATGTGCCTTAACATAGCTTGAAGGATCTGTTCCATGATCATGACCTCTTATGCTCTATGGAAAACATCCTTAAAGATCTGCCATCTCTGTTTCCTCTTTAAAAAGACTGGTACTGGTTGAAGATACTAGAAAACATTAGCTTGAATGAATGTCAGAGTCTTATTTCCATCACCATGACCTTTCTTTTTGTTACCAATTTTTCAGACATTTCCACAATTGCATTGCTACACAGTAGACATCAGGCTCCTCTTTTTGCTGAATTCAGTGCTGAAAAGCAAGCATATTATGCACCATTTTCCCCAGACATATGGAGGTACTTTGCATATATGAAAAGTCAGCCTCCTACTCTCATGTTTAAGAATTTGTAAATTACTGTAGCAGTGCAAACAAACAAAATTTTTATGTTAAGGTCTGTCTATCCATGTATATACATTTATTTCTTTAAACTAGTGTGGCACTGTTTCATTTCTGCTTCTGGCTTCAAGATTTATTGCTCTGATTTACTTGAAAGCTGTTCTTATTGCACTGCAGTGAAACCTGAAAAGCATGTCTTTTCACATTGTGCTGGCTCATTTCAGGATTGTCTCACATTGTTAGTGGAACACATGCACCTCTGTGTACAAGAAAGTATCCGTTCACCAACTCTATCTTATGAAAAAAGCAAATTTTTTTTCTGAGGGGCTAAACTCTACGTGCTGTAGGTGTTCACAAGCAAAGATCTAATTTCCCTATGGTCTCATTTACTTCTATCTGAAGGACTAAAATCTTACTGTCTAGGATTCTAGTAACTCAGAACACCATCAATGTCAATTATAGGTATTAAGCATTACAAGATAAACAGCATCAAAAATCTTTGTTCAGGCTTCCAAGTAACTAAAAAATCTACAATTTATTGAAAATTCTTGTCAAAAATTGTTTTTATGAATTCAGGATTTTAATTCTTTAATCACTAAATATTTTTAGGTCATCTTGTTGGAGCCAGAATGCCTCCAATGTTATTCACACACATTGTAAGTTATTATGTCCCTTCTTTCACCTGTCAAAAATCTCAGAATTCTGAAATATGTACCATCTTTCTTAACTTTTTGCTGTTTTTGTAAGCACATGGCCCCATTTCATCTGTATTAGTATGTATCCAAAATTTCTTTCATTTCCTATCTCTACTTGAAAACTTTAAAGTATTGGGTTTTTTTATTAATACTTAGAGACGTAGTATATATTTTAAAAATTGCTATCCTCAAATATGACAGTGTTTCAAGTCCATAACAAATCTTTTGAAAAAAGACTTTATTGTAGTTCAAAATATTAGCTATTAAGTATAAAAGCAGTGAACTGAAAAAAATGATAACTGAACAAATATTTTCAATTAATTTACAATATCATTATGTAGAATGGCTTAGGAAAATCCCATCCTGATGAAAAAATGTGTTGAAATTAAATTCTTTCTGCACTTTTCTTCCACCAGCATTATAATTCCTGTCTTGAAATATCATTATCATTGATGCCAAGTTATAGTTCAGGAGTTATGTTTCTACAGATATCTCCCCATTTAGTTTTAATGTTATGAGAATTCTTGGTACTGTCGTAACTTATATCAACATTAGGAAGGTTCAGTGAGCTCTATAGAAATCTGTCACTGAAGTGTATTTGGTGATGAATAATATGAAGTTTGGTTATTTATAAATAATGCAGATCTGAACTCAGCTGTGATAAGCATTCGTAGTTTTACACATTTGTTACTTTGAATGACTCACCATGTCCATCTAAATTAGAATATAAGCAAGCAAATATGAGCCTTTCTTGCACTATTTTCTCTGTAAAATATTTTGTAGATGAAAATTCATTCCCAGCTAACCAAACATCAACCAAAGCTTGTTCATTGTCTTTCATACACTCCTTTACAAATAAAGTAAGGAACACACATCAGAATGATCAGAATGATTACGATGATTGTGGTGAATAACCAACAATGCTGTTGATTCATTTGAACAAATTTTCAGAGTTATTTGAATATTTCATACCTGTCATTTGAACACATCACTCTACTGCATGAAGATTGATCTAAGGACACTCCAAATTCTGCAAAATAGTAGGAAATACTTGAGGAATTCTACTGAAAACCAGCTGTCAGCAAATAAGCAGGAAAAATTAAAGAAGCCTATTTTCAGTCCTCAGTCCCCTTATAGTGTCTGCTGTCTGTTCATGTTGTTCACCCAGCTGCCAAGTGGAACAAAATGTGCTGCTGCTATTCTGGAGTTACAGTGTATTTAAGAGGATAGACAATATAATTCAAGATTCTACAGCTAAAGTTTTTTGAAAACTTTAAGACATATAACACTTAGCCTTTTAATGATTTCACACACTTTGGTCAAATGTATTAAAAAAAAAAATTAGAAAATACTAAGCATTCCTGGTTCTGCACAGAATTATGAAGAGTTAAAAGGGAAAATAATCTGAAGATTGAAAAGACAAGGTTTAATAAGGCAGACCAAAAGACAAGACCTAGATAACCCACCATAACTTCACTGAGAATCTGAAGGAATAATAAGATTTGTGACAGAATTGGCATAGATTTGTTTTGTGAGACATCAAGATTATCCTATGAGAAAATTTAGGAAAAGTGTGTTTTAGGGAAAGAAATGTCTCAGAAGCACCCATTGTGGAATACTAACTACCATCTGGAATACTGCAAGTCTGGAAATATATGGCCATCTTCTAGATAATACTTGCATTTGAGTTACACATCTCTGCAAGAGTCAAACATAGATTTTTCCACCCTCCAGTTCTTTACTAATCATCCCAAGAAATATCAAACTTCAGGAAAACTCAGTCTTTCGGTTTACCTTGCAAAATTCTCCATAAGAAGAAACAGTTGAGTGTGGATCTTGCTGAATATTCCTGAGTTCTAAGCAAATTATTTAGTCAGGATCCATTCCTTGATATCAGTACTACGTCTATGTTAGTAAACAAAATGGGGTGGGACTACTCTGAAGGAAAGCAGCACACCATAGCACCTGTCTACATGATTAAACTCTCTCCTATCCTCCAAGTAAGATGGCCTTGTCCTTACTGCCCAGAAGGATCAGACCTTGGTCAGTGCTATCCAGAGTTGTGCCTTGGCTTTGTCTGTACAGTGCTAAGTGGCCTGGGGCAAACCCACACCAACAGGTTAATACAACAATGTAGCTAATCACAGGGCTTGATTTAGTTTTCAAAAAAGGTATGGGTTTTGAGTCCACCTGAATCCAAGACAGTGCAGCCAGCATCCCAAAGAAATGAGAGAGCCCACAAAAGGGAGAAAAACAACCATACAACACCTGGAGTGAAGCCTGCTCAGATCCATAGGGTTTGTCTGCGCTAGCTAAACTGAGTCGAGACTCAAGAGCTATTCACGTACAAGTCAAGTAGAGGTCTAGGGAGCATTCCCAGGTATTGGAACTTGATCATCCATCCTGTGAAATTGTTAGCATGGTCCCCGGCAGGCCTTTTTTGATATAGTCTAGACTCTTCCACAGAATCATGGAATGATTCTCAGGCACAGTACAGAGGCAAGCATGAGTAATGGATCATTCTCAACAGGTGCGGGGTTAAGAGGAGCTTAACACTCTAGGTACAGGGTGTTTTATTCCAGTTGACCTCAACACTCTAGAGCAAACCTGCATACAATTAACTAGGTTAGATAGGACCAGGTTGTCCTTAGAAATAATCACTCATAGAATCTTAGAATAACTTAAACCATAAAGGACTTCTGTAGATCACCTAATCCAATATTCCTCAGAGTAGATCCAGTTGCATCAGGTATCTTGGGAACTTGCTTAGTCAAGTTTTCAATATCTCCAGAGATGGAAATATACCTATTGTTAAGTAAAAAACAGCCAGTGACTGAACTGGAATATTTGACCCTCATGACCTAGATGATTGAACTGCTAGTTCACTCTCTAGGTTTGGATGATACAGCTTTTTTGCTTCAGGAAAAAATGCCCTACTTATCATGGGCACAAGCTAAGCAACAAACTTGGTCATTGCAGTTATCGGTTGTGAGCTGACTATCTTTAACAACATAGATATAGCCAATATGGCCACATTTGCCCAGCATATTGCCCAGCCTAGTCAGGTCTTCCACACCTGAGCTACTTAGAGCCCACTGTGGTGTCTCTGAATCTGCGGCCTTATAAAACTGTAGCCTCAATAAATTACCAGTGAATTAGTGAAGGAGCTGATTGTGTTTATTCATTTAAGTTTAATATTATAAAGGCATTATACAAGGCTCTAGGTGGTCTAATATTTAATTATACATTAAATATGACTAAATTACACCTCATCAGCAATTAAATCAGTTCCCTAAGCAGGCAAACACCTACTCCACCTCTGTACCTCCTAACCACATTCAGCTTTCTCCAGAGTACAAATGTAGGCATTGCAGAGCAAACTCTGAAGAAAATTTGAGCATCTAGGAAATGCTGCAGGCAATGTTCAGCTGCATGCATACTTTTCCTTTACAAGGAGCAAGAAACAGTTTGAGCATTACTGCCACACACATCAGTGACAGCAAGAGAGCCATAGTTTCTTAAGTGGATTTGTTCCAAGCCATGTAAGGTTTTATAGGCAATAATTCGTACCTTAAATTTCAATAGGTCACCTAATGCATCAGGTTTCCACAGATACCCCACAGTGTAAGAATCTTTAAATCCTGAATAATTTAGGTGTATCTCATGCAGAGGATATTGTGCAAAACTCTTACACAACGACCAAGGTAGGGTTAATAGAGTAATGATTGACCTCTGAAATTTGAAGTCAGGAGATAAAATCTATACAAAGAAAAACAATTTTATGGAAATTAAACTTTTAAAGGATAGATGATATTTTAATGAGATCTCAGATTTGGCTATGGTTGAATTCTCTGTCATTTGGCTTTGTCCTCACCACAATTCCCATTTCAAAATGGAAGCCTCAGACTATGTGATAGTACATTTGTTTAAATATTAAATCATTTAGAGCCTTACATAGTGTGTAAATTTAATATTTTAATGGTCTGATAAAGTTTATAGCTGCTGCTGTCTTCAGCTACCTGATGAGAACTGGACTCTTCTCTTATGTGTACAGTAAGAGGACAAGAGGAGGTAAACAAAAGTTACAAAAGGGTAAATTTCAAGAAGATATTAGGAGACATTTTCTCACAATGAAAGTAGTCAAATACTAGAAAAACTTGCCCAGAGAAACTGTGAATTTTTTTATAGATATTCAAAACTCAATTGAACATTCTCCTCAGGAATCTGGTCTCATATGGTTCTGCTTTGGGAAAAAGGAAAGAGAAACTGGCCTCTAGAGGTCCATTCCAACATAACTTGATTAGTCTATGATTCTGTGATTTAATGGTTGGGTTTTTTTTAATTTATTTTTAGATGATATTGTTTTTTATTTATATTATATAATCAGAAATTGTTTATAAGTTTAAAATAACAATAAATCAGTAGGAGAATATTACAAATGAGCAAAAATTACGTAATTGTTACTTGTAAAACTTTCCAACAACTTCAAAATATAGTGGAGTCACAGCTAGCTATGGTTACAGGACTATGTTAGACTGACTGGATCATTTGATAAGATGCGATCATGAATGATATGCAAGGACATAAATTAAGAAGTAAAGAATATATGTCTCATAAGCAAAAGAGAGTTGTGCTCTGGAATTCAGTAACTCTGAAAAAGACTCATGGTAGTTGTACATGTGGCAAATAATAAGGTAATAATGAAATGCTAGGAAAATGATTCTCAGATATATAAGCAGTGAATTGCCAAATGCAAGCAGAGAAGCAGAGATGTCGTTTTTAATGAGATTTCAATGGAATATGGAACATACTTTTCATGTAGGACTTCAACAAATTGTAGAGATCTCTAAAAAGATTTATAAGAACAGTAAAACTGACATTTTCAATCTGGACAATACTTTTTTGTGAGAAATGTGAAAAAGAAAGCTTTTTAATAATATTCCTCCAATAATATTTTTTAATTGGTTTTGCATCTGAAAATTATTCTGCCTTAAAGAACAACATGGTGGGATGTTTTATACTATCGTTTATCGTAGTGCAATTATCTGACTTTATATAATATAAAGCTATAAAAATTCCAGTCCTTATACAGTTTTCAGCAAAGGAATAAGGGCCGATTGTATACATGAAAATCTACCAAATTGTAGCAAAGACTTTTCTTTCATTCATATGACTTCATTGACTTATTCTTGAGCTTGTCTTATATCGGTTCTCTGTGCTTAGGTGAATTTCTTTACATTCTACAACAAGCAATCATTTTCAGCAAAACAAAACAAAGCAAACATTTCTATAAGAGAAAAAAGTAATTTTTGTGTAACAATATTTTCTCAGTTTATAGAGACTGTTAAAGTGGTCACTTATGCAGACAATGTGCTTGAGAATCTTTGAGTGAAACATCTCATAATGGGGGCAGCACCCGTGAGAACAGCAATCAGGAGCAGCATGTTTCTGTAAACACCTTCAGCACTTAGCTTGCATTTGATTTTAGCTTCACTGTAGAATGGCAGAGCTCCAATGGTTTCATTAGTCAGGACTTTGAGACCTGAGCCCATATTTATTTTATTATCTGTTTTCTCCACCTTCAGTCAGCATGTCCTAAGCACTTCATAAGCACTCTTGGCTTGTGGTAATCCATGAGATGCACATGACTGTCTCTATTAACATCCATAAATCCAATATCTGCCTGAACTTATATTCATTAAAGTCACACTTGAAGCTAACCCTTGAGCCTCGTACTAATCTTATTGATGTTTAAATGACATCGTGTGTCTTTACTTTTTCCCCTGCTGCTTGCAAAAAGTCTTCATTTCAGTCATTATAGCAGGTAAAGTGAAAACAGTGATTCTAGAGAATCTAAAGGTACTAGAGAGCAGTCCATTCCCTAAAAAATTGCAACAGAATATTTTCCTTAACTTTCAATAAATCATGGGAAACTGTCAACATTGCATAAATATTCTTTAATCTCAGTTATAATTATGAAACAAAAGCATATTTACTCAAATTATTGTTGTAATATTCTAAAATACCTTTTTAAGGCAAAACAGCCTAAGGTCAGGGCATTTTTCTTGTTTTATTGCCTACCAGCAAAAACTCCCATAAGTAATTTGGGTATTAAAAAGAGCACAAATAAATAGGCAAGCACTTGTACACATACTCTTAATAATCTCACATCTACATTACTGCCAGCCATAGTAGCTGTTTGCCAGATGCTGAGAAGTATCTAGGTGTAATATTTGCTTCTGCCAAAGTCATATAAGTAATATATTTGTTAATTAAATTACAGACAAGTCCCTTGTCATGTATCTGCCATAAACAAAAATGTTCAGAATAGCCTCTTTGACATGAAAGCCCAGAATAATAACAAAATCCATCCCAGTGTTCAGGAATGTTTCCTTTTGTTAGGTTTCAGGCTTTGGACAATGTTATTTCCCAAATCCTGAGGAAGTTATATTCTTGGGAAAAATAAATTTGAGCAAAACTTTCTTCTTTACGTTGGGTGGGAAGAATATTGCCTATGGAATAAATGGTCCAAAAGGTATGTATGTAAGGCAGGAAACTCACGTTCTATAATACATCTTGCAAAAGCATTATTAAGTGTTTCAACAAATCAAACCCAGCTCTGTACATGAAGAGAAAGCCACTGATTTTTGTACAAACTAAAGGGACATATATATTTCTCTCTAGACAGGGTAGCTAAAAGTAGATTATGAGGACAAAGTCTTAGCTCTTGAAACAGAATCACAGAACCACAGAATCACAGCATCAAAGAATCACAGAATCAGTAAGGTTTGAAGGGACCATAGTGGGTCATCTGGTCTAACCTCCCTGCCCAAGCAGGGTCATCCTAGAGCACATTGCACAGGACTGCATCCAGACAGTTCTTTAATATATCCAGTGGGGATACTCCACAACATCTCTGGGCAACCTGTTCCAGTGTGCAGGAACTCACACAGTAAAGAAGTTCTTCCTCATGGTCACGAGGAACTTCGTGTGCATCAGTTTCTGCTCATTGCCTTTTGTTCTATTGGTTGGTACAACCAAAAAGAGCCTGGCTTCATCCTCTTGACACCCACCCTTTAGGTGTTTATATACCTTAATAAGGTTCCTTCTCAGTCACTTCTTCTTGATGCTGAACAGGCCCAGCTCTCTCAACCTTTCTTCCTAAGAGAGATTCTCCAGACCCTTGACCAACTTAGTGTCTCTATGTTGGACCTGATCCAGGAGTTCCATGTGTCTCTTGTACTGTGGTGCCCAGAACTACACACAGTACTCTAAATGTGGCCTTACCAGGGCTGAGTAGAGGAGCAGAATCACCTCCCTTGACCTCCTGGCAATGCTCCTTCTAATACATTCAAAGATTCCATTGGCCTTCTTGGCCACAAGGGCCAACCTTGCCCTTTGGAAAGAGAATTTGGCTTAAATTTATTAGAGGTAAATCCAATAATTAAATTGCACATGTAGTCTTGCTATTTATCTTCAGCTTTTAGACCTGGTGATTGTTGCTGATGCTGCTCTTTGCTTAGGGTCTAATACATCAATGTTATATCTAAGGGCAGTTTTGCCAATAAGGGTAGGAGAGGCCTTCTAATCATTGAAGGAGTTGCTTATCCTGCTCAGAATAAGTAAAACAAACAAAACCTAGCCTCCTCTGCATCCTCTCCAAATTCAACTATTCAAAAACCAATGGCATTTAGATATTATTTTTCATTTTTAAAGGTGTTTCCTGAAAAACATATCCAAACAGTAATCCCAAATCCCTAGTATTAACTGTGCCCATTTTGTATAAAACACTATGTGGCCCTTGAAAATTGCATCCCATAAGAAATGTGGGAGGTCTATGTTGCATGGTCCTATGCTTGTATCAGGAAGTGAGACTCTCCAGATTCCTTCTGAGATGCATCTTCAAACATTCTTCCCTAATTGTATCATTATTCCACTACAGGCATTCAGACATAGAATTTTCTTTCCACAAGTATTCCCTAAAGTACTTTCAGATGTCTCTATTATGCTAGTAATCAACATTTCTGAAGAGTCTCTAGCACTGTGAAAATAGTTGAAATAAGGTTGCTGCTTTATGTTATTAACCTGCTAATGCATAGAATATGGACTATGGACTGTGATTCGAAGAGATCATGTGGAAGCAAAGTGTTCAATCTAAACAAATCATCTAGTCCCAGTTCACTGAAATTTGTATTTCACCTGACTTTGAATGTCTTTAATGTAGTTATCTCAGCTGTGTAGAACACCATAACCTTTCAGCATAGTTATAGGGAAAGAACAATTCATTCACCTTACTTGTGTCTCTACTTTAGTGTGTGATTCATCCCCCTGAAGAAATGCTCATTAATCCCCAATGACTATAAAGAAAGCCTAGCTGAGATGTAGACATGTATATATAACAACAGGATTTGCATTAGGAAGGATGAATCCAACTTCTAATCTCCCTCCAAATTCAGTGAAGAGAATTACATGCATCCAGGTGATTAACGTAGTATATACTTTTCCATAATAAACTGTATACTCTTAACTGCCTGCCTATTGCCTATAACAAGCATGTAGAAGTATAGCTGAAATCATATAGTTAAAGTTAGATGAGATGAAAGACACTTCTGCAGTCTTTTTCCAGCTCAGCTGGAACACATCTTCATCTTATTCATGAGTGTGATGAAGTATAATATATTATTATATTAGACTACTATATATATACTTCCATAGGAGTTTGAAATCCTTGTTTTAAAGCACCAGAAGGAAGACAGTGAATATAATCTTTTTTTCTAGATAATGACTAAATGAGTATATCTACATTAGCAACTGATGTGGTGTGAAGTGGGAAGGGCTGGAATTTGACTTAATTGTGTGTATATGGCATGACTCCAAGTATAGGCTCAAGGTAAATTTGCACAGAATTCTCCCAGTACACTAAATTATGTCTTAGAGACACCTCTAAGTCGTGGTAGATTTTCATATTTGGAGAGTGTATACATGCCATCTTTTTCTTTTTTTATAAGTTTTAAGAGTGGCTACCACTATAAAATCCAGAAATCCTGAAAATAAGAGCAAGTTTTTTTCTCTCCCTTCTATCACAACCAATAAGAAAGACCATATAGGCCAATTTTGACTCTGTTGAATGCTCAGAGATGTAATTATGGAAATCATTTTTCTTGTAGAATCTTATTTTTTATTCTAAAACTTTTTTATACCTCCCACTGAAATTGCCATGTCCTGGCTCCTGTTAAGCCGAGGATATGCAACTTTTCTAACCCATCATTTCATATCAGTGGTAATGATGATTGATAAGAAAACAACACAGCTTGTCTATTAGAACCAAATTGAATTTGCAAAGATGTTAGTGAAATTATATAATTATGCATCCACATGTGTGCACGGACATACAGATATATCTAAAATTAACATATCTAACATAAATCAATGAACTTAAGGTTTCTGTACAGTGCAAAGCTTAGGCTGGGATACATTTTATGTAGAAGAAACCTTCGTTGCTCTTTTCTGCACCAGACATGATGGACATACTGGATACATTTATACAAGGAAATAAAAATTCCATAGTACTAGCTAGACAATTGACTTGTGATCCTTCATATCCCTTTGTTACTCTGCCCTCTCACACTTGAACATTTGGTTCATGGAAATTAACACTCTGACAGATAATGCCCAATAGATAACACATGACAGACTCCATTCCCAAAGGGCAATTGGGCACAGTTACTCTTTTTTGTAAGGGCAGAAGCAGCAGCTTTGTGAACCTAAGTTCTACTATTCAACTGTCTCACAGCTACAGAGCTGACTCTGTCCTGTATTATTTAGTAGTGTGGAGGCACCTATCTGGATCCAGGCTGTGACACTTGACAGCAACAGCCAGAGGCAAGGGGAGTGAATTCTGAAGTAGTAGTCTTTTCTACAAAGGTCTCTTCTAAGACAAGGCAGAAACTTCATTGTTGTATTAGAATAGACTCACTAGCTCCATTTATCTCTGCTCCTCGCAGCAAGCAGTGTCAAGAGGGCAGAAGAGGCTGTAAATCAGTGGGGTTTTTTCACCTGAGACCCTTACAGTTGAGGCTTTTAGTCATATATTTTCTTTCCCAGAGGTAAAACATTTTCCTCACACTAGTATCTCAAAGACTTCAGCCATTATAACATGCAGAAAATCAAAATACAAGTCACCAAGCTCAAAATTTTCTGGCAGCAATATCTACTTATAAAGTGCTTTAGGCTTGTGTTTACATTCCTCGGGTGAATCTGCTGTCCTTGATCCACAGTAAGACTGGAGGTATGTAGGAGTGCAGTGGAACAGATTTAAGGAAAAAAAGTGATGAAGGGGTACTTGGAGACACTGATCCTAATGAACTTTTACTGCATAAGGCTTAAATATGCATAAGGCATAAATATGTACTTTTATTGAAAAGAAAAAAAAGAGAAGATTTTAAGAAGGTGAAGATTAAAAAGCAATATTTCTGAACTGTTAGAATAACTATAGGATGTTGTCACTCTGACCTCATTTTCTGCAACGCCATAGGCTCTGTTGCTAAGTAATTAACAGAGCCAAAGAAACAAAGTAAGAGAGAGAGAGAAAAAGAGAAACCTATTCTGAAATTCTCTTTAAGTAGCACTTACATGGATATTAGATGGCAACAGATCCAGTTATAACTGTTATTCTAATATAATGCCACTCACTCACACTGAAAGGAACACCATGAAAATATTATATAACAAATTTGGGTCCAAAAGGCTGTGTCTTGTAAAGCACATCCATTTATGCTGGACTTTGGCCAATATTCACATTGTTCCAATGAAGAAAATTACTTCCTTGCTCCAGGGTAACATGGTATTTAGACTCGACCTCTCAGTAGGCCTGAGAACTCCTGAGTACCAACTTTCCTTCTCAGGTCAGTAGAGTACCTCCTTTCAGCATCACAGTGGGATCTACTCCACTTCTTTGTCTAAAGTTACAGAACAATTCAGTGATGTAGACAGGAATGAAATTCAGCCACTCTCTTCTCATCAGGATACTTTCTGAGCAGTTTCTCCTAACAAACTGCTTTAATTTGTAAGCAGACAAAACAGAAGCAAACAGCTAGTATTTGTCCCTGTCTGCATTCAGAGATCTGAAAAAAAATTGTCCTGATAGCAAAATTGACATCTAATATTTCAAAGGAATAAGATATACTCTGCAGTATACAACAGATAGTTCCATTTCAGCCTTGGTCAAGCTCTGCATTGAAAGGCATCCACCCATTCTATTGTAAAATTGAATAAGTTATTTATTATTACTTTAGTGAAACTGTGGGATCTTTAATTTCATCAAGATTACTAGATTGAAGATATCTGACTACTTAATGACCTTGTATTTACTGACAAAAAAAGGCTGCTGCTGAGCTGACAGAGGTGTAATGGCATTAATTTGTTGTGGATAACAGACTTGTGGAAGAGTTTACCATAAAATGTGTGACTCAGATTTGACTACTTTTTGTCATTCAACAGTAACATTGCTAAAATATCACCAAAATAAATATCAGCAGTTAATCACAAGTGATGTAATGTTACTAAGGGGAAAAAAACTATCCTTCTCTATATGTTTTGCTTTAACATTGTGGAGGAAATCAGGAATAAGAAAAAAAAAAGGTGTTTAAATTGCACTGTTCTATCTTGTTCAAAAAAAATGGAAAGACAGAGGCCAATGTTACAGTATGACAGTAAAACAGAAGAGGAAGAGTGGAATTTAATTTGTACTCAGAGTTCATTCAGAGTAATTCCTCCTCGACCCTCCCCACCCACCCTTAAGAATCAGTTATATTAATTTATGTTATACATCAAATATTTTAAAAATTTTCCCATTTTTAGGACCAGGTACGCTCCAAAGTGTTGTCTGCACCAAGCCACACATATTCCGAAAATCTTTTTATCCAATAAAGCCTATAAAAAACAAATGTGGAAAATCAGATCAGCACGCTATACTGATCACTCCTGTGTTTTATGAGAAGAATAAAGGTTCGATGTTTATTTATGCTTGTATAGATCTTCCTCTTGAAGGACAAAGCAAATTAAAATTCAGTGCTGTAATGCTCCTTATGTTCTAGGTAAACGTCCTTAAACTCCGTGAGTGATGGAAAACAGATATTTCTAAAGATGCTCAGGGATATCATGGAAGTCTGTGGGTAATCCAGGGAGAGAATTTGGGTCTTCCCACATTATATTTTGTTTGGAAGACCATCCATTTATGTGCATTTCTACTGCCCTACTCCTCCCTTTTGCTCTTCTCTTCAGAAAAAGTTGAAAAAAAAAAAGAAGTAAAATCTAAAGCATGAACTTCACAGCTCTGTTGCCTAATTTGTGAATCATACTTCAGCAACTGGGCATAAGTATCAACAGTTAAATAAGCCTGATCCAGAAGCAATTAGTCATAACTCCCATTAGTCCAAATAGAAATTTTACATAGAGAAATATTTATGCTTTGAAAGTTTAGAAAGTTTGAAAATTCTGATTATCTACTCCAGAAACTTTTAGAAACAGGAATAGGCTGACCCATTAAGCATGGTTTAAGGAAAGATATCTAGCTACTGACTAGAGCACTAGTCCAGGAAAAAACCTGTCTAGTATTTCCAGTTGTAAAGACAGTCAGTTGTACAGAAAATACTTTTAAATCCAGGTATGTGGGGAAAGAAGGAGATACTTACATTTTGTATAAGAAAAAGATTGAAGGAGCAAAGATGATCTGTGAGAGTCAAACAAGGAAATAATGCTAGGAGTAAGTAGCATTAATATGCCAAGTTCAGGTTTTATGCTTAATGCTGATAAAATAAACCAAAACTTAGTAAAGAATGGGATGGATGTTCAAGGAACATATGGTAGTGCTTTTTCAGTATGAAATGCACAAATTTTACCTTATCAGCAATTATCAAAGGTACCAATCTGGAAGCTGCAAGATGCTGAAAGATTTTTCCTTCCCAATTCAAAAGGAAAATTTATTGAAGTGAGTCACTACAACCTGCTTCATCTACAGGCAAATGTTGTTTTTTCAAAGGGAACTACTTCAGAAGGAAAAAGAAGGGGGTTGTAGAGCATGTAATATATGAGTAATATCCTGCAGAAGTAGTCTAAAGTACTAAATATGTTTTCTCTGTGTCATCTGGGGTGTTTTACTTTACAAATTCTTTTTTTGCCCTCTTCAGTAACTTATACTGAGTGGAAGTAATTACAATAAATTCTCTTATACTACTGGTGCATAGACATTGTTAGCTTCACTGTTATTCTGTCTGTAAGCTTTCAGCTTACTATCTTTCAACTTTTTACACGTAACTTATTGAAAAACTACTTAAAATATATGTTATATTGTCTCGGAGAAAGATCGTCAGTACTCATTTGAAACCATCTTTGAAAACATTACCAAGCATCACTTTTCTTGATACCGTAGAAAATATTTGTAGGTGTCAATTCTGGCCCTACCTGCCTCCTGTTGATAAGCCAGATGCTATATATACACTGTCACAACGCCAGTATTCACCAGAAGCAAACTGAAGCTCATCCACTGGCTCTTATGGATTGTAACGTGAAGTGCAGAGCAGAGATAATAGTGGAAGGTATTGTACAAAGCGTTAAGGTCATGGGTTCTGAATAAATATTAGCTCAGGTCCACTGGAATTTTATTTAATGTTTTTCTAATCTCTTTCCTTTCTTTTGGTATTTCAAACACTCACACACACGTGAATTATGAAATGTCAACTGAAAGTAGAGCTTACATTCTTACACATTACACATACAGAATGATAAATTAACTAGAAAAATAAATGAAGGATTAAAAGATATAAATTACCATGTTTAATCAATTTATTGTGAGGCATTACACTTAATACTATAGCTCTGCTGATACCAAGAGATATCTTGAGCAACTTTGCCTTCCTTTCCCAAGTCGTCTGTCTTTTCATCAGAAGGTCAGGAAGGAAAGTGAAGCTTTTAGCTTCCTGCTGGTTTTAAATAAACTGGAAATGGCATCTGCCCTAAATCTGAAGTATGCTCCAAAAGATGTTCTTAACAAAGTAAAGGGACTGCTCTAGCTTCTTTTTCCTTTAAGCTAAGAGAAGGATCTGGTGATTAAATGAAGTGTTGCAGTTTAAAGCTGACAGAGAGAAATAAGAAATGAAAACTCAGAAGTAAATGAGAGTACAGACATGACTTTGAAGTTGTGTTTTGTTCACTGAGGTTTGATTTAAGGAGCTTTTCCCTGCACTTTACCCTACATTCCTCACCATGGAAAAGTCTGGAAAAAAGCAGAAAAAGATAAGAGATAAAATTGTAAGACCAGGGCTGTGGCTGGACGCATTCTCTCTCCCTACCGATCCATTCCCAGATGAGGAGTTTTTTCTGCTTTCAACTGCCTATGAGAGGAAAAACCTGGAAAATATGGGTACAGAGAACTATGGAGAATTGATGCCAGCATCAGTAGCAACACAATTTCCCCGAATATCTCTTCTGTCTGTGTTTTACAGTCCCACTGATGACAAGCAGTAGAGGTGATTCTAAGACATCATGTTTTTACCATAGGCTCTCAAAAGCACAGACAGGCAAACATATAACATCATGAAAGAAATGAATATTTATGGGGAATGAAACTAACCCTGTAGATAAGTCAGAGCACTGTAATGACATACTAGTTTTAAGGATGTGAGTTATTACAAGACACTGAAATTTACAGTAAAAAGAATCAAGTAACCACTATAATTCCTTAAAAATATACTAGTGAACCCTTAATGATTTTACCTGTCCTGCAAAACTAAAAATGTTTTTAAAAGAAAGAGAAAATAGCTTTGTTTTCTCCTCAGCTGGCTAACAGAAATATTAAAAGAAAAATAGAAAATGGCTTACCTGGGAAGAAAGTCAATGACCACATAACCTAATTTACTTCTGTATGACTACTCATTTGGAAGGTCCATGGAAAGCCATATGGAGCACACATAGGCAACAGTAGTTTTGGTCTGCCATTTCTTCTTCCTCACTGTTCTTTAAAAAATGTCCTGCCTATGGATGGAAAGCGCTGCAGCCATGACCCTCAGCTAAAACAAAATCCTTCCTCTTTCCAGGAAAAATAAAACCCCAAAGTAACCTCCTGAACATTGTAAGCCATCCTCTACAGGACAAATTTCCACCTAGTGTACTGGTCAGGTTCCCAGCCCTTTTCAAGAGAAGATAGGGAGAGTCTGTCCATCAGATGCAAGCTAATATGAATATATACACAACTGAAGGAAGGGTGGGAGTGGGGAAGGAGTCAAACCTCCTCCTGAGCACAAGACATTGGATTTACTGTTTCAGGAGAGGGATAACTGAATAGCAGCAACTGGACACCACCAATTCACCACTGCCAACTGGTCACTGGAGATTTCTACACCAACTCACTGCCGGGACAGCTGCACACCCGCCAGCAGGTGGTGCTCGTTCCTCATCATGAGCAGAACCTCAGAGAGTGGCTGAGGAAAGTGTATATATAGGGGAGGGTATCAGTCACAGATTTGTAACATGAAAAATAAATCACAGAATCAAAAAATCACTTGAGTTGGAAGGGACCTTAAAGGCCAACTAGTCCAACTCCCCTGCCATAGGCAGGGGCATCCCCCACTAGATCAGATTGCTCAGGGCCCCATCTAACCTGCCTTTGAACGTCTCCAGGAGCAGGGAATCCACCACTTCTCTGGGCAACCTGTTCCGGTGTTTTAGCACCATCATGGTGAAAAACAACTTTATATCCAACCTAGATCTATCCTCCTTCAATTTAAAACCATTACCCCTCATCCTATCACACCAGACTCTTCTAAAAAACCTGTCCCCATCCTTCTTATAGACCCCTTTAGGTATTGAAAAGAGGTCATGAGGTCACCTTGGTGTCTTCTCCAGGCTGAACAACCCCAACTGTCTCAGCCTTTCTTCATAAAAACAGGTGTTCCAGGCCTCTGATCATATTTGTGGCAATTCTCTGGACTTGTTCCAACAGGCTCATGTCCTTCCTGTGCTGAGGGCTCCAGAGCTGGATGCAATACTCCAGGAGGGATCTTACCAGAGCAGAGTAGAGGGGCAGAATCACCTCCCTCAGTCTGCAGGTCACAGCTCTTTTGATGCAGCCCAGGATATGGTTGACCTTCTGGGCTGCGAAGCCACATTGCTGGCTTGTGTCCAGCCTTTCATCTACCAGTTCCCCCAAGTCCTTCTCAGCAGGGCTGCTTTCAATCCCTTCATCCCCCAGCCCGTACTGATATGGAGGGTTGTCCCATCCTAAATGCAGGTCCTTGCACTTCTCCTTGTTGAACTTCATGAGGTTGTCCTGGGCACACTTCTCAAGCTTGTCTATGTCTCCATGGATGGCATCCCATCCTTCAGGGTGTGTCAACCACACCACTCAGCTTGATGTCATCTGCAAACTTGCTGATGGTGAAGGATGACATAAAGGCAACTCAATCAAAACTGAGATATTTTCTAAAAATAATATTAAACAAATGCAATTTTAAAAAAATCAAAACACAGTTCTTTAAAGTGAGATTAAACACATGCACTTAAAATGCATCAAAACATTTCCTAAAAGTAATACTAAACAAATGACCTTAAGAAATATCAAAACACAGTTTTTAAAAGTGGCATTCAGGACTGCAACCTGAAATGAGCTGTTCTTAATACGTTTGATTGAGTTGCTTTTATCCCATCATTAATTTTTTGTGTTACAAATTTATACAGTTTCCTCGCAGTAATCTGAGCCCCATGAGCAGAGCCGCTGCTCCCAGAGGTTCTGCTCACTGTGTGGAACGAGCGCCACCTGCTGGACGGCGTGCAGTTGTCCTGGAGGTGAGTTGATTGTGTAGAAATGTCTAGCAGCCAGTTGGTGATGGCAAGTCAATGACGGCCAGTTGTCCTAGACCCACTGTTTCTGCTACACCTTTCAATTGTCAGTGCTGACACAGGTGATCCCTCCTTTCCTGCTGCTTGAAGCTGATCTTTTCTCTCTTAGACTCCATCTTACTCAAACCTCCTGTTCTGGACTGCTTCATATCTCAGACTTTCCAGTTTCTCAAAATCTATCCCCTTGCTAACTACAGAAACCCTTCTCTCCACATATACACCACACCTCTTACTTACACATAACCCAGATAGCATGATATCTCAATGGAGACACCTCTTAATTTTCCAGCAGCCAACATTCCCTCCCTGTGACTCTGGAGGTTGAGAGCAGACACCTGATACACACACTAGTACTGGGGCCTGAAACACCCTTTCTCGCTCTGTGTGAAGGAATTCTTATGCCCTAACATAATTACATCACCTAAAGCAGAACCTAGTCCATAACATTACAGACATATAGGACATATAGCACATCTCCAATGTGAGAAGTTTGTTAGGAATTAATAAATGGTAGGTTGAAAGCAAACGGCAAAATCTGAACATTTTCAAATGAACTAATGAACATACCATTAAGGAGAAAAGATTACACTTTAAAAAGTCCTAGGTATAGATCTTATTTACTAGGAGTTATATATCTACAATTTATATGCAACTTGTTTCTGGAGGATTGCAAAATAAAGTACTGGTTAACAGACTTCTGTCTCTCACATGGAGAGGACTGGAACCTAAACAAACATCTGCTGTGACAGGGTGCTGTGACATTTCTCTGTCTTAATCACAACTTTTTCTGTAGTTATAGTCTCCCAAGTATATACAAATTGAGGCAAGAAGCCTACTCCAGAGTCCAAAAGGAGAAATATTTAAAAGTGAATTTCTGCATGCAATTTCACGTATAATTTTATTCCTATCAGGCAGTATTGTTAAGAAGAAGATAGCATTGGCCAGAACCTGGAAGTCACTGTGTGCCAAAAGCCTTCTGTTTTGCAAATTCATGAAATTTCAATTTTACACTGAAGATCATGTGTTATTTGGGGAAAAATATTGAACTGGTAATAAGAAACTTCCTTTATTTGCAAATCCACCAATACGTGATCTCTTCTCGCTTCCGACCATATTTCAAATGGCAAGACAGAATAATGTTATACCCTTTGGAACATTTTTTCACTCAAGTACATGTAATCATTACTGTCAGACCATCAAGCTCCAGGTGAGAATAGATTCTACATAAACTCTTTTAAGTCACATCTGATTAGACCCTTTTCTGTATGAGTTAGACATGGTTTATTATTTCTTCTCATTGCTTCTGTGGCAGACTTCCCCAGAATAACTTCTACACCATAACTGATGAACAAAATCTGTCTACTACAGTGAATGTAACGCTGAAAATATCCTGTCAAATATGGTAAATGCACAGTATACATATTTAATTGAGCAGAAGCTTTATTTTGAGTAACACCAAGCAAAAACATGTAACATTTGTCAGGCAGGAAAAGATAGGAAGAAACCTGTATCCTGCATGGAGATGGCAGAGAATCTATGTGAGATGAAGGAATGTGATAGCAGAAAGGAACACAACTGCTAATAAATAATATGAAATGCTTATAAATTTCACCAGCTATATGGTGCAGACTGTAATTACAAGAAAGAATTCATTATGAAAAATAAAATTAATAATAAAACCATGGCTGAAACTTGTAACTGTCTAAGTATGTCAATAATAACGAAGATTACAAGACAATAAAGATCACAAGACACAGTCAGGAGATATATGTGCTTTTCCTAGTAGAAGTGGTTTTCAGAAAATTAATACTATGACAGATTTTACCAATGATTTCGGTGGTTTTTTTGCTATGTTTCCCTCTCCCCCCAAATACATAAATATCAAGAGGTAAAAGCCCTATAATACGTGACTGAGGCACTCTTTTTAAGTTGTGAATGTCTTTGTATCTTCTCTTTTACATGGTAAAATGACAAAACAAGTGCCTTCAGTGGCAAGTTCCGGATTAAAGTAAATAGATTTTTCTAGCAGTAGAAAAGTCCAAGGCAGATACTGCTAGCATGAGATCAAACACTGCTTCTCTTCATTGACAGACAGGGAGAGTTGTTTATTAGAGATTTTAAAAGTTCTTCTTCGTACTCATTTGCCAAAATTTCAATAAAATACTATTTAAAATCTATAAAACAACTTGCAGTTGGTGTGGGAAATAATAACAGAAAAATGAAGATTCAGTGCTCTTCCCTGAGCCACATGCAGGAGCTGGGAGAGGAACTTCAGGTTTTGAGTTACTACAAAAGCTCCCACAAGTTATGAACATTTCTTGACCTTGGAACTGTTTCAAATTCACTGATATTTCTACATGATAGTGTAGCGAACAAGGCTTGCCTCATTACTCTGCACTGACAAGCCTCTGCATTTGGTAGGCTTCTTCAGAAATTCAGCATTTGCAACACCACCCTTGTACGTACTGTCCTGGTCACACCACTGAAATGACTGTCAACTGGACCGAGGAGGAATTCTATAGTACCCTTCTGTGGAAGGATGTCACATGCAAGCATGAATATATCTAGAATGGCCCAGCAGATATGCAAATTTGTTTGTAAGAAATGCCCCATATTTATTACTGTTAGACACTCTTGGGAAACTCAAACTTCAGAAAACCCTTGCAGAGAGTTCATGTCTGAGCCTGTAGTAGTACATGACATGTCCTCAAGGATGTTGAATAACTCATCACCAGACACAGAGCAACCAGTCTTTCAATCACAAGAATCGGTTTGATAAGCCTGGAAGAACAGCAGTGAGGCTTGCTTTCAACCTGTAAATAACCCATTCCACTATTCATAAGCCAAGCCCATCTGAGACAATTTATGGGACTAGGAAACAAAAGGAAGATTGGGTGCATAGAACAGAGCGTCAGGGAGCAGCGAGGGGCAACTGCTTCTGAAGGGACAGGGAGCCAGGAGCCAAGCACAATGCCATATCTGGCAGGGCAGGGGCTGGGGGGTGACAGCTGGGGTCAGCCGAGAGCCTGGATCATCACCTAAGTCCAGATTGGTCTTGCAGATCTGAGGGCAAACCATGAATTCAAAATATATAAACAAGCACCAGTCCAGCTGAAGTGATAGTAACTAGGATCAGACACAGCTCAACAGAAACCAGGCAAATTCATAGTGACATGGCAGGTCCGAGCTGAAACCATCAATCTGTGGATCAGGGTCAGGGGTCTTCATCAGCAGGTACATGGCCAGGAAGAGCCATGGCTCTGAGACAACCTAAACTTCATCTCAGATAGGGGACAAGGGCTAGAGTCTCAGCTTAAAAGCAGCTCCTGTGAGAAGGAGGACCAGATCACACTAAGACTTCTAACTTTCTTCACACAATTTCACATCAAAAGCCACCTGCTGTGTTTTGTCTAGTTGTCCTTGAACTCAAGTAACCGAATACCAAGAGGGTGGATGCACTCAGGGATTTGAAGAAGAAACTGTCTGTCTCTGGAGCAGAAGCAACATGTTGTAGGACACCTTTCCATGACTATGTTTACATATGAATGTGTCGTCTGTTGCTGTCTCCCCAAAGACACAGGTTCCTGATCTTGCTGCTCCCACCACTCTCCCTTGAAGTCAAAATAATATGCTCAATAGCATTTATTTTAAGCAGTAACTTTCCCTGCTCTCTTCTGGGCTCTCTAACTGCCTCTCCAGAACTGCCTCTCTTCACTTCCTCAACCTCTTTCCCACCTCAGCAACAGCATAGTGTTACTAAGAGCTGAGCTCAGATTCTGCTGTTGCTCTTCATGCATGGAAAGTCATCGCCAGTAAAGCACTGGGTAGCAAAAGGGGAGCTCACCGAGCAAGCCTAGGCTTTCAGAGAGCTTGGGCTGCTCTCAAGGCATATGACAAGTTAGTCATGGTGGAAACCTTACACTTGTATTGAGGATCTCACTACTGTAAGTCAGAGTTTGGGAAAACTATCTTTCATGTAATCTACTCAGTGCACAGCAGAATTCAGAATAGGTTGTTGTGTGCATCCAGGTGTTTATACCATGCAGCAGATATATCTATTAGTCTTTAAGGTTCAGAGGTAGACAAGAGTGATAGTTGAAAATGCTAAAAGACACATGGCCCTTCCATATCTGGTCTTGCAGGGTTGGCACCTTTGGCTGCAACAACTTCACTGGCTTTCTTCTGACACCTAAAAGCTTGAAATATCCAGCACAGGATTTCATAACTGTTCTATTTTTTAAAAAAGCAGACAGTCTGTGTGCAGAAGTCATTGTTTCTACTCCTAGGACATCTTGGAGGCAATCTTTTTTTGTACAGTCTTTCTCCCCAGGGTACTCCTCTATCATTCACAGCTTCTATTATGAGTATTATAAGGGAGTTTTGTAGAAGTTTTGAAGTATACCATTGGCTAAGAGAAAAGTCTGGTGGACATGTAGCTACGTCTGTAGTTAACATGCACAGAGAACTCAGAGCTGTCAGAAATTAAGGGCTTGGTTTTGCCTTTTTTTCTCCATAAAAATATCTCTGACTGATGGCACCCTCAATGGTGAATTGACATCTTAGTATTTCAAGAAAAGGATCAGGCTTGAAAATCTGGGAGGTGGAAAACCTCTCAGCACTTGCAGAACGGTCACAGGAACTATGACAGGTTCCTGATGAATAATCTGTATCTGAGGATGACAAAATATGTCTTCATGTGCTACATGCCTCCATGTACTAAGGAATTATGCAAAGGTTGAAAGGAGATCTCCACAATCAGTAGTCTAAGTTTCTAACAGGACAGTGACAGGAATAAGAGATGGATTGGCTCCAGAGGACATATGTAAACTACAAAACAGATATAGTACACAGTCCTGGTGACTTTGGTTGCTCATCATGTTCCAAACTTACATTCTTGTCCAGCATTTCTTTCATTGGAAATCATAGTGCAGGGAGATCGAATGTGAGAACATGATGGTGAGGCAACATTCAGGTCTCATTTCAGGAATCAATGTGCTTCTCAAGCCAGTGGCCTGAAAAGAGCTCCTCTTTTTACCTTCATCTGCCTGTTCTTCCAGCTAATCATCATAAAATTTAATCAGTAAGATCAGTATCAACAGTGAGGGATTAAAGCAGGCAGTTGCCTTATATAGGATTCATGTGATTATGGTGAAGATACCTTCGGCATAACCTATTTGCCAGAAAGGCCCATTTAGATTTACAACAGGGGCTTATGGAATAGGCACCATTAGTGGTGTCCCAGAGTGTGGGAGGCTGAACACATTGAAGCCACACAGATAATGTGCAGCTGCGGTGCAGATGGGGTCTGACCCTGAAATAGCCCTGAGACTTTAAAATCTGTCAGTGACTTTGTTGTTCGAAGTCAGTGGACCTTTGTCAATTGACTTCAGAAGAAAGGGAGTTTCTTTCTGTCATCCCAGGGTCTAAGTTTTTCCACTTACGTGTTGAATATTTTTCACTTGAAAGTTCAGTCACCATTTCCAATGGGAAGTGCCCAGAGCTGGGTAGTAAATCCCTACCCATCACTCTCGGTAATTACCGTCTTGACAGATAAGTGTTCTTAAATCCTGTTTCAACACTTAGATGCTAAGTACCCAGCTTTAGGCTTAGGCTTAAACTTTCCAACCTTTTTTGGGGTAACATAAGGCTGAAAAACTCAGGAATATCACTCAGTAGTAACACCTTTGATAAACCAGAGCTTCTCTGGCTATTTCACAATTCACCTATGTCAATGATAAATTCATGAGGTGATGCTAACCTATACATATATATATATATATAAATATATAAACCCAAGAACATTTTCTGCTGTGAACTTTTTTTCACAGTAACACAAGTGCATGTAGTACATAAGTCCAATGCTGTAAAATGTATTCAAATAGGCATATCTTAGCTAACGCAGAGGTTTGTAACATGATTATAAAAAGCTATGCTTGTACTGAACTATGTATATAGATATGTAAGTGAGGTTTTCTATTTTATGTTTCTATACACTTATTTCCACTAAACACACATTCAGCCAGGAGGTAAAGATGTTTTAAAGATATGACTCTATGTTTTACAGATAATTTAAAAGTTTGTTTCTGTGTTAGATCAAGCTAAACTTTTATTCTCTATGGCTACAAGTCAGTTTTCTATAGACTTTCATAGCAATTTCCACATTGTACCAGTTGTCATATATTTAGGGCTTTGCATCTGTAACTATTAATAAAATTATTAGCCCCATTGGCTGATATTTTTGAGTGAAAGTTGGCAAGGGAAAGTTTAATAGTAAAAATAAAAGCAAATAAACAAGAAAAGAAGCCAGTTTCCATCTTGTCTTTTACCTTTTTCTTTTTTTAAATAGCAGTGAAAAAAATAATGGGAGAAGATGAACATCATCTCTATAATTTTGTTCACATTTCAATGTTACGAGGATAACATTAATGATGTCCCACCCTCTAAGAGATAGGCCAGAGAGAAAAATGTCAGCCTGGTGAGCCTTTAACTTGAAGCTCTATGGTTATTCTTAAATTGCTCTCTTCTCAACTGAGTCATTTGACCTATTTTAGATATGTTTTTTAGGATTATATAAATTTCTTTTTTCTTTAATAGACAAGGCACTTAGGCCAACTAGCTTAGATTTACTTATCTACTTTTTAATCAAATGAATCTGCATTTGCTCAAATATCTGTTTCAAGAATGGATTATGATTTCCAAACATGGCTGTAAGCCACAACTTTCCACTAGTTCATATCCTCTATAAAGGCTCCTCCCCCCTCCCCACTGTGGTGGTGCCGACTCCCTGTTCACTGAGCCACATTGCAATGTCAGCACCAGTCAACATCATTCTTGCTTTATTACAAGGACGATGGACCCAAAATTGGTTTTGTTTCAATAGCAAGTGCAATAGGCTGAGACAATCTGGCACTTTCTGACCTTCTGCAAATACAGTGATTTCGGGCAATCAGGCACTCCCTAACTGTACCCAGAACACAGCTGCCTGGGAAATGTAGCCAAGACCCCTCCTGCTTGGCTCACAAACCCACTCTGAAAGTTGCTAAGGATCACCTGACATGAATTGTGGTCACAATGGAAAAATACTGATCAAAGTCAATCATCTTGTGACTCTATAAATACCAATCCTGGAATGAGGGCCTTTGGACCTCTCTGGGATCACAGCAAACTGCTGCACTGTGTCCAATGAAGGAAGCTGGTCTATAAGACGAAAAGACCACTACTTCTCATTTTGCAGCAAATGGATCAAACTGTAGTAATTTACTATAATTCCATCTCACAGATGTACCTCACAGATATTTATTGATGACCTGGATGAGGGGATCGAATGCACCCTCAGTAAATTTGCAGATGACACGAAATTGAGTGGGAGTGTCGATCTGCCTGAGGGTAGGGAGGCTCTGCAGTGGGATTTGGACAGGCTGGAGCCATGGGCTGAGGCCAATTGCATGAGGTTTAACAAGGGTAAGTGCCGGGTCATGCACTTCAGCCACAACAACCCCATGCAGCGCTCCAGGCTTGGGGAAGAGTGGCTGGAAAGCAGCCTGGCAGAAAAGGACCTGGGAGTGTTGGTTGACAGCCGGCTGAACATGAGCCAGCAGTGTGCTCAGGTGGCCAAGAAGGCCAATGGCATCCTGGCCTGTATCAGAAACGGTGTGACCAGCAGGAGTAGAGAGGTGATCGTGCCCCTGTACTCGGCACTCGTGAGACCACACCTCAAGTACTGCATCCAGTTCTGGGCACCACAGGATGGGAAGGACATTGAGGTGCAGGAGCG
>VZRW01002214.1:66515-201161 GCA_013398125.1 Aegotheles bennettii
AGTTTGATGACCATTAGGTACCAAAATTTAACATCTTAACATAGATTAAACTCTATATCTGTGTATGTGCACAATTTACTTTAGAAACTTTGTTAAATCTTTAATTGAACCTCTGTACTTGATTATAACAAATACTGTTGATTATTAATTATTGTTAAAAAATCATATAATCCAATTTTGTGGTTTGTTATAATAGTGTCAATCAGCCTTTATTTGCTGCTATTCCAAATCAAACCAGATCCATAATTAGGCATTAAAGCACTACACTGAAATCCCTACACCTACACTCTTTAGTCCTAAACCGTTGACCAATTCTGGGACTAAGTCTGGATCCAGCCACACCTGGACTCCTCTTTGAGAAAGAGTTTAGAAAGCAAGAGCGTCCATTCTGAGTCTTGTGACTCAATTAGAGAGTCTTCTTCATTCTTTTCCCTGATCCCTGTATAAATCACTCCAACTAAATCCTGAACCAGTCTCCCCTATCTGTGTATAAATCATTTCCTCTGATCCCTGTGTAAGTCACACTAGTACAATTCCAATCCCTACAAGCCCCTTATGCATAGTAAGTAATAGAGTGAACCTTGACATAGGATTCTGTTAAGTCATGCTTTCATAAATCTATATTAAAATCACCTTTTCTTAATATCTCTGTCAGTGATTCTTTAAGTGGCATTAAGACCTTCCACTCCTATCAATGACGTCCCCTTCATCATAACAAAACATGTTAAAATTATGTTGGGAAACATGCTCTCATTCATCTCCTACTGTTAATCAAAGGGCTAGACTGATTGTAAACCAGTCTTGGTATCTATATATTTCCTAAATATTTACTGTTCATTTTTATCCATCTTAACCATATACAGCCAGTTTCACCGAAGAAGATATTAAATGCATCTTTACCCTAGACTGACTTTCTAGATTGTTCACCAGTACCTGAGTGATGGAATACTGAAACCCATGTATATAATAAATGCATTATTATATTATTTGCTTTGAGTTACTTTTTCTCTAGGAATTATTATTTTCATTGTAGTTAAAGAAAATAATCATCATAACACAAAACAACTGGAAATAGGCATGCACCTTCAGTCATACAGAGATGCAGATAGTGTGAATGGGAATAATTAGCCCAAGGAGACTTGATGGTACGTTATAAGCCAGTAAAGTCACGTTACATGACTGAGGTGAAGAAATGACAGACTATTACATTTCAGACCAACTGACTAGTGATGATTTAATGTCCAATCATTATTCTAAACAAGATACATGATGCATACAGAACATTGTAAAGGCTCAGCAGGAACATAATGCACTCTAATATCACCAGCCTCAAAAGACGTGAACTATGACTTTCTGTGAATAGGGGAGGGAATGAGGGATTGGAGCAATAACCTATATACAATGAGTAATGCATTTTACATCATTAGCAAAAGCAAAATTAATGTTCTATTTGTATAAGCCTACAAATAGCAAAAGAAATGTTGATTGTGTCATATCTATTGGACTTGAAATGAGTTGAATCATTCTATCTGATCTGAGAGCTGTCTGCACTGGATTTTCTGTTGCTAAAGCAACAGTTAAGTTAGCTGTAGAACGAATGGACAATATAATCCATAAAGACTTTAAAAATATTATGTATATTTTTATCCTTACTATATGCCATGCACACAAACACGTATTTGAGTATGCTTTGCCAAACCAACATCAAATTCTTATGCTATGAATGTATATGTAGGGTGATTGTGACTCTGAAATACGTTTTTGCAAAATATTTCTTAGGTAGTTCAATTTGCAGAATTAGGAGCTATTATGAAGCAGCTGTGCTAACTGAAGATAATTTATATATACTCAGGAACTGAGTAATCCTAGATGGTATCATTAGAACGTTTTCCAATCTAGACAAAGTATCTGTGTTTTACCCCCACATAACAGTTTTAGCTGAGATAACAGCCATGTTACAATAGATGTACATCTTGAGCAGGACATAGTTCCTCTCTGAAGACCATGCAGTCCAACTGGACAAGAGAGGTGAGATTTGATAGGAATACTGGGAATGCGCAACCAGTAAAATAACATATCAATCACAGAAATAAAATAAAATAAAATAAAATAAAATAAAATAAAATAAAATAAAATATGGAATTAGTGGATGCCAGAAGTGTTTTTACTGGACCCAAACACCACAGACCCTTTCACAAACTGTAAGAACAGCTGTCACTGTGAAGGAAAATGGCATTTAAGGTGCTGGGAATCAGGTCATTTGGTAGATTTAAATAGATTCCAGCCCTGAAGAAGGGCAGGGATTAAGGTAACAGAGGGAACAATCAGAGGTGGAAGTGAACAAGGTTGACCAAATAGAGGGAACAAAGTTCTCAGGAAGGCTAAAAAGTACTGCTTCCATAGTCTAAAAAAGCAGTTTTCTGTTGCACTTTTAGGATTTGCTGCTTGGGTGGAATTGCCTTGATCTTCTATTGGACTGCAAATAAAGACAGAGATTTTACATGACAGTGATGCTGGTAATCACTGTCCTAAATAGCAGGAGGCAAGAGCGATCTAATGCTAACTGCTGCTCCCATATGCTTTCCAGCATCCCATGTTCGGTCAGTGGAATTTATTTTAATTCTAATTTTTCATTTACAGCTAGTAAAGGCACGAATTTTTTTCTCTTGGTACTTAAAAGTTAATAGTGCTATGTAACAATCTGCTTTATGGTTTCCAATACTTTCAGATGACTAATACTGCTGTTAAATACCTACAAATTAGGACCATTAATGAGCCAATATCAGTGCAGATACATATACAGCCAATTATGATTTATAAATTGCATCCTATTTATATATTTATATACTATTTATAAACAGAGTAAAATAAGATACAGATATATAAAATACAATACATACTGAAACAAGCAGATAGAAAGTTTTTTGATGTAATTAAAAATTTCCCATGTTACCTTCCTTTTTGTTCCTAATGTGTTCAGCTCTGTTAGAATCTCTTTCACCTCTTAGGTCTGCTGAAGCAAAGGATAGAATTAGGATTATTTTATCCTTTTTGGTCTGTGTATGTGGGCTTTTTCCCTTTATCCTCAAGAGAAATAAACCAGGACACTCCCCTACTTCTCCATGAATTGTTATCCATGTTGCTACAGTAAACCTCCAGCATTTGATACTGTTGTTTGATTAAGAAGATGATCAAGGCAGTCTACAACAGCAGCCAGAATTTTATCAGTGAGTAAATGCTCTGGAGTATCTTACGAATTAAAACTGGGAGAGCTGGGCCTGTTCAGCCTCAAGAAGAGGCGACCGAGAGGGAACCTAATTAACAGGTATAAATATCTTAAGAGTGGGTGTCAAAAGGATGGAGCCAGGCTCTTTCTAGTGGTGCCAACTGACACAACGAGAGGTAACGGGCAAAAACTGAGGCACAGGAAGTTCCACCTAAACTTGAGGAAGAACTTCTTTACTGTGCAAGTTCCTGCACACTGGAACAGGTTGCCCAGAGAGGTTGTGTAGTCTCTCTCACTGGACATATTCAAGAACCATCTGGATGCAGTCTTGTTCCTGTCAGTCCTAGGCTGACCCTTCTTGGGCAGGGAGGTTGAGCCAGATGACTCACTGTGGTCTGTTCTAACCTTACCAATTCTGTGATTCTGTGAGTCTGTGATTCTGTGATTCTGTGATTCTGTGATACAGAGTAGCAAAAGATCTTCCAAGTTCTTGCAATCATTGGGAAATGACCTAAGTAGTGTTCAAACTATTCCAATTTTTAAACTTAAATTTGAATCAAGTCAATTTGTAACAGTGCCAGTTTCTCTCCACAACCTGTAAAGACAGCTTAAACAAACTAACATAGACTAATCCCTTCTTACCTGCTTGTCTCCTTCCTGTTCTCTCATCAGGAGGCTGGGATATGGAAATGCTTCTTTCCAACATGATACTACTGAAGAGAAGGAAGCTGTATGTGCAGAATGTGGCAGAAGTAAGTTATTCAATTCTCCTACATTTCCTGCTTAAGAAATTCATAATGATGGTATCTGGTGTGGTTTTATGCCATTCTCTTAGACTGCAAGTCTAGTTGTTTTGGATGTTTTGTCAGCCTACAAAATATTTCTAGAAAAACTTAGGCAGGAAAATGTAATGTTGTGTCATTTATAACTCAACTTAAAAAAAAAAAAAAAGGCAAAGAAAAGTATTTATTTACCCTGACAGCTTTCTTCCTAAGGTCTCCTCCATACAATAGAGACCAATGAGTGGTAACTCTGTGACACAGACCTATATGTCCTTGTCATAGTTGTACTTAATATATCCCTTGAGACAGGAATTTGAGGAATGTTAGACAAGCATAACAATTGTTTTTTAATTATTATGAAGGTATTATCATTGCTCTTTCTAATTTGCAGCATTGCTCATTAAAACAAAACAAAATAAACAAACAAAAAAAACCACCAAAAATACCCCAACCCACCAGAAATCCCCCAGCAATGGCAAATATTTTTGGCTTGAGAACAAATGTACCACATTTCAGCCTTAAAGTTAAAATGATTGTGTTGTTAATAAAAATAAAGAATGTTTCTTTAGTAAAAAGGGTATAAACTACTTTAAGAATAAATATAGGTAGGTAATCTATATAGCTTATGCAGTTATTTACCCTAAACACAATTTGTTTGGAGTCATTGTGATTTGTGCTACATTACCTCTGCAAAAAAACCCCAAATGATCATATTTAAATTAAACATGTACTTAAGAAACTAAATCATCAATAACACTGGTAATAAAATAGAGCCTGGAGCCCAGACCCCAGAAGAAATCAAGATTGTACTACATTAGGCACTGAGTAATATTTTAACGGAAAGTCAGTAGCTGGAAGAGTTTTCAACTGGAGCGGAAAACACAGGCTCTAGTGCAGAAGTGAACAGATTCGACATGCAGCCAGAGTGTGGGAAAATCACAAGAATACAGAATGGCAGAGCTAGGAATGCACCTCTGGAGATCGTCTAGTCCAGCCCCCTGCTCCAAGCAGGTTCACTGACAGTAGGTTCCTCAAGACCATATCCAGTCAGACTTGGAATATCTTCAAAGTTATTCTTTACCTACCTCTGGTGTTTCACCACCCTCACAGTAAAAAAGTTTTTTCTTACATTCAGGTGGAATGTCTTGCATTTTGACTTGTGCCTGAAGAACAGCCTACAGATCTGCTCTAGCAATTTCATTCCATTTTTTAACTTGGTGGGGGAAGAAAGTGGGATTTTGTTGGCAGGCAGTTCACTAAATGGAAACAAAAATACCAAAAAGGGGATGGCAATGTGATGAAGTTATATTTAAAAGATTTATGAAGCTGAAGAAAATAGCAGGGAGAGATATTTTCCTTTATGACTTCAGTTAAAAGCTGGCAAGTGTCTGCTATGGCCATAGGCCTTCAGATTGGTCTCCTTTTCTTTTCTAGCCATTTCCCAGAGGAAAACAGGGGATTGCAATGACCATTAAGTCCTTAGAAAAGACAGGGAGAAATCAATTCTGCATAGTCCTGGTACTAAAGGAGGAAGTGGAGCTAAATGGACTCTACTATTTCCTGGAAGGACATTTAGCTAGACTTTTTTGAAGACTGGACTTGTGGAAAGATAAATAGAAAGGAACATGCCTTCTTTGTGTTACAAATATACCTGATTCTGCAGCTAACGGCAAAGTCTGTAGTGGGCTTTCCCACCTAGTCATTTCCATAGGCATCTGTATATTACTACATGATCTATATTTGCCTCTTTATATATCTGCAAAGAAAATAATGCCTCTGTTCTTACAAAATGCAGATGTCTCTGGGGAAAATAAAGTAGATGAGGGAGAAAATTTTGAACATCAGGAAACAATTTTTTGTTGTGAGAGTTACTGAGTACTGACATAAGTTGCCCAGAGATGTGAAGGACACTTCATCCTTGGAGATATTCAAAAACCGTCTGGACATGGTCCTGCTCTAGGTGGCCGTGTTTGAGCAGGGGATGTAGACCAGATGACCTTCAGAGATTTTTTCCAATCTCAACCATTATGTGATTCTACTTTTTAGATGGAAATAGCTATGTCTCTAGAGAATACCAAAGGGGTTAAATTCACCCTCTTTCAGGAGTTCATGATGTTATTTAGGAATTAGTTTTCAGAAAGTTTGGAGGTTTCAGTCAACACTTTGAGGAGAAAATGTTTGATCCATGCCTTGAAAACTAACACTTGAAAGCCTGCAGGCTTTGGTTTTCTGCGTGAAAGAGCCCATGGTTTTAATAGGACCATGCCCAAAGGGTGCACCAAGCTACATGTTGTGTTAGTGTCACCAGCAGTCCCCAGAATGTGTTTCTTCCCGTGGGTGTCTGCAAACACGTGCTGGCTGAGAGGAGCTGATATATCTGTATTTTTTTTCTCTGTACAGAGAATCACAACTTTCTCCTCTTTAGATACTGTTACTTTAACTCACATTTTTTACTGCTCAGTACATTTACAGATCTGAGGGTTGCTTTGGAAAGTCAAGGCCCACACACCATACGTGAGCTGTGGCGGGGGAGGGAAGGAGGCAGTTAGTGATGTTTGCTGCCTTTAGAGACTGTACAGTAAAGAATCTTTACTTTCAAAGACTGCAGTACCTTGCACCTGTACAACATTGAGCGGCTATGGTTATGGAAAAATGCTTTGCAGGGGAAGCACAATAAGTAGGATAACAAGTCAGGCTGGGCTGAGATGACTGTAACAACATTAGAAAGTAGTAGAAGATATTAAAACAGTTCCAGGACTCGGGAAGCCAGAAGAAATACTTTTAAGAAAAGAGTTGTTTGGTTAAAACCACCCACTTCCAAAGACAAATGGCATCCATTCCAGTCAGTGGGAATTCTGCCATTCATTTGAACTACCATCACCAAGAGGCAGGATCTGGGGGCTTTCCCTACCAGGCTGATCATGAGGCTGCACATCATTAGCCCTGTGCACTTGAAGAAGAAACTGGTAAAGCCTGAAGAATGTCAAAGCCTCTAAGATGTATACACTAGTAATTACAAACAGACCTTGTTCTCCTCAGTTTCTCAATGATTTCCAATGTGATAAAGGAACTGTTTAGATTGTTTCCCTAAAATTATTAGTAAATGTCTTATTTGCTACGTCTCTTATTAGAAGCACAGTACAAATACCTCAGTCTGAGTAACTCATTCACAACTGCTTGCTTCATTGTTCTAAATAAAAATACACTCTTAGAGACGTAATAAAATTAGCATCAGTATCTATTCAGAAACAAATTGAACAGTGGATACTCATAGCAGTGAACAGTGAAGACAGCTAGAGCATTTATGAGTCTTCAAGTACTGTTAAATACTGTTCTGTATATACTATTTAATTGTTATGGTTGCATTTGACATAGGAAAAATACTTTTTTATTTGATTGGATTTGAACTTTCAAGGCTTGTCCTCAGCTGATTAAATTGCACAGATTCATAGACAGCGGAGAAGTTGTATTGTTCCATGCTAGATCAGGACCTCAAACCTCAAATGCATTTCAGTTAAGTAGCATCAAAAGAAACATAACATTAGGACACAATCTCTACGGTTAGACACAAGTTGCTATCCATCACACAAACTCCATTTCTAGCAGAAAAACACTTATTAGCCTTCTGTCTGAGAAGAAAATTGCACCGTACATTTCAAAAGAGTATTTCTAAAATGTATCAAATGAGTAATATCCAAAACTGGCTTTTAAAGGATAAAGACTCAAATATAGCATCAGCACTGGCAAAATCAAGTACAGCTATTTTGAGTATTCATTTCCCTTCACCCTACTTATATCCCATAGTTCTAATGAATAAATATATTGCTAAACTATTAGCTGGTGAAAGAATCCATAATTAATTTAATCAAGATAATATTGTCCAAGATTTATAACTTTGCACATAGGAAGCAATGTTTTGTTGTATATGGAAGATAGACAGAGCTGAGTGTGAAAAAGCCAACAAAACTGCTAAGACAGACAGATGCAAGTTCTGCTCTACCTATTCAGCACTCCATAGGGAGCCAGTGTAGTGAATGGAGGATGGATTGTGCTTAATGTTGTACAGAGATGTGTTACTGTAGTCTCTCCTAACAGCAATTTCCTCCATTCTAATGGATTGATGCCCCTCTGTGTGTTAGCCAGGAATGGAAGTCCATGGTTCAAAGGCAAAAAACTCCATCAGTTTCAACAGTCTCTTATCAGCTGAAAGACATGGCTCAGAGGACACCAGGAAAAAAGCTAGTCTTGTCAAAATCTCATGTGGAAATACCAAAAATATACTTATTTCATATAGACAAATGCTTATATGCAATATGGAATACAGCTTCTGATTGATGGTAACCTAACTTATGCGAGATATGGGGGTTTTTCACAGCAAAACAGTAATGACACTGCTATGCTGAAGAGCTGTTTGTTGTTGAGATCTTGGATCAGCTGAATGTTTTTATTCTTCTGACACATTATCTGAGGTGCACTAACCTGACCAAAGCATAGGGACAGAATTTTTCTTCTGGTAGACAATCAGATCATGGCAGCTGTTCTGCATTATAGAAAAATACTTGTGTTAAGCCAATGGTTGATGCAAAACAATCACTCTCCAATGTGTGCAATCCCCAAATTACCGCTGAAGAACAGTCATCATGATATCTTGCTTTGGATCCTCTATGGTAAGCAATTCCATTAGCCTCTAGCCATACTTGGCATGCATAACATAATGCTGCTTACAATTTAAACACTATGGCAAGATATTTTAATAAGTACTAGCAAAATATAAACATACTTGGCACATGCAAGAAACATTTATGTTTTAAACAAGCTCTACAGTGTAATTTTCATCTCAGGTGATAACGATTATCTCAGACTTTATTTTGCATACTGAAGGCAATTTGAGTGTATCTGATCTCTAATGAAAGAATATCTCCTTTAAAAAGAAAAAAAAAGGATAATTCAGTCTCAGAAGGTTATTATTGATTTAATGTGTTAAATAATTTTCTGTATCCTGGTGGTTGTCATCTCATTTTCACAGACGTTTTGTAAGGTAGTGTGATCTCTGTGTTGTAATGCACTAGCTTATCTCCCTCTGGAACAGAGTATTTGTTACAGACTACTCATTTGAAATGTAATGCACAGAAGGAAGGAGAGGATACTAACTGAATCCTACATGTCCTTAAGTGTATGTCTTCACTCCTAGATGCATCTTTGTTTTCTGTCTTGAATTCTGAGGAAAAAGATTGCAATGATATTCCTTTCAAGTGACACATCTTTGGTATTTCCAAGGCATATTACCACTAGTGTAATGGAGACAGGTCATATTGTTTTCTATATGCCAGTACAATTAAGGCCTTAAGGCATGTCTTGGCCTTTTCAACTGTTGACTACATGAAGACTTCCAGTTTTGATTTGCCAATTGCTAATCTTAGTTGACTAAAACCACAGCCAAGTTCTCCTGAGAAAGTTGGATTGCATTACTCAGTACATTACTCATAGGTTGTGTAGCATTCACTCACTACATTGAACTGTAGTTAAACATTACACTGATGGTTTTAGGGGATTTAAATGATACTGGTTGGCAGTCATCTAACCTCATCTGCTGTGGCACAGCTGCCATACACCTTTATGACCTCTTGTACTTCATATTTTTAATGTGTCCAGAGCCAGTGTATAGAAATGTAGTAATATCATAATGCCATCTACAGGCCCTAAACAGTCCCAGTTTTTGTCAATGACCCTGTCTTCCATTTTCCATCAAATAACCAAAAGAAAGTTAGTAGAAAAATGAACCACAACAAACTCTTGCAACTGAGTCAAATCATAAGTGATTCAAACAAAGCTCTACACTATGACTCTCCATAATGAGTTTTCTCTACAGCTTTCTAGTAATCTCTGCCAGTAACAACATGAAGATAGATTTTCATGAAGTATTTATCAGCTCAAGACATGGCCTAAAGATAAGATAGTGTAAAAACACTATAATTCCCAGCGTATCCTACTGATTTGCTTTCTTAAAACCAGAGATTCAGATTACCCAGAAGTTCCCATGACAGCTCAGCTTCCCTGTTAGTCAGATGACACAATCTGACATATGACTTCAACTTCTGATGGTCCACACACAGCTTAAGACTCACTTTTGCTATCTTATTAGGCTTCCAAACAAACATGGCTTGGAGCAATCACAGACTTTTTTAAAGCTGATTGATATGCTTGCCACTCTTCTGTCAGGTTAAATGGCCAGCAGACAAGAAGGAAAAAATAAAACAAAAAAACCACAACAAAACAAAACAAAAAAAACCACAAAGAAGTTCCTTTTTAAAAAAATGGCTGAAAAGCAAAAACCACAGCACAAGGAGCTGGGTCATCTGGTATGGGCTAACCAAGAGCACAAGGAGAAAACATCTGTTACTTTTTTCATGTTTCAGAGGCAAGAGAAAGTCAGAAACAGAGAGGAAACCCCCACCAATGCCTACTTTTCAGATACCTTTGATTCCTTTCTTTGGGAACCTGTGAACAGCAAACAGCATTTCTAATGCAAAATACAAAAGGAAAAACAAGATTAAAAAAGCAAACAAACAATACATTCACCTATTGAATCTAACTCACTGCCTTGTTTCTTCTCTTAGAGGAATAGTAAAAAATCTGTTACACATTCTCCTGGCAGGCAGACATTTATCCCAATCTATGGGTCCCTCCCATGGGCTTCTGTTTGTCTGTTCAAAATTACTTCAGTATTACTCAGAAGGGCCAAGAGTCATTAAAATTCCTCACACAACTGTTTTGTTTAGAGAATACATACACGGGAACTTTTGGAACATCTGAAGAGACTTCCTTCCTAGGTGAGTCCCAATATGGACAGTGAAGTACCTGCTTTATTATTTGTACAGAACCATCACACTGAAGAGACATCTACATATAAAGAGTAATATCTTGAAGAAAATAATCTAGGATTTGATTCAGTCATTAACTAACACAATCAGAATTCATGGAATCATACAATCACTCTGGTTGGAAAAGATCTTCAAGATCATCGAGTTCAACCATCAACCCAGGACTGCCAAGTCCACTGTTAAACCATATCCCCAAGGTCCACATCCAAATGTTCTTTGAATACCTCAAGGGTCGGTGACTCCATCACTTCCCTGGGTAGCCTGTTCCAATGCCTGACCACCTTTTCTGTAAAAAAATTTTTTCTAATATCGAGCTTTAACTTCCCTTGGTGCAACTTGAGGCCATTCCCTCTGGCCTAACTCTTGTCACTTGGGAGAAGAGACCGGTCACCTCCTCATTACAACCTCCTTTCAGGTAGTTGTAGAGAGCAATAAGGTCTCTATTGAGCCTCCTCTTCTCCAGACTAAAAAACCCTAGCTCCCTCATCCACTCCTCATAAAAGACCTGTGCTCCAGGCCCTTCACCAGCTTTGTTGCCCTCCTCTGGACCTGCTCCAATACCTCGATGTCCTTCTGGTAGTAAAGGCCCCAGAACTGAACACGGTATTCCAGGTGCTGCCTCGCCAGTGCCGAGTACAGAGGGAAAATCACCCCCCTGGTCCGGCTGACCACACCTTTTCTGATACAGGCCAGGATGCTGTTGGCCTTCTTAGCTACCTGGGCACACTGCTGGCTCATATTCATCCAGATGTCTGCCAGCATCCCCAGGTCCTTTTCTGCCAGGCAGCTCTCCAGCCACTCTTCCCCAAGCCTGTACCTTTGCATAGGGTTGTTGTGGCCCAGGTGCAGGACCCAGCTCTTTGCCTTGTTTAATCTCATACAATTGGCCTCGGACAATCGCTGCAGCTTATCCAGGTGCCTCTGTAGCACCTTTCTACCCTCAGGCAGATCAACACTCCCACCCAGCTTGGTGCCATCTGCAACTTTACTGATGATGCATTTGATGCCTTCATCCAGATAAAGATATTGAACAGGACTGGCCCCAACACAGAGCCCTGGGGGACACCGCTGATGACCAGTCACCAACTGGATGTGACTCCATTTACCACTGCCCTTTGTGTTCAGCCATCCAGCCAGTTTTGGATCCAGCAAAGAGTACTCCCATCCAGGCCATGAGCAATGAGTCTCTTCAGGAGAAATGGTAGTTGTGTGAAATGATATCAAATACTTTACTGAGGTCCAGATAGACGATGTCTATTGCCTTCCCTTCATCTACCAGGCGGGCCACCTTGTCATAGAAGGAGATCAGGTTGGTCAGACAGGACCTGCTCTTCGTAAACTCATGCTGACTGGGCCTGATTCCCCAGTTGTCCCTCACGTGCTGCGTGACCACATTCAAAATCATCTGTTCCATAACCTTCCCTGGCACTGAGGGCAGGCTGACAGGCCTGTAGTTTCCTGGATCCTCTTTCCTCCCCTTCTTGTAAATGTGTGTCACATTTGCCAGCCTTCAGTCCTTTGGGACCTGCCCACTTAACCAGGACTGCTGAAAAATAATGTAGAGTTGACTTTCTTCTACTTTAATCTTGCAGACTACAGGAAGAAAGAAGAGTCACATTCATATGAAAAGGAAGATTTTCAACATTTTACAAAGTGTAGCATTTTTTTCAGTTAATATTTTTAATTCTAGGGCTTTCTATGCTGTTTGAATAGAAACACTTTTATTTAAAATGCATATTTTAAATGCTTTTATATAAAAATAGAGAAATATCTCAGGAGAAGAGGCAGAGCAACAGCTTGACAATAGACAACAGAGCAGACTGCATATTTGCATGCATTCTTATTACAACCCTTATCAGGCAGCAAGAAAACATATATCATCTGAAAATCTTGTACCTTGCATTTGTGATATGCAGCTATTGTTTTACTTGTCTTTGATGTTTCACACAACTTTTCAAAGCAAAGAATCTGCTATGACAACATGACATTTCTCATATGCTCTCTTAGCTGTATGAACAAGAAAACCTTGGCTAACCCTAATTAACACTGGAGTAGTTGTTTGTAATCCCTGTGTTTCTTTTTATGAAACACGGTTTTACTAAGTTATTAGAGCTAATGAAAGGTTCTGCCTGTTGTGAATAGGACCAAGAACTCTGGCACCATGCTACTGGGGATACTTGACTTCAAATTGCTGGGGACAAGTGGCAGCCAAGCTTCCACACCTTGGCTAACCTTCCACCTCATAACTAGGTAGAGGTTATGGCAGGTTATGGTTTGAGAGCAGACAGACGGGATTGCCTCCAGGTAAATTTCTCAATGCCACCTGCTGCCCTATATGAGTTGAAGTCTTCAAGAAAACTGGTCTGTCAACAGATGGAAGAATAAAGGCTTATATGAATCATTTCACATTTCACCTCCAGTCATAGGAAGCTACTTTTCTCTTTTGGCTAAAAAGCTGTTGCCAGCAGCCAAAATGATTATGATGCATGTCCAGTTCAGGAAGCCTCTGAGTTACAAATATCTGGAGCTAGTGTCATATATATGATGCTGGTAATAATTTAACAAGAAGTAAACCTTTTCATGAACTGTTGGAGTACTTGTTTGGAATATGAGAGACTGCTTTACATGCCACTTTTAAGTTAAGGGACAAATGTGAAGTTGTATCACACTCAGCATTTTATAAGTAACTCCTGAAGTGGGTAAGCAAGGAGTGTCACCTTATAGATCTACAAGAACAGGCAAAAGGAATAAAAATCTGTGGTTTAATTACAAGTGTGTGAGCATGAGAAAGGCACTTTAATTTATGCACTCAGTGGTGGCTCTTATTATTAGTGGAGATCTTTTTGCACCAGTACACCAAGTGAGTGGAACCATTTGACTTCTTTTCCTCTGTAGTCATGATTTTTCAATTTCTTTACACGTTGGTACAGCTTACCTTGTAAGGTTGCAGGAGGCAACAATGTCTGTGGGCTAGTGGCTATAACACCATACTGCAGAAAAAACCAAACCAAAACAAAACAAAACAAAAGCTAAAAAGAGTGCTATTGAGGTTATACATGAAGTCATTCATTCTATCTCAGGACAGACTTCAGCTATATTTAGTTAAAGACATGGCCCTCCAACATGGTCCAGAGAAGTGCAATAAGTTTGACCACAGGGCTACAGAACATGACCTCAGTACAGCTTGAAAGAACTGAATTTCTTCAGTCTAGGGAAGAAATAACTACCTTCAAATATGTTAAAAGCTGGCACAAAAAGGAACAAAATCTGTAATCACTAGAGACAGAATATGAAAAAGTGAATTTATATTGCCACGAAGTACTTTTTGTTAGGCAGTAAGACAACCCTTTTAGGTCTGAGGACAGTTAAACACTTGCATCAATTACTTAGGAAGGATGAGGAAGCTCCATCATTGAAACTTTTAAGACAAAAGTGTCAGAAATAACATAGATATAGTAGATCCAGTCTTTGTAATAAAGTAGACTAAGTGACCTCTTAAGGCCTCTTCTAGACCTCTTTCTTTTTATTATTCTACTATATGCTGAAGATTACGAGGCATTCAAATACAATAATAGAAATCTTATGAGTAAAATGGGCAAGTGGAGACCACTTCTGAGATTTTCACAACCATCTCTCAACTGTATCATAATAATTATACTAATAGATCTATTTATTGGAAGCCTAAGGTTTAGATTTACCTAGTGGTTTTGAATGAATATAAAAACACTGGAACAATCTTAAGTTATTCACATTCTATATGCTGGAAAAATGATAAATTACTGTCTCATTTATATTGAATTTTATAAAATGTAGTCTGCAGGTTTAAAAGCAAGGTTTGCATGAGATAATATTGACGTTTTATTTTGTAAGATGTCCACACTTTGTACTTGAACTAAGAGTTCATTATACCCATATTCAAACCCAAGCAATGGCAGCTCAGTTCTTTATCAATGAATACTATAATAATCAATAAAAATAACAATAATTAATGAGTTTCTTTTTCATATTGGAGCACGCTCTGACAGAAATTATTATCAGGCTTACAAATGGCTTTCATATTTCAGTCCCATCATTCCTCCAACATTTGTTTTTGCATTACTAAAATCAGTTCCTTAGTTACTGCATCACCTTCCTACAACATCTTTTGTGATAAAATCACTGTACAGTTTTTGCTTTGCAGGAGATATAGCTAGGCTTGAAACTCAGTGTTTCCAGAAAGCTGTACAATACTTGTCTCTTGTATTGAGTTTCCACTGAAAACAAAATCTGAAAATTTTAACTGTAAGTGACTGGACAAGATTTTTTTTTTTTCTTTCCATGGGTGTCTTCTCTAAAAAGGTTCTTCTCATAGCTATAGTCATGCAAATTAGAAGTGAATATTTAAAACAGAGAATAGCTTAATTAGGGATAATGCCATTAAAACTGAAATACACATGACCTCTCTGGTTTGTTTTAGGAAAATGCTAATGTTTCTGACTGGAATTTACATGACAATAGAACTTTATTGTTTCATAAAACAAGTATCTAGTCATAAATAAACTTTTACCATTTTTTTAATATTCCAGGTAGCAACAATTTCTTCAGAATCTTTTAAAAAATATATATGTATTTTGCATGTGCCTGAATGGTTTAGACCTTTTCATTTGGTCTATGTGTATAAGAAACAAAGAGAAACAGAGAACAAAGCAGGAATCTTAATTTTGCTGGAATTAAAGATGCTGAACAAACCCATGTACGTGGTAGAAAATTTTGATGAAGTCAAGCAGAGGAACCAAGTTCTACTGTATCTTACATACCCTGTCCATTTCTGGAACTTGTGCTTTACATAAGGGAGAAACTTCTTTGCCAGTTCTCTTTCAATAATATTCATCCTTTAAGAGAAAGTGATCCTTTGTCAGTAGTACCAACAATGGAAGAGGAGGTAAGTTTTTTTCAGTATCAGAGATAGAGAAAACATCTATGAGCCTAAAACCTCTTAGTAAATGTTATGTAGAAGAAGCTTTTTTAGCAATAGGAAGTAGTGAAGACCTGGGAATGAGGTTCAAACATCATGCCTTGTCAGCCTCCATTGTCCATCACAGAGTCAATGGAAAAAATATGCACGGGGACTTGACCGTTCTTCAACAGACTTATCACCAACATTATTTTACTCTTTGAAATAATTACATTTTATGGGGAAAGGTAGCCTTTGGGTCTGCCCTTCACTGGGATACCTTGGGATACTTTATTTTGTCTAGGCATGATTATGGAGGTTGAGTTTAGCTGATTGACATTAAGGATGACTGGCTAGATTGCATTTCTCTTTGTCCTCCATTACTTGTGATCAACTTGTTGGCTGAATATGTTCAGGATTTACTTTATTTCACATTTAGCTGTCATGATACCAAATCCAGATGTATTCAGTCAGAGGTACCTGAGCACACACTAGGTGCAGTCAGCTCCCTAAAATGAGTTAAAGCTGTAATTGACTTGGGTATTGTAGCAGATATATTCATGGGGTTTTATGATCAGTCCACTCTAACTCTGTGCAAACCAGCAGCAAAGTCATTGACGTAAAGCCCTTATTGCGAAAATCCACAGTGGTCATTTATTCCTCCTCAGTCATATCTGCTGGGGTAGAGATTTTCAGTTCTTCATAATTCAGGCAGTCAATCACTTAATTTTTCTTGGCTTTATTTTCCTGAAGTATGCCTTTGGCTCAGGAGGCAGGAGCACCAGGTGAGTCACATGTCCTCATGCTTCATCTATCAAGTGATGACACATTGCCTGGTCCTGTTTCACCCCACTATATGGTGGTGGACCATCATTCAGAGGCAGGCACAGATTCACCTTTTCACTGCAAGTTGATAAAGGCATGTGTTCATAATTAGCAAGGTAAAAAATTTGGTGTCCTGTGAAGTATAACAAAATAGTTACCAGTCTTCTTAGACCATAAGCAGTTTGGGCACGGATTTGTCAACCTAATGCTGAGAGTCATCAGCTACAGATCTATACACCTGTAACTGATTATACTTATTTGAGAATTATACTTATTTGACAAGAGTATAGCCACCGAGGTAACTCCTCACCTTTCCTCTGTGCAATACAGTGTTGTCAGTAATGTACACACTGAAGAAAGTGAAGAGAGTAAAAATACAGCAGTTATTTGCTTTAATACAGGAGGGATTGAAACCCAGGAGTGATTTTCCATCTCTAACAGCATTACTGTAGTTCCTGCTGGGCTGGCTCTCATTTCAAGTGCAGTACACCAGAAACATTCTGGGTTTTTATTGATTGTTCTTGTCATAATTAGCCACTGTAATGGAATTAAGTGGGACCACATCTTGCTTGGACTTGTACACAGAGAAAACATAAGGACAAAAAACAAACAAACAAACTCACAGCCAATGGATGTTAGAAGATTTTTGTTGATTTGAGCCCTTTGATAGGGAAGAGGGAGGGAAGAAGGGAGAGGAACAAAGGCAGAAATGACATTATTGTAATGCTGAGTTGGTATCTTTGGACATTTGGAAAAAGTGCATTGCTGAGGGTGGATTTAGATTATATTATCAAATATAAATTTCTATGATTGCAATCTCAAAAGAGTGTGTCTATATTATAAAATGTTAAATGAAACTGAAGTACAATTTACATGGCTTGATCATTCAGTGACACAAACAACAAAAACACTCAGACACCCAGGAAAACAATTAAACATTCAGACTCATGAAAATGTGCACTGAGAATTTTGCGCAGCAGTTTGACTCTTTCATCACTGTAAGTAAAAATATTTGCAATCGTGAAAACCATGTGGATTTGTAGCCAAGTATATTGCCTTTGACAGAGAGCATTTTTGAACGTTTAGAGTGTGGTCACTAAAAATATTCTTAATACAAAACTCAACACAAACTAGAGATTAAGTGACTGAGATTTTCCTCTTATTTTTCATAATTACCAAGAGGGAAATTGTTAAGGAGTGTATGATTAAGGGGTTCCATCACATCTCCTGTTATTTCATTATGGGGAAGTGAAGAATGTAAGAAAAGTTACTAGTCACAAATATTGCCTTTAAAGATACCGACAGATTTTTTTTGTCAATTCATATAAAATTAATTTCCATTAAAGTCATTAATAGTCTGACAGGTCCCATGACAATTGTCTGCCTTCTTTTTCTTTTGTTCTTTAGGTTACCTAGTTACCTGTTTCTTTGCATCTTAAAAGCCTTTCAAACATTTATATCTTAAAGCATGCTGAACTTCAATTACATTGATTAATGTGGGTAAATTTCGGTTAAAAAAAGTAAGATCTCTTTTATCATGGGAATTTACCTTTCTTTTTTCCTTTCTTTCTTTCTCAGGCACCAAGTACTATAAGCTTCAGTAATGTATTTTATTCAAAAGGAATTCAAGGGAGAATGAACTGTTGACATGGCTCTTGCTTACAATGAGGACTGGCTGATTGAATTTAAAGCTGCAGTTTATCGACATGGAGAACAGCAGATACTTATATTCATTTTATTTCTGCAAAAGTAAATTAGCCGTAGAAAGTGTTTGTGTGTTTTTCCTTTCCTTTGCCATAAATCTAGCAAAGTATTCCACCCCTACTTGCCAGGAAAAGTTATAATGTAAAGGAAAAAAATGCTTGATTTAAGGGATATACTCATTCACACCCTGTGAAAATAACCCATACCTGCTTCAGAAGCTTGAAGGAGCAATAATGGATTATCTACACAGTAGATGCCTTCCTACATTTCCAGCCTCGGCAAATATTAAAATCAAGGCTAGCATACATATGTGGGAATGTGTGTGCAGGAAGACATGCATGTTCTTGTGTGTTGCTATAGCCCTTCATTTTTCTAAGAAGCTGGCAAAAATAAGTGTCATAGTTCTGCAAATGCCTTAGAGAAAGCCATTTTTATGACTTGCTGTAACTCACTGCCTCTGCCCCACATACAGAGGACTGGCGGTTGAGTGAAGGGGAAACATAGAACATTGTTTTCCAGGTGTTATTTTTGTATGCTTAAATATATTAAAATGATCTTTTTTTTTGGTGTTCATTTTTTTTTCTAGCAGTTACCTAGCTACTCTGAAAGAGGACAGACTGCAATGTCATCCAGAGAAAATGAGAGAATGAGAAAGCAACTGCAGAAACGCTAACAAAGTAGCTCTTGTAAAAATCAGTAGTGGGCCCAGAAAACAAGCAGTATTTCAGTAGTATCCAATGAAAAGAGATATGTGGGGGAAATTATGTTTTCTCCCACAGACACCCCACATCACTACATGTTTTTGAAAACAAGCAATAGTTTTGTGCCTTAGTCTTAGTCCTCTGTCTGGATGCAGGCACACAGAAACATATTTTGCAATCATTTCTGAATGCGTGATACCTTAGTCACTCATTTCTAAACCTGCTCATTAATTTCAATGATGCTGACTTTCTTTCTAAAGCATTGTGACATGTGCAGTTGAAAAAAGCACCATATAAGAGTTAGATATGATACTATTTTATTAAAGGCCATAATTTATCTTTGGAAACTCATTGGCATGAATGAAACTAATGATTTAAGTGCGGCACTTCAGTTGAAAGTTAGCTGAAATGGAATTAATATTTTTATCCTATATTTGATAGTTTTGCATTTCAGATATGTATTTATTTAATGCTAACAAATTAGGCAATTTTTCGGTATAATGGAGAATTTCAAAAACAAAATAATTATGTGTGGTTTGTTTAAATCTTATACTGCATTATTCAACTCATTTTTTGTTCAATTTTTTTAATATATATAAATTGTGTTTTGTGCCAGTTGTAAAAACCACCCCCAAAAGTATTTGCTCATTTACAGGAGACATAAAGAGGAAAATGTTCCATTTTTTCTGTTCCCCTGGATCCTTGGGTCATGACATCTCTATTTCACTAGTGTCTCTATTAAAGCCTCTTTAGCTTGTCTCCTTAAGTGTTGATAGCAGACCTTGACATTATTGTAAGGAAGGGTATGGACCTGTTGGAGCAAGTCCAGACGAGGGCCACAGAGATGATCAGGGGGCTGGAGCACCTCTCCTATGACGACAGGCTAAGAGAGTTGGAGTGGTTCAGCCTGGAGAAGAGAAGGCTCCAGGGAAACCTCGTAGCAGCCTTCCAGTACCTGAAGGAGCTACAGGACAGCTGGAGAGGGACTTTTTGCAAGGGCATGTAGTGATAGGACGAGGTGGAACTGTTTCAAGATGAAAGAGGGTAGGTTTAGATTAGCTATTAGGAAGAAATTCTTCACTGTGTGGGTGGTAACACACTGGAACAAGTTGCTCAGAGATGTTTTGGCTGCCCCCTCCCTGGAAGTGTTCCAGACCAGGTTGGATGGGTCTTTGAACAACCTGGTTTAGTGGGAGGTGTCCCTGACCAGGCCGAGGGAGTTGGAACTAAATGATCTGTAACGTCCCTTCAATATGAAACCATCCTATGATTCTATGAATATAAACCCCTCAAACTTTTTCAATGTACCTCTTCCAGGTGAGCAACCTTTCTCTTCATGTTTCAGTTGTGTTTATGTAAGTCACTGTCTTCTTGTCAGCTTTGGATTTTGGTTAGGTTTTAAAGGCATTTATGTGAAATACACACCAGGATGAAGCAGAAGCTAGGGAACAGATGCAAAAGGAACACTGATGTCTATTGAGTCATGAAGGAAAAGGCTGTGACAAAAAAAATAATTCTTACCAGATGTTCTGACCAAAACAAGTTCTCCCCATTATGCATCTCAGACAGCAGCTGCTAGGAAGCTGGTGCTTCAGCTATACAATTGCTTGGAAGAAACAGAAAGCAGGCTGGGGAACATCTCTGACATGAGCCATGAGCCACAGTTAAGTGAATACACAGAAAGAAAGAGACTACTGAGATGAAGCTGAAAAGGATGTAAACACACATCCATTTCTCCTCCTTTTTTCCCACTTAACCATGAAGCATTTCTAAGACAGCATGCTCCCCTCCAAAACGATCCGTCTGTGAAAGAAGTTTGAATAAATCGTGACTGGGTTTTTGGGATCAACTTTGGCATTATCAGTTAGAAGTCAGCACAACTCAGCCAGTTTTAGTCAGAAGGTGCTGAAAAATGGGTAAAATGAAAGAACTGGCAGCTTGCATGAAATTTTTCAGAAAACATAAATCAGTCTCGTCAGTTCACTATGAGCAGTTAAATTCATTTCACTACAGAAAGAAAGAAGTGGTTTTCTGGTGGGCAAAGAAAAAATCTGTTTCATAGATGCATTGCCACCACTTCCATTTATTCAGAAACTGATGTTGCTGCTCTTCGGAACAGTTGCTTGTTCCATAATCACCTACAACTCTTGAAGTATCCAAAAACCATACTACCTACATCCCTGATCCCACAATTCAAATCAGAGCTTTAGTCCAAGATCATTACTTCAAGAGCAAATTGAAGACAGTCAGTTGAAGCCTCTTTGAAGAAGACCTGTTCCTGTTGCAAACATGCATATCACATAGAACAACATGTAGCTGAAGTTTTCATCCCCCCTGAGCCAGGCCACATACTTTCATGACAGCCATCAGAGAGGGGCTATCAGAAAATCTGTGTTTGAACTCAGTCTCTCTAAAACAATAATGCAGACTCAACAGTCCAACAGGCAGATCTGAGGAGAAGCTCTTTGCAATTTTTCTACCCAGGAAGTCACATACTTTGGTACAAAACTAGGACTGCTAGGTTAGTCTTGAGCTGCGGTTCTTTCAGTGATATGCTTAGTGAAAGCTAGTTAGACACAAAATGATTCAACTGTTTTCAAGCTTGTTAGTTAAACAGAAGATGGTAAAGAGACCAAAGGAGAGCTAAGAAATTAGCTGCAAATGTTCTTATTTTGGAGCAAAGGCCACAGGTGAATATACTTGGCCAAAAACTTGATGGAAGATTCTAAGAACATCAATAAATTTACAAGGCTTTCCATGAGGAAATGGAAATGGGAAGTTACCCCTGTAAAAGGTTCATAGCATTTGCCTTTTCATAATTCAGGATTAGATCCCAGCTCTGTGGAGTCAGAACTGTCTTGCAAAAGCTCTCCTTTCTTAAAATAATGTTTGCGAGTTGTTATATAATGTCAATATAGAAAAAAAAAAAAAAAGAGCCTAAGTTTTAATGTATTAGTGCATAGTTCACATTGCTACCTGAAGACATATCATCCAGACGAAGTACTGCAAGCTGCAATGAGGTGTCCATATAAAATAACAGTCTGGATCTTTTGTGAGTAAGTCAGATGCTCAGTTTACTGGGACACACTTGGAAAAAAAAAGGCAGATAGTTAAACCATTGTTTTGTAAAGGTCCTAAATTACAATTTAGTGCTGCAGAGAAGGTGATTTCATAAAATGAATAGTGAGGCTCCACAGCAACAACAAGAAAAAAGGTGATTGTTCTGAGACAGGAAAATCTGAATGCCCCACATTCACTAGGAAATTAATATAAAGCTTAATAATTCATTCATTTTGCTCACATGTATTATTTTCATGGCATGCAAGGTACCAGCATGTTTCCAGCATCTTGCTAAACAAATCTTGGAAATATAAGTCTGCAGATGAATATGCCAGCACCATGCACCAGTACAGGCTGGGGGCTGACCTGCTGGAGAGCAGAGTAGGAGAAAGGGACCTGGGGGTCCTGGTGGACAGGAGGATGACCAGGAGCCAGCAATGTGCCCTTGTGGCCAAGAAGGCAAATGGCATCCTGGGGTGCATTAGAAAGGGGGTGGTTAGTAGGTCGAGAGAGGTTCTCCTCCCCCTCTATTCTGCCTTGGTGAGGCCACATCTGGAGTATTGTGTCCAGTTCTGCGCCCCACAGTTCAAGAAGGACATGGAACTGCTTGAGAGAGTCCAGCGCAGAGCCACTAAGATGATTAAGGGAGTGGAACATCTCCCTTATGAGGGAAGGCTGAGGAAGCTGGGTCTCTTTAGCTTGGAGAAAAGGAGACTGAGGGGTGACCTCATCCATGTTTACAAATATGTAAAGGGTGAAGGTCAGGATGATGGAGCCAAGCTTTTGTCAGTAATGACCAATGATAGGACAAGGGGCAATGGTTTTAAACTGGAGCATAGGAGGTTCCATGTGAATATCAGGAAGAACTTTTTCACTGTGAGAGTGACAGAGCACTGGAACAGGCTGCCCAGAGAGGTTGTGGAGTCTCCTCTGGAGACATTCAAAACCCGCCTGGATGCGTTCCTGTGTGATGTATTCTAGGTGACCCTGCTCTGGCAGGTGGGTTAGACTAGATGATCTTTAGAGGTGCCTTCCAACCTCTAGGATTCTGTGATTCTGTGATTTGGAGCCACAAACACAGAAAATGCTCAGTTCTTAATCCTTTTTTCTTTAAATTTTAAAATAAATTCCTTTATCAAAGTCAGTATTTGCAAGTAAGTCTAAGCAGATTTAAATTCAATAATTGTATAAGTGATGAAACACTGGCACAGGTTGCCCAGAGAGGTGGCAGGTGCCCCATCCCTGGAAACATTCAAGGTCAGGTTGGACAGGGTTCTGAGCAACCTGATCTAGTTGAAGCTGACCCTGTTCACTGCAGGGGAGTTGGACTGAATGACCTTTAGAGACCCCTTCCAACCCAAACCATTCTATGATTCTATGAAATGCCTGACGGTGTGATTCTTATCTCTACTGCTGTGTGTTTAGCTTCAATGACAATATTTTACTGATAGTTCTCTGTGAAAACAGAATAGAACTTGATGGGCAGAAGGAATGATAGGCAACCTGGTTTCTAAATTGTATATCACAGAACCACAGAACCACAAAATCACTTGAATTGGAAGGGACCTTAAAGGTCATTGAGTCCAACTCCCCTGCCACGGCCAGGGACATCCCCCGCTAGACCAAGTTTCTCAGGACCCCATCTAACCTGGCCTTGAACTTCTCCAGGGATAAGGAATCCACCATCTCTCTGGTCAACCTCTTCCTGTGTTTCACCACCATCATGGTGAAAAACTTCTTCTTTATATCTAACCTAAATATACCCTCTTTCAGTTTGGTTTAAAACCATTACCCCTAGTCCTATCACAACAGGCTCTGCTAAAAAGCCTGTCCCCGTCCTTCTTATAGGCCCCCTTTAGGTATTGAAAGGCAACAATGAGGTCACCTTGGAGCCTTCTCTTCTCCAGGCTGAACCACCCTAACTGTCTCAGCCTTTCCTCGTAGGACAGGTGTTTCAGACCTCTGATCATATTTGTGGCCCTTCTCTGGACACGTTCCAACAGGTCCATGTCTTTCTTGAGCAGAGGGCTCCAGAGCTGGATGCAGTGCTCCAGGATGGGTCTTTCCAGAGCAGAGTAGAGGGGCAGAATCACCTCCTTTGATCTGCTGGTCATGCTTCTTTTGATGCACCCTAGGATACAGCTGGCCTTCTGGGCTGCAAGGGCACATTGCAAGCTCATGTCCAGCCTTTCATCTACCAGTACCCCCAAGTCCTTCTTATCAGGGCTACTTTCAATCCCTTGATCCCCCAGCTGGTATTGATTCCAAGGGTTGCCCCATCCTAAGTGGAGGACCTTGCACTTCTTGTTGAACCTCATGAGGTTGCCCTGGGTCCACTTCTCGAGCTTGTCTAGGTCCCTCTGGATGGCATCTGGTCCTTCAGGTGTGTCAACCGCACCACTCAGCTTGGTGTCATCCACAAACCTGCTGAGGATCCACTTGAGCCCACTGTCTATGTCATTAATGATAATGTTGAACAGTACCAGCTCCAGTATGGAGCCCTGGGGAACACCACTTGTTACTGGTGCCCATCGAGACATAGAGACATTGACCACCACTCTCTATATGCGACTATCCAGAGATTATGATAATATGATATTATGATATCCAGATTATGGTATTAATATATACGTGTTGATATCATAGCTACCTTTGGACAAGACTTCTAGTCTAACACTATTGGGACCAAAGGTATGTGCTGAGAACCATAAGGAAAATACCTGTAAAAAGTTATCAAACTTCCAAACACGTAAGCTTATTCAGGTAGGAAAATACTTACTAGTAAATTAAGTTGCAAGCAAGATATCAGTATGTGTCCTGGTACATGATTTTTGTGTATGTAATTTTAAAGATCAATACCCACAAAACATTCTTGCCAATGTATCTGTAGTTATCAGCTGCCAAAAAAACGGTTGTCCAAAAATTCACCCTGAAATACAGGACTATGTTCCATATGAAACTACATCAGATAGCCTGAAACATCATTGTTTAAATGATGTTTATATAAACCAAGATTAAAGTACATTAAATGCTTTATGTTGTCTAGATGACAATACTGGAGTTCTTAACTGTAGTTTCCAGTCAAAAAGGGGTCACAGGAGCTGCACGCACCTGTGTGCCAATTCTGTTCACACAGCAGGTAGTGATGGCTCTGCTGTATTACAGCATGGTGTCCAAAATGGGTGTGAGCCTAATAGGAACTGGTAATTAAAAAAGATTAATTAGACACATAGTTTTCCACTATGGCCTCTATGAAGCTATAAACATACTGATGTTCTGTGTTATAGGAGTGTCCTCGTGAAGATTCAGCTCTCAATGTTGTTCAGGTTTTGTTGGCATGACAGTTCCCACTGTCGACATTTCTCACTGTCAACAGGTCAGCAAGAGGCAGGTGCCTCTCTGCCTTTTCTCCATGCTATTCAGCTATTAAGGCACCCCTAGGCAGGTCCCAAAAGAGGAAACCCCACAGATTTCCAATAATTTAGACTTGAGCCACACAGATACCCGCAGCTGTACCAAATTTAAATATAGTATACATAGCATAGCCTATCCTTAACAGACAAAATATGCATTCATTTGACATGTAATAGGATAATTGAGGTGCTTTGCACTTCAAGGTAACCTGAAAAGTGTTTTTTATTTTGAGGGTAACTGCTTCCAGTACTTGAACTACATTGCTTATTGGTAGCTTGGATCTCTATGAATATTCAGGAGTACGTTGCATAGATATAACTTGAGTACTGGAAGGCAAAACTAGGACTTGAATAGCTAAAGGAGGAAACACAGAACAGAGAAATGGAGTTAGATTCCACTGGGACTGGTCAGACCTCTGAGAGATCTCAGCAGAATGAAGTTGTGAATCACTGACAAGAGAAAAATCTTGTCACAGTGGCACATAAAATAATTAGTTCTGTCTCAGTCTCTAGGAGAAAGACTTCATTAGTGCTAAGCCTTGCAAAAAATTTTCCCTGCAGCTATGTAGTATTGCTTTTATTAAAGTAAATCACCTGTTATGATTTTTTTTTTTCTAAGTGGAACACCATTATGCTACACTGCAAACATATATACATAAAAAGTATAAAGAAATATATTTTATTTCCTCAAGAGGCTGTTGTCTTGAAATCTGCTGCTTGAAGTCTCTTAAACCAGATACTCAGTCAGACTTCATGGTGAACTGCAGATGTCAACTCTAAAAATCTGTATCATGGTCACCACTGTTTCACACCATGGAAGTCATTGCTACATCATGTTTCTCTGTGGAGGATTGGATTAAATATTCCAATAACATTTGTTGTATATCTTCACTATTTTTCAGCTTACACTCCTCAGCCCAACACACTCTTACCTGATAAGGTCCCACCTCAGCATGTCAAGAACTGAACTTGAGAGTATTCCAGCAATTAAATAATACATATTTTGACTATTCTGCCCTGAAGTTGACTTGGGGTCTGCTCCTGAGTCCCAGTGTTGCTACAGTTAATGAAATGAGCCTTACTGAGCCACTGGCCTTTTATTCATCAAGACCTGAAGGTGCAGGAAACCTGAGAGATCTGGCACAGCAAAGGAGGTAAAAAAAAAAGAGTGAATAAAGGCAGGAAATTGGGAAAAAAAGGATCCTGGTGTGTAGAAAGAAGGATTATGGAGGGAAATTTGATGCAGGGGATATGGATAAAATTCAGTTCTGCCACACACATTAGATGTTATTTATATTATATGTATTATACATTGAACAAACAATAATTTTCCCTAAGACATATCCTGGGAGAGGAAGTGTGGGGGGATTTTGGTGAGTGGAGAGAAGGAAAGGAGAGCAGTATTTCCATAGCATGAGAAAATATTTCAGAAATTTTGCAGTTTATGTTATGCTAGTATACGTAAAGCTATTGTAGACTAGGAAAATATTTAACTTTTTGTATCTTTAAATGTCTGTATCTATATGGATATAACTGTATATATATAAAGTTGAAAAGAATATATAAAGAGAGATATATTAATATATAATATATATTTAAAATAGCAAATAATCTACACATAGATCTACATGGATAGATAGATAGATAGATAGATAGATAGATAGATAGATAGAAATATACATATACATAAATAGAGATAGAGATATAAATAAATAAATTTCTCTTGTTTAAAAATTCATACTTCTATTCTTTAAAATACATTGTAAAATTAAGGCAAGTTGCCTTTACAAGGATAGCCATGGGACTAAAGTATAGACAAAAACAACACTTGGGGTTGGACTAGATGATCTTTCGAGGTCCCTTCCAACCCCTAGGATTCTGTGATTCTGTGATTCCTGCCTGAAGATTTTCACAATTCACCTTCAAAACATCTTACACTGATCACACGTAGAAGAAATATCAAGATAAAAAGTAAATAAAAGAATTTATATTCAGGGGCCTTGCTTTCTATATGCAGTGTGCCTTCCAGCAAAAAGAATATTTCCACTACCATAAACTGGAAGGCATTCTTTGATCCTTAATGCAGGCTTATTACAGTACTCAGTAGTCTGCTATGATACACTGCATTGTCAATGGAATGGTAGTCATATTTTACTGAATGGATTGCTAATATTAATACAATCCAGTAGCTTCTGTTTACTTTCCTTACAGTGACAATATTTTCAACTAAGTATCTTTAGCACGGGTAGAAACAATTTATTTTGCTATTTTCTCTGAATGCTATACATTCTTATTTTCAGAAGGGAAAAAATAAAAACAGAAAACAACTGATGACTCATTTGACTACAGATACAATTTTTCCACTTTTAAACTAGCCACTTGATAACACTTAATCATGGGTTTGTGGTTTTTTTCAGCTCTCCTTTCCCTCTCTGCACATTTGCAAGACAGTTTAAGTCTTCTCAAAATTCCCAAGAAGCACTAGGAAAATTTGAAATAGGAAAATACAATAGGAAACACTCCAAGTTTTGTGAATGTTATTCTTTATATTAAAATGTTATGTACAGATATACTGTTTTTTTCTAACCAATACCAGAAACACCTTTAAGGAAAGGCTTTGGTGTATAATCTGTTTCCTTGTTTCATCAGTTGTGTCACTACTGGACAGTTATGAGGCAGTATGACTTGAATGAGCTGGCAAGATAAAACAAATAAGTCAGGTTTTGATGTCGTGGTGGGTCTTCAGATTTTATAAGACTCAGAGTGTTGTCTAATGTTGCAGGAATAATTTAATTAGTTGCAGAGATTTCTGTGCTTCTTTTAAAGGGAGAGGTAGATTTGTTCATTAAATAATTATGCATTATCTAAGAAAAGAATTGGCTGTTGAATCACATAAGGCTCAAGAAATTACAGTCCATTAGTAACCAAGGAAGATGCTAGATGACATACATTAGATGTATTTTAAAATCAGGTCATGGATAACTAATTGCAACATACTCCTAAAAGTGTTGACTGAGGAAATTTCTGCTCTGGTAATTTAATTTTTCTTAATAATAATTTAGTCATGAGAGAAAGTATAAAAGACCAGTCATGTGTTAGTAGTGTGTTAGAAATAAAAAGGGAAAGGAGAAGTGATTCAGGAACCAACAAGTAAAGAATGCAAAGAAAAAGGAAAATGAATTCTAGACAGTAAGGATTGCCACAACTTGTAGGGAAAATCAATCCTACCATCAGAAATTTGTATGCCTTGTCAGAGGAGGTCTGGTGCGTAAAGCTAATTGCATTGCACCTTGTGTCATAACCACCACTGTTATATGTTTGGGGCACCCACATGAAAACAAAGAAAAGAGGCTGGAAAGAAAACCAGCCATTAAAAGAGGAGGCTCTAAAAGTCCACAGCTGTTTAGAAGTTCAACCCCCCAAGGAATTCCCCTGTCCAGAGAAGGGCCTTCTCACCAGCAACAATGTCCATGAGCACTAGTGTTGTCAAATGTTTCATTCCTTACCTGGCCCCGTGCATGCAACCTCTGCGCTTCTTACCTTTGCTCTCATTACAGAGCAATAGAGGATGTTTCTTTCATATCTAGTTGCCTATTCTGATAAAACTTGGCTTATACTCAGGGCTTTACCTTCCTCTTCAATTTGGCTTAAAGTTGTTAGGGTTTCAAAAGGAGTACACAATTATTGAGTCAGAGTAATTGAATAAGATTTACTTTCTTAGGAAAAAGAGAGATACAAGATGATCCCCACCAGCTCGTACCAATGGGTCACACACTAAATGGTTAACAACTAATTGACAAATGTCAAAAGCAGTAGCTACTGGAACATGGCGACTGGAAGGATGTGCTTTTGGTACATGTGGCATGCTATCAACGTAGTGGACCTAAATATAAAACAGGTGTTGTACAAATCTGTGAATGATGAAAGCATTGGCACATCCATGAACAAGGAAGGAACAATCACTGCACAGTCTGTATCATTTGGCTCGTTGGACATGTTCCCATAAAATGTGTTTTGATACAGTTGCAGTAAAGAGTGCAGGCCCTATCAAAGGAAGCGAGAACTGTCTTCTGAAAGATAGTAACTCTAAAAAGGAGTTATTATGAACAGCATAATGCAGTGGTAAAATGGGTAAACATAATCCTGGGATTTATAAACTCAAATGCCTTAAAGTGCTCTATAGAATGTGAGGACAAAGAATAACAGAAAACAAATGCTATAAATTGGGATAGAACTAGATAAAGTCAAAGCAGAAATTAGGAGTATATTTTTAATAGTGAGTATGATTAACAACTGGAATAAAGTGTTGAGTCACATTGGAAAACCTTCTATAGCTTCAGGGAGATCTTCATCTTGGATTAAGCCAAAATTCAATTAAAATTACTTATTAGATGGAATTGGTAGTAAGCGCCTTTTGCAATGACTGTATGTCTGTAGGAGCTGTAAAGCTGATACTACACTTGTTACTGTTAGTTTCAAGTTGCTTTTGTGTTTTGCTGAGTAGGAATGCCATTTCTCTGCTTCCCTCAGCAAAGAAAATCACTGACATGAAGAATGCAGTGATGGAGCTCTAATCTTATTAAATAAACATGGAACTCACAGAAGTTGTTTCAGAAATGATGCCAGAGAAAAATGGGATCCATAATGCACTCAGTAATGTTGAGAGCTGTCATAAAAGAGAGAATTGCTGCTTAAAAACAGTAGAAACAGTAACAGACTACAGTGTGTGAAATAAACTGATGTCAGGGTACAAGCCAGAGCTCTCCCATTTCTGACACGTCAAGAAGGTGTCCTTGGGATTAAGAGAGATGACATAGAGTATCACTTATCTATTTTAATTGGTAATAAATCAAATTAATTTTCCCCAAGTCTAGTCTGTTTTGTCATGACAGTAATTGTTAAGTGCTCTCCCTCTCTTTATCTTAACCTATATTTTCCCACTCCTGTTAAGGATGAGGAGTGAGTGAGCAGTTGGGTTGGAGTTTGACCCTTATCCAAGGTTAACCATCACAACTATTCTTTCTATATAAAATAAGAATTCACATCTTTATAGGTCTGTCTGAAAGAACTCTTCTCTCATGCTGAAATAGGAGTTTAATGATTTCTAGAAGCAAGCAAACTTCGGATGTGAGCAGAAGCTGACAAAGGACTATCTTTTTTTCTTTTTTTTCCCCTTTTTTCTCAGAAGAATAGAGAATATTTGTTAATTATATTTCTGCACCTGAAATTCTGAAAATATTTTGGACCACCAGAAATGTAAATGGAAAAGGGTTACAATATGAAATCCTAAAAATGCTTACACACATAAGAAATAGGACGTCCCATTTGCATTGCATTACTTACCCAATTAACTTTTTCCTAATTTCATTGACATAGTGAGAGTAAAAGGAAAAGGTAGTAGAATGACTTCAAAACATTTTGCATTTTTAATATATCTAGAAATTCATAGGATCTGACTGGTCAGCAGGCTGGCCAACTTGGAGGGCTTTAAACTGAAGGACAAGGGGGATGGGGTCCAAAATGGCAATGCTCATGCCATCACATCCAACTGGGGAACATGCCAGGCCAACCAGTGCCATGATAGATACTCTTTAGCTGCCTACCAAGATAAGAACTAGAAGGTCAACCACACCAAGGATCTGTATGTCTATGGAGTATCCTCTTGCACCCCTCTAAGGAAACCTCCCTTGACTCCCTCTCTGAAATGCCTGTACACCAACACACACAGCATGGGGAATAAACAGAATGAATTAGAGATCTGTGTGCGGTCACAGGGCCATGATCTCACCACAGTTACAGAGACATGGTGGGATAGCTCACGTGACTGGAATGATGTCATGAATGCCTATTCGCTTTTTAGGAAAGACAGGTCCCCAGCATGAGGTGGTGGAGTTGTTCTTTATGTGAGAGAGCAACTGGAATGAATTGAGCTGCGCTGAGGCATGGGTGATGAGCAAGTTGAGAGCTCCTGGGTAAGAATTAAGGGACAGGCCATGGGAGACATTGTGATGGGTGTTTACTACAAGCCACCTAATCAGAACAAGGAAGTTGATGAGGCTTTCTACAATCAGTTGAAAGCTGCCTCATGATCACAAGCCCTGGTTTTCATAGGGGACTTCAACCACCCTGATATTTGCTGGAAAGGCAACACAGCCAGGCATGCTCAGTCCAGGATGCTCCTGCAGAACACTGATGGTAACTTTTTGACACAGTTGGTCAAGAAGCCAATGAGAAGAGGTGTGCTGCTGGACCTTGTGCTAACAAACAAAGAAGGACTGGTTGAGGATGTGAAGGTTGGGGGCAGCTTTGGCTGCAGAGACCAATGAGATGGTAGAGTTCAGGATTGTGTGTGGAGGACACAGAGAAACAAGCAAGATTACAACACTGGACTTCAAGAGAGCCAACTTTTGCCTCTTCAAGGAACTACTTGGAGAAATCCCATGGGTTAGGGTTCTAGAAGGTAGAGGGGCCCAATATTGACCTGTTCAATATTCAAGCATCACTTCCTCCAAGCTCAAGATCAGTGCATCCCTATGAGTAAGAAATCAAGTCAAAGAGGCAATAGACATGCATGGATGAGCAAAGAGCTGCTAGAAAAACTCAAATGAAAGAAAGAAGTTTACAGAACACACAAAAAAAGGACTGGCCACCTGGGAGGAATACAGGAACATTGTCAGAGTATGCAGGGATGCAGTGAGAAAAGCTAAGGTCCCCTTGGAACTAAATCTGGCAAGGGATGCCAAGGACAAGAAGGGCTTCTTCCAGTACATCAGTAGCAAAAGGAAGACTAGAGAAAATGTGGGCCCACTGCTGAATGAGGCAGGTGCCCCGATGATGGAGGATACGAAGAAGGTGGAGTTATGAATGTCACCTTTAATTCAGCCTTTACTACTAAGGCTGGCTCTCACAAGACTCAGACCCTGGAGCTAAGAGAAAAGGTCTGGAGAAAGGAAGACTTTCCCTTGGTTGAGGAGGCTTGGGTGAGAGATCATTTAGCCAGACTGGACATCCACAAATCCATGGGCACTGATGGGATGCACCCATAGGTGTTGAGGGAACTGGCAGATGTCATTACTAGACCACTCTCCATTATGTTTGGAAAGTCAGGGAGAACAGAGGAAGTACCTGTGGACTAAAAGAAATCCTATATCACTCCATTCTTCAGAAAAGGCACAAGGAGGACTCAGGAAATTACACCCCAGTCAGCCTCACCTCCATCCCTGGTAAAGCGATGGAACAACTCATTCTGGAGGTCTGGAGTAGTCAATATGGGTTCACCAAGGGGAAATCATGCTTGACCAATCTGATAGCCACCAACAATGGCATGACTAGCTGGGTACATAAAGGGAGAGCAATGGATATTGTCAACCTTGACTTCAGCAAGGCTTTAGACATGGTCTTCCATAGCATCCTCATAGAGAAGCTTAGGAACTGTGGGTTAGACAAGTGGACAGCGAGGTGGATCAGGAACTGGCTGCATGGCAAAGTTTAGAGGGTTATGATCAGTGGCATTGAGTCCATCTGGAGGCTTGTAGCCAGTGGTGTTCCCCAAGGGTCAGTACTGGGTCCTGTCCTGTTCAACATATTCATCAATGACCTGGGTGAAGGGACAGAGTATACCCTCAGCAAGTTTGCTGGTGATATCAAACTTGGAGAAGTTGCTGATACAACAGAAGGCTGTGTTGCCATTCATTGAGACATGGACAGGCTGGAATGTTGGGTGGAGAGGAACCTCATGAATTTCAACAAGGGCAAGTTTAGGGTCCTGCACCTCTGGAATAATCCCAGGCACTGGTACAGGTTAGGAAACCTGTTAGGTTAAGACCTGCTGGAAAACAGCTCTGGTGAGAAGCACCTGGGAATCCTAGTGGACAAGTTGATCATGAGCCAGCAATGTGCCCTTGTGGCCAAGAAGGTCATTGGTACCCTGGGGTGCATTGAGAAGAGTGTGGCCAGCAGGTTGAGGGAGGTTCTCCTCCCCATCTACTCTGCCCTGGTGAGGTCACATCTGGAGCACTGTGTTCAGTTCTGGGCCCCCCAGTTCAAAAAGAAAAGGAAGTACTGGAATGAGTATAGCAGAGGGCTACAAGGATGATGAGGGGACTGGATCATCTCTCTTATGAGGAAAGGCTGAGAGACTTGGGTCTGTTTAGCCTGGAGAAGAGAAGACAGAGAGGATAGCATCAATATCAATAGCAACATGTCTAAAGGGCGGGTGTCAAGAGGATAAGGTCAGACTCTTCTCAGTGATGCCCAATGACAGGACAAGGAGCAATGAACATAAACTGGAACACAGGGAGTTCCATCTAAACATGAGAAAAAATTTCTTTACTTTGAGCATAGCAGAGCACCATAGCAGGCTGCCCAGAGAGGTTGTGGAGTCTCCTTCTCTGGAGACATTCAAAACCCACCTGGATGTGATGCTGTGCTGCCTGCTTTAGGTAAACCTGCTTTTTCAGGGGGATTGGAATAGAAGATCTCCAGGGGTCCCTTACAACCCCTACCATTCCGTGATTCTGTAATTCTGTGATTGTCACTACCACTGACACCAATGACTGTCATAACTAATCTCACAGTTCCTCATGAACAAGCACCATATGGCATTTATCTTTTTTTTTTTCCTCATGAAAACTCTAAATCCTCATGATTAAAGACTGGTTAAAGACCAATATACTTAAGACATTCCCTTACAGTTTTTTTTTCTTGGATTCTCCTATTTTTTTCTTGTTTCTTTTGGAAGAGCCTGATGATGACAGTGATCTGTTAACAGATCTGTTTCCAAGAGCTGCCAAGATTAATATTTAGCATTTTATTCATGTGTTTCCTGCCTCATTTTGGTGGAGGTAGAGAAGACCATCAAATTATTAATAATCTGTTAGTAAGCATAAATATCTGTGAAGCATAACAGTTTAATCACACATTTTATTTCATTAACTCACATATAAAATGTAGGTAAATGTAGACACTTAGAAAAGCCTAACATTCTCTTCTTGTTCATATCTTCTTGTTTCACTGAACTGATTCTTAGATGCTCACATTTCACTTTTCTTTTCCAAGGACTACTTGTGCCTCTCCTTTCCTCCTCAGATTATTGCTGGACTCACTGGCTTTTCCCGATTGAGACATGAGCCAAAATAATATAACAAACAAAATAAAATAACCACAAAACTAAGCTGCGGATGCTAGTTCTACATCATTAAGCAATATTTCTGTGAAAAAGTGAAGGAAGTCAGCAGATTTCTGGTATTTCCCTTATGGTTTTAAGAAGATTCTAGGAAGATTTACTAAATTCCTCATCCACAATAAAAGGCATAATAAAGAAAATGCATTGCAAGGTGGGTGGTGTTCTATTTTTTTTCTTTTGGTTGTGTGTTTAGCTTTTGGGTTTTTGCTGTTTTGTTTTGTTTTTCAAAATCACTAATATTATTTCCTGATGCTAACTCCCCAGTTTTGATATTCTCCCCATTTTCCCACTATATCTAGCCAGCAACAGAATTCAAAAATTGCTCACAACATTTATAACATATGAGCTGGACAAAGAATGAAATAATTTTACAATTAAGGAAGTTATAATAAATTGTTATATTTTGAACTTAATATAATCATATTTCAAAATATGAGGGCCTGGAAAACAAGAGAGGTGCCTGCAGTGTGTCACATCTCAGTACTTGATGATGTATTTACAAAAAATTCTCATAAGACTTGCTTAGCATTGTTGTCTTGCCTAATTCTATGACAGATACCGCTTGTTTTTGATGAGCAGATTTGTATCAGTACAGGAATTAGTAAATATACTGGTCCTATATAAGAAAGAGAACTTTCATTTTTGCCCATATATTCAGAAGGAAGGTAAGGTTTGTAAGTAATCAATTTTAGGTATTTTAAATGCATTGCATTTTTCAAAATTGAACTGATTATCATTTTCTGAAAACTAATACTATTGAATGTAATGTGTGTTCAATAACCAAAAGTAAAGCACTCAACTAACCTCTCCAACCAGGCATATTCATCAGTGATCACATATTAGTTCACCATGTATCAACTCTTTGATACAGATAAAGATATAACACAAATTAATAGATTACTAAATTATTAAATTACTAAAATAAATATCTATTTTACATAATTAAAATAATACAAGCAAAACAGTGGAAAGCAAAGTGGAGTAGAAAAGAAAAGGGACATCTGATCATGATAGAGGACTTCAGTACTTTGCAAGATGGGACTATGGTTCATGTGCAAACATACTGAACATCTTATGACAAAGCCTCAGTTTCACCCCAAAATCTCAGGCAAATCAATTCATCAATATGTAGCTTTTAAAATTGAAGAGTTTCTTTGGCTTGAGTTTCTTGTTCAAAATCTGACTGATCTGATTATGTTTTTTCTCTTGGGCTTTCAAAATAGTCATTAGGAAAAAATCACAGTATCTCTACATTGTAAGGGAAGAATTTCATCAGTCCAGACTCTCCATAACATCCTCTGCTAAACTCATCTGCTTGGGCATTAAACCAGGGAAAGGGAATATTGGACTAGGTCAATAGAAATGAATTTAAATTGAGCTATATTCCTCTACAATCCTTTGGCTGTCCTCAGGTGAATTGCAGTAAATGATGATAGGGCAATTATACTCTGCTGTTTTACCAGATGACTCCATTTCTCTGAAATATTATTTTGCTCAGTTTTATAACCTCTGGCTCTTTAAATACCAAAAAGAACCAGCATGGCCAGTTACTCTTTCAACACTGTTGCAAGAACTATTCCCATGACACGCTCTAAATTGGATACTGTACTTCTTACAAGAAATAGTTTCTTTTATGCAATAATAATAATTTTATTCAACTGTAAAAGATTTGACAATAACTGTAATATTATTTGTTTCTAAGTGAATGATCCACAAGCCAGAGTGTATGTAAAAGAGGCCTTCTTTCCCCTTTCTTTAAAGTAGATAATTTGCAGTAATTGGTCTGCTTCTTCTGGTCTTACTTAAGGAGGCTCTAACTAATGGTAGAGTACTGAGTATCTTTGAACTGAAGACAGTATCAGGGCTGCCACTGTGCCCTGTTCTATATCATCGTTTCAGTTATTTCCCATAAATCTTTAAGAGATACAAGCAGGAGAAACACATTTCCCATTATGGATAGAGAATGGATGCATTTATTCACAAGGCAAAATCAGTGTTAGCAGGTGATATGCCACCAGTGTAAAATCATCACACAGGGGAAAATATTTTGAACATTCTTAACATGACATATCCTGACTTCAGCAAAGAAGCTTTCAAGCAATCAGAAAAGAAGGGAGAAGAAAGGAAGGGAGGGGTCTTGTGATGCTTTTCTGTTCCTTTCCCCTGAATCAATGACACATTCATGTGCTGATTTTGAGACCCTTCTTTTCCTTTCCCTTTCCCTTTCCCTTTTCCTTTTCCTTTTCCTTTTCCTTTTCCTTTTCCTTTTCCTTTTCCTTTTCCTTTTCCTTTTCCTTTTCCTTTTCCTTTTCCTTTTCCTTTTCCTTTTCCTTTCTTTTCCTTTTCCTTCTCCTTCTCCTTCTCCTTCTCCTTCTCCTTCTCCTTCTCCTTCTCCTTCTCCTTTTCCTTCTCCTTCTCCTTCTCCTTCTCCTTTTCCTTTCCTTATCCTTTTTCCTCTTTTTTGTATTTTTCTTTTTCTTATTTTTTTGTGCTTTTCTTTATATTTTTCTGGTTTCCTTCTCCTTACTCCATTTTCAGGCCTGAATGTGGAAGCCTAGATAAAATGCTTTGGTGATTCACACCTCAAAAGAGGTTTAAGAAACCATTCAGTATGGCTCTCCATGGTAGCTTAGTAGAGCTTTTGAAAGCAAGTTGTTGCTTAAACAGCTAGTAATTAAGTGGTCTCAGAGAAGCCTCAAAAATTTGTTGTAGCAAATGAAAGCAACTGGAGGCAGGGGCCAAATGTTATCAAACTCTTCAAAGCCTAAAAAAACCATTTCCATAGAGGAAAAAAACAATGAGCAGATATCCAGTTCCTCTGAAATCAGTCATCAAATCTTTCACAGAACTGTTGGTGAAATAAATCTGCTTTATTTTCTATGCTCAGGAAATAGAAGTTACTTCTCAGCAGCTCTCTTCTCACAGCATTACTCGGCAGTGGTGTTTGTTCAGACATGAAGCAATCAGCCTATGCCTTTATAAACCTTGAAACATAAGAAACAGCATAGAAAAATGTACTTTTGCACTTACCTATATCTAAACATTTGTTTTAAACATTGTTAGGAAAGCAAACAGACTGTCCCCAATAAAGCATGGAAATTGCTGTTGTTAGTACCTCCTGCATGTGTGTTTTGGTATAAATAACCTACAATCAGCATGGGAATATACAGGAGTCTTATTTATGTTTTAAAAAAAACAAAACAGCTGCCACATTTCATCGCAGCCACCATATGTGGGGGAATCAGGTTGAAAATGAAATTGGCATTTTAGACATAAACCTGCTTTACTATATAATACAGATATGAGTTTGTGTTTAACACTGACACTATATGAACTTGGAAAAATGTCAAGATAGCCTTGACCTCTAAAGGTTACATCTATAAAGACATTTATATTATCTTCTGTGAAGCGTCATTATCTGTGGAGATTAAATTACGATCTAAATTCAGGTTAATCATGTTGATTCTGAGATCAGTAAATTATTCTTTTTATTCCTCAAAAATGATTGATAATCAGCAGAACTTGTGGTTATGCAATGATTGTATAAAGTGTCTAAAAGGACCTTTTACATATAGATTGAATCATGCAGGAAAATTTATGAACATCTTTATTTGAAATGTGAAGGACTAATCTCAAAAATCCCATTAATTTATTAGGACAAAGAAATGCAAGTGTCAGGAATCTTGTCATTCCATGATTCAGATTGCAGTGGAATACACATTATGGTTTTAGAAGTATTTTAAATACTACAGGAAAAAAACAAAACAAAACAAAACAAGAACAAACCATGCCTGCAGTACAGCTGGAAGCAGCAGCCTGACTGTTCTGAAGAACTTTCACCATAAGGAAAGAGTAAAAGAATTTCACTACTTATGAAAAACAAGTACCCAGCATGAAACAGCATCACTTATGTGCAGCCAAAGTTTTTCAAACACAGAGATCCCAGACAGCAGAAAAAGCTATTACCAGGGGGTTTTTTGTACTACTTCTCTGATGTGCCAGAAGGGGCTCAAAGTAGCCCTTGAGTCTGTTTTATTAAATTTCATAAACAAAGTGAAAGGTAGTCTGGGGCAATAACATTCCCTGATAAATATTTACGTGCACAATAGATACTGATAAATCACCCAAGTGAGGGGTGAATTATCTCTGCAGTTTTAAACCTTGACATTTAGCAGTACTGAACAAACTGCACATGTACCTCAAATACACAGGATTTATTGTTTTCATCTACTTGGTGCCCACTTTATGTGAGGCCCTTATGAAAATATTACTGCAGACACCTAAAGCCTCAGTCCAAATGCTTGAGATGTCATCTTGATTTTTGAATATTTGCTGTTTAAGTGCAGTGTTTGATGTATCAAATACATCCTATCTGAAGACGTCTTTTCTCTAGAGTTTTCAAATTGTAACCTGTCTGTTCTTTCTTTAGTCACACAACCACTTTCTGTCTCCAGGAAGGGAATACCGCATAGAAGCATAAGCCATCATTTTTATGGCAAAGCCAAGGCCCTATGATGACAACGTATTCAAACTCACCACAAATACCTGAAGGGACTGCAAAACCCTGTTGGTTGTTTCTGAAATACCAACTTGCAATATATTTTCCCAATAAAAAGTCTGAGTACCAAGTATATCATCTTTTGAAAGCACAAAAACAAAAGGGTGGTTTTTCCAGGTCCAGATAGACCAGAGTTAGCAATGCCTAGGAGGTCTTTAGACCTGTCCTGAATTCTTTGGCAATATTTTTCTGAATTTTTTAGAAATATTAATCACATTTCCTTCCTGATTTTTTATTCCAGCATCCCTTCAGGTACTGGAAGGCTGCATCAAAAAGACGCATAACCAGCAGGTTGAGGGAGGTGATTCTCCCCCTCTACTCCACTCTCGTGGGACCCCATGTGCAGTACTGTGTCCAGTTCTGGAGTCTGCAACATAAGAAGGACATAGAGCTGTTGGAGCAAGTTCAGAGGAGGGCCACAAAGATGATCAGGGGGCTGGGGCACCTCTCTTATGAAGACAGGCTGAGAGAGTTGGGATTGTTCAACCTGGAGAAGAGAAGGCTTTGGGGAGACCTTTTAGCAGCCTTTGAGTACCTGAAAGGGCTACAGGAAAGCTGGAGAGGGACTTTTTACAAGGCCATGGAGTGATAGTGATAGGACAAGGGTAAATAGGTTCAAACTGAAAGAAGATAGTTTTACATTAGCTATTAGGAAGTAATTCTTTCCTGTGAGGGTGGTGAGTCACTGGCACACATTGCTCAGAGGGATTGTGGTTTCCTCCTTCCTGTAAGTGTTCAAGGCCAGTTTGGATGGGTCTTTGGGCAATGTGGTCTAGGGAGCGGTGTCCCTGCCCATGGCAGGGGACTTGGAACTAAGTGACCTTTAAGGTCCCATCCAACCCAAACCATTCTATGATTCTATGAACTTCAGTACAGCTTGGGTAAAATTGCAATCTATGATGCCTGGGGAAAGGGTGTGAAAAGACAAAGAAATAATTAGAGGTAGTCATCAGAAACAAAGACTCATATCTATTGCCAGCCACTCCCAAGGATATACTAATGAATCTCATTCAACTTACATTCTAATTGCACTTTTTAATTCTAAATCTGAACTTCCAGAGTTTTGAGAGAAACAAGGTAATAAAAAGGTAATCACTGTTCCTTTTCAGTGTAATATATTGATACAATGAAACAAAATAGAAGCTCTCTGCTAAAATTATTTTTCTTTATAATTCAGTGATATAAGGACCAAATGCTGTTGGACTTATTTGGGGGTGGGAGGGGAATGTACATGATTTGGTAGTTAAACTTTGAAACATGGAGGTTTTGCACAAATGGCACTCATTTAAATTCAAGAAAATGTATTACCATCATTTCTTTCACTTACGCAGATATCTTGCTTTTTAGGTCTAAAAAGAAGTGGAAATATCACCAAGGCTTGTAATGACTCTCTTTTTATTACATCCTTAAAAGAAACTAAGTCCTTCTTGCTGTACAGTTGGTTGTTGCTATGTCTTCCATTGCAGTATAGTGAAAAGATCAATAGATAACATATGAATTGCATAGACCGTGTTTTTATTTGTCCTTCTCTTCCTGAGAAAAAAGGACTTTTTGTTTTTGTTGAAGGACATAAAATAGAAATAGAGGAAAAGCTATCAGATAATACTTGATTGTATCTGTACTGATGTCTATGTGAATGGGACACACGGGACCTAGTACAGTGCATAGGATCTGCATTATTAAACTATAAATATTTACACTGCTGTTGTCTACATTGAGCTCATCATCTTAAACTTTCTTTATTACTACTAATAATAAGTAGACACATTTGATCTATTTCAGATACTTACATTAGACTGAGCGGTATTAGGTTTCAGAGGGATGACTAATCCTCTCCAAACTACTGCAAATAAATTTCTTAAGAGTTAAGAGGCCATCAGAGTTTCAGTGATGAGATTCCTACTCTTTGAAAGAATACAGTGAAGAGAAAAAATAAGAACAAAACCAAAAAACAGAATGTATGAGAATGGCTGGAGAAAATTTTGTCAGAATCAGTCCATTTATAGATAACAAGTAGGTGACTGCAGAAGAAAATTTTCTTTTTTTTTTTCCATTGAGAAATAATGAGTCAGTTGACCATAAAAATTATATGTACATACACACTTATATGTACATACATACATAACCCGAGGATATATTGTTGATACACTGAAGAAAACTAGGTAGAACATATTCCTGTATGTTTTGATGGGTTTGAAAAAAAGGGGGTTAGAACCAGGATCATCTTCTTGCTCTATTAGATACAAATACCCAACATCTACTATTTTAACTTCTTTGGAACCATTTCAGTTGCTTCCCTTAGCATTGTGCTGGCACAGACACACATCCCTGGCTTATCAATTGTCTCTTACTCTTTTCTGCAGTGTGGATTAAATCCAGTGAGATCATTTCACTCCTGTGGAATAGGTTTGAAACACAGTTGTCTTTTTCATAGTTTGTCTCATTTGCAACTCACATTTCAACTACAGAGTTATCTTGCCAGAAGGGACTATTCTGGTATCTCAGATGCACTAGACCATAAGTGTCCTGGTGGAACTTGCTTTAAAACACCCTCTTCTCAGTGTCAAATTGCCAGTTTCCCTCTGGAGCATTCTTGCAGTGGAAACTTCTTTACAGGATCCCCTGAAGGAGCTTGACTGGTTGTGCAGGAACGTGAGGAAACAGCTCTTACAGCTTTGCTTTTTCTACTGCAGAACCACCCTAAAGAAATTTAGGATGTAGAATGACTTCAGAAGCAACCACAGGAAGTAAATTCTGTTTCAAGACACAGGAGGGAAGGGTTGGGCAACTGAATGTGTGAGGAATAGATGTCTACTCAACCTCAGACCTCTGCAGACTTAGCTCTGTTTATAACTGCCATGTGCTTTAGTGAAACAACCCAGTATCTGTCATCCTATGAGTATTGCCACTGTTTCTTGTAATTACATGGGTTTTGCCTCCCTCTCCACCTGTCCTATCTTTGGTGTAAACAGCAAGAACAGTGCAGGTGTTCTAAACAATGAAACCCAAATTGATTAAGTTTGACAAAATTAAAATTATTCAGTGTTTTGATCTTGTTTTACCTTTGCATTGATGAAAAGGGACTCTCAAGACCAATTCTGGAATCAAAGCTCTGACTTAAAGTCTACCTGTTTGATGACAGATCTGGTGTTAAGACTGACACCACTAGCCTCTCATACACTGTAAGTTTAAATTTTACAGGTTTCCCATCCCACTCTAATCTCTGCAATAAATTTAATGTTTCAGGAGTATCAGATCAACAGCCTTTGAGATTGAAGTTCTATCCAAAGCGCAGCAATTGTTCTCAATTAAGTGGCAGAAGATTGAGTTATTAAAACTTACACTTCTGCAGCTGCACAATTTTGCCCACAATTTTCCTTTAATATAGCTCAGACCTGTGTTAGAGGGAGGCACTGGCGCTTCTGCCTATTGCAATGACCATACTGATGGTTTAGCGTTGTGAACAACTGTCCCTTTGCAAGTCAATCTGCAAGATCCAGTTCATTTCACTTAATGACCTATAGGCACTCTAAACACAGACAGATGCAACCAGTGATCCAGAAATTAAAGGTTTGCTATCCTCTTATCTCTTATCCTTTTGGTGACTTTTCTGTAACTACAAGTTAAGGTTGTGTATTTGGTCCCATGGTTCTTCCACCTTATACCTCAGGCCACTTTGATGTGCAAAGAACAATGCAGAACTCAGTCTCTTTAATTCTTTTATAAAAGTTATAGTGTTAAATTACCAAGAAGACATCACACAATTTTCTAAGCAATAACACTACATATGTAAAAAAGTAAAAACACCTGGAAGCAGAGTTGGGAGTAATCTTGAATACTCTCTTATTTTTTTTCTTTGAACATATTTTCCCACAGAGAGTGAATCAGCTTCAGGTGCTCTTTAGATTACATAGTTATTCCCAAGCTTTGCAAATACCTGAATTTTCCATTTCTGCAGCTCAAAATTAAAACTATAGTCATCAGGATCCCATAAAGGCAGAGAAAGAACATGACACTGCTCCTTGCTAATGCCTCTTAAAGTCTTGTTTAATATGAGATAAATAAATAAAAGCCTTATAAAAGCAACAGCTACTGTCTCAGAGACAATAAATGACCTCTTGCACATTTTTCAGTGAGCTAAAAAATCTCCAGAAGGACAACTGAACTTCAGTATGGTACTCTGAGAAGGTACATTTTTTATATCATTTTTTTTCAGGGGGAACATCCTTAAATCCACAAATATATTCGCTTCTGGTTTTTATATGACATTCGTTATTCTATAATTAAGAAAAATAAAACCAGAAAAAACTGTGATTTTTTTTTTATCTTTAACCAATGAAATGCACACCATTTCAAGGAACTGTGTTCAAACCTCAGCCTTATTCTAAGGCAACTTTTATTGAAATATGCACGCACTAAAAACCTATTCTGCAAATTATGTGAATATAATTTTTTAAGTCTCTGAGTTTCAAGACCCAACCATTAGGCAGGAAATGTATTCCTTAAAACAAACAGGAGGTGGACACAGCCTAAATGTACCCAGCTACAAATCTCTCTTCTGTTCTGCAGGATCCATTTTGTTAACATTAGGAGGGGACCTGAAGCAGCTTGAAAGAGTAAGATTTCCATGTGGTACTCTCCTACATACTGATACCTCTATCTTTGTTTCCCGCAGTCCTTTCCCTACTACAATATTACATCAATTTTTAGAAGAGTGCGTCCGTAGCAGTCCTACTGTGTGCTCCAGTCAATTGCCAAGGAAGACTTTCCTCTGAAAATCAAGCAAGTTTTGGCCTTTTTCTGCTTTATTGTCTAGTAAGTCTAGATTTGTGTTGTTATTGCAATAAAACCTCTGAAAAAGATATACAAAGCTAAATATAAAGTGCTACAGAACTTGCCTACTGACTAGCAACTTACAGATAAAACCTATGGAAAACAGTATATGGTTTATGGGATTGTTTTTCTTTCTTGCTTCATGGATCACTTTGTAAGTAGCGTACTCAAAACAGGACAAATTTAGTAACACAAAATCTTGCCTCTGAAACTTCCTTGGTTACAACTGTTCACTGAGAAATTTATGTCTTTCAGGTGGAGGATGATACTGAACCTTCATCTTTCAGAAAAACACACAAAAGAGTGGGCTTTCTTCCATTTCTAAAGGGTCAAAGGTGCCTTCATGTGACAGTTCAGGACTTAAGGAGGGCACACAGCAGGGAATACTAGGTGCAGAAAAGTATTTCTTCAAGGTTATGTTCGGCATCTAACAGTAAGGTCATATTTCCAGATTTCCTTCTTAATATTTCAGGCTTATTTTGATAGCAAATAATACACTGGTTTAGGGGGAGGTGCTGTAAGAATTCCTGAGGTCCATTCCAGTGTAGATGAAGTTTTCATTGATTTTCTAGCTTAAGTATAGGTAGAGCATTGTCACTCACTGTTTTCTTCTCCATGGCATATCACTTGTTACTCAATGTAGAGAAGAACCAAGAATCAGGATTTCCTTTAAGCAGATAGATGTCTTTAAATGAAGTATTACAGTTATATGCCATTTAGAAGCTGCTTTCTACACCTAGTCTTTTATATTTTACAAATATCCATGCATGGAGTCTGCGAAACAGAAATAAGTGAATTTGCTAATCATAATGACTAGGTGAATCACAGACACAAGCTGAGTTGAGCAACAAAATAAACTAAAATTAGCAACAACATGCCCCTGGCCTAGGGCAACATCCAGCTGATGAACAGAGACAGATGGGAACTCATCCTCGCTCTACATTCTGTTACAAAAACAAATTAGTTGTGTCACTTCTGTAGTAGTAGGGACAACATCCACCTTCTGGAGCACCTGCACTGCCATTTCTATGTGGTTTTGCTTTTTTCTGGTCCCAGTCCACCTGCCTGGATGTATTCATCATACAAATATCAGGATAAAGAGAGTAGTGGAATAACTACTACTACATCTATCACTGATAATCCACCTAAAGCCCTTGTTTTTGCTCTTCACAGGATCTATAAAGGCATTTCAAAGGATCCGTATAACCATGTTTTGATTCATCACCCCCCTCTCAGCTTTTCATGTTTTTCTTGTTTGCCACAGATTAACACTCTCCCTCTCTTGGCTGTAAATGTTGTAACAGTTTTTTATAAACTAATCGATATTTAATCATCATGATACTTTGGAGGTTAAGAGAGGTTTCAGACATGGAAATTATAATGCACTTTGCTGATATCAAAAAGATCTCACTTTGACTCTGTGGGAATAAATTATATTATTCACATTTTAACAGGGAATCCAAATTAAGCATAGACTATGTGAATTACGCAAGGTTATATATAATATATAACTATATATTATGTAGTTATATAATATATAGTTATATAAGGTTATATATAATATATAGGATATAATATATATTATATATATTATATAACAATATATATAATGCATCAGTAGCAGAGCAAAGAACCAGACTGACAAGAACCTGTTCTGTAGGCTATTCTCAGTGAATTAGACCAATGTTGTCTGCATGTGTGTTTCAAGGGATATAACATCATATATAAAATGTTATTGTGAACTGGCTATTCCTTTATAGCCCACATTCATCCCCCTTTGCATTTTTCTCTATTTAATATAACCTAGTTCATCATATTAATTAAGATGAAGAGCTGGAAGCACTCAGAGAATAAGTATGTTACTCTTGCTGTGCATGAACTAATCAAGTAATGGTGAGCAGCTGGTCAAATGACCAGAATTTGATTGACACAACTGTCTCCAAGTGTCTCATGGTGAAGAAGCAGCATGGGGTCCTTAAAAGTAAAAATGAATATGTCAGTACAAGAAAAACTCACCAACCTGACAAATGGAAATTTTTTTCATTCCATTAAAATAATTGCTTTAGAGATGATAAATACAGGTCATCCTCTTATCTTGGAATTATAGTTCTAAGCTAATGTCTTCCAAATATGTTGGCCAAAAGACACGCATCCAGTTTTCACCTTTGCCATGTCTTTTCCTTGAGGTTCCCTGAGGATCTCAATCTCCATGGAAAATTAGGAACCTAAATAAAATTAGATACATTTCTTTGTGGATCTAAACCTTAGCCAATAACCAGTAAAGCTGTTTTACAGATTCAATATACAATTTGGCTATGGTAGCATCAGTCACCTCTCAACTTAGGTTTGCAGAGCAGGAAAAGCCATTTAGCTCCTCCACCAAACCAAATGTCATTACTAACCCACATACTCTGTATTAAGAGCTAAGATACTCCTTATGGATTGCAGTTCATGGCTTTCAATACATGAAGCATATTTTTATATGCAGCTGCCATTCGTCTTCATTTTGGTTCGTCTAAGACTAGTTTCATCCAGTGAGGAGCTTACAAAAGAGATAACAACATTTATTTCTCCAGTCTTATTCAAAGCTCAACTGAAAACAAAATAAGTAATTACCAGATAAATGTGCAAGTTTGTTTATATTTCTGCTTTTCATCATGCCATCACTTCATGAATAAATGGAAAACGTATTTTCTAGGAAATGCTTAAAGAAACTCATTATTTAAATATATATAAAAAGGCTCTAGCTGCAGTGGTAAGAAGGGGGGGGGGATATACAGCTGTGAAGGTTCATTCAGGAACAAAATATTCATGAAAGCTTTCCTGAATAGCTATGAAAAATGAAGTGCACGTACAAGAGGAAAAAAGAGAACATTAAGGCACAAATTCTCTTCAAGAATTTATTACATTAGGTTTCTTTGCCTCCTTCTCATTAGAAAATGTTGCACTATCTGAAATCTACCACTTCCCTCAAGCAACAGAATTTCAAAGTGATTCTACAGCAGGTTGAAAGTATTTAACATGCTGGTTAGAGCCCTCATCTTATTGATTTGAAATGGTGTATTAATGCTACTACACAACAGATTACCTGGGGTTATTTAGGGTTAAGGTAACACTGCCTCCTAGGACAATAATTAACTAGTCAAAAAAACCAGCTTTTGTTCTCGTCTTAGTCTCATCTTCCTTTTTATAACAAGACCCTCTTCCCTCTTTCAATTATCTGTAGACACAGTTTGCTGTTGCCGCATAGTTTTCCTAGCACATCCAGCACTTTGTTCAGTGCATTTTCTCGCTAGCTTTTTTAACACTATGGAATGAGTTGAGGGGGGCAAGAAGCCCTTCATGTTCATTATTTGGACTTTTCCAAAGGTGCCATTAGCACCATTTTTTATTATTTCTTTCTCAGTGAAATGTGTTTAATGGCTGTAAAGCAGTTGGACTGTCCTACTAAATGATACCTCCTTTAGTTTGTCAACAACTCAGAAAAGTTGTTGCATTTGTGTGATACCTACACAATACAGCAAAGCTCCTGGATCAGTTCCTTAAAATGTTCCCCAGGGGCTTCCTTTGAGCATTTTGGAATAGTTTATTTTATATGAAAATTTCACAAAATCAGATTTAGGAGGAACAGGAAATGCAGTGGGAGTGAAGACCATAGCTGAAAATTAAATCAGGTGAAATATTGTGGTTCTCTATTTTTCTCATACCTTTGCAGCACAGTTGCAAGCACCCCACCATTTTCCAAAGTTCCAGGGAAGTGATACTGTTGAATGTATCACTTTTTGGAGTTTGACTAGATGATCTGGATGGTTGCACTCAAAGCGTTAATGGCTCAATGTCCAAGTGGAGATCAGTGACGAGTGGCGTTCCTCAGGGATCAGTACTGGGACCAGCACAGTTTAGTATCTTTGTTGGCAACATGGATGGTGGTATCAGGTGCACCCTCAGCAAATTTGGTGTTGACAGCAACTTGTGTCGTGTGGTCAACACACTGAAAGGAAGGGATGCCATTCAGAGGAATCTTGACAGGCTGAAGAGGTAGGCCTATGCAAACTGCATGAAGTTCAACAAGGTTGAGTACAAGGTCCTGCACATGGGTCAGGGCAATCCCATGCACAATTACAGGTTAGGCAGAGAATGGATTGAGAGAAGCTCTGAGGAGAAGGACTTGGAGATGCTGGTTGATGAACAGCTCAACATGAGCCGGCAATGTGTACTTGCAGCCCAGAAAGAAAACAGTATCCTCGGCTGCATCAAAAAGAAACGTGACCAGCAGGTTGAGGAAGGTGAGTCTCTCCCTCTACTCCACTCTTGTGAGACCCCACCTGAAGTATTGTGTCCAGTTCTGGAGTCCCTGGCATAAGAAGGACGTGGAGCTGTGTAAGCAAGCCCAGAGGAGGGCCACAAAGATGATCAGAAGACTGGAGCACAGTCTCAGGCTGACACAATTGGGGTTGTTAAGCCTGGAGAAGAGAAGGCTTTGGGGAGGCCTCCTTCAAGTACCTGAAGGAGGCCTACAGGAAAGCTGGAGAGGGACTTTGTACAAGGGCATGTAGTGATAGGACACGGTGAAATAGGTTCAAATTGAAAGTGGGTAGCTTTACATTAGCTATAAGGAAGAAGTTCTTTCCTGTGAGTGTGGTGAGACAATGGCACAGGTTGCCCAGAAAGGTTATGGCTGTCCCCTCCTTCTAAGTGTTCAAGGCCAGATTGGATGGGGCTTTGAGCAACATGGCCTAGTGGGAGGTGTCCCTGCCCATGACAGGAGGGTTGGAACTAGATGATCTTTAAGGTCCTTTCCGACTCAAACCATTCTATGATTCTATGATTTTACATCCAAAATCCAAGCTGTAAAATCCATATAAGAATAATTTTGACCATTCTTTGTTTTCATGTCTACTCTCCCAAGCATGGACAGAAATAGTTGAAGACTGGGAAGACAACAATCCAGCTACTAAAAAATAAAACACTGTGTTTTGAATGTCATGAACATTTATCTTCCCTCTCTATCCTCTGTGACTTGTATTTTTTTTCCTCAAGACAAGAGGACAACTTCCCTCTGGTAACAATGCTGATCTTTTTAAGAATTTTTAAGTATCTTCTTAAATCACAGATACTAAAAATATTCTCTAAATCCTTCCCAGCTAGAAATAAGCAGTATTGATTCTGCAACATGCAAGTATCTTACATTTAATGTATTGTTATCAGCATTACTGTAGTCCACTACAGACAAAAAGATGTTTTGAAAGGTGTTGAATAGTGTAGTTGCCTAGACAGCAGGGACTGGACTGATTGACCTGGGAGGCTTATTCAGTGTAACATCCTTCACTCCTATGAAAAGGGAGCACTAGTAAATGCATGTTGAGGTTTCAGTCTTTGAGATTCAGAAGTGTTGCATCTCAGTAAAGCAAGACAGCAAACATCTTACTGAAGCTTCCCAAATTAAAAACATACTGGGGGTAGTTCATATTGTTCTTTAAAGCCTAGCAGATGTTTGTTGAGCTGAAACCACTAGGTAAAAAAATGAAATGACCCTTAGAAAAACATGTGGCAAATTGAGGTAAACTGCTGACTTTTCCTTTCCAACTGCTTAGAAGGAGTTAATTAGTTTATGTTATATTAAGCATAGTGACCACAAGAAGGGGGCTATACATACAGAGTAATAAGTTCATGAGAGTGTTTGCATACAGCTATGTTCTCTTGAATTATATCCCTAAGAATAATTAAATTGTTTCAGAATTGTTTTGCTCAAATTGTAAATCACCTTGGTCTCACAACAACAAAACCACAACTTATGTTTGGACTAAGACTGGTTGAACTGAATCCATGCACAGACCACCCCACTTGTAAGATGCTCTTCAAGCCTGAAAACTCTTAACCTTGGTAACATAACCTTTTAAAATGCTCCACTTGCTGAAGATACTGTAGTGTATCAGCATTGTTATTGGCAAAATACAGTGTCATCAATGAGTTACTTCAGTCATATTAGTCTGTGACCTCATTGATAGTAATCTGATATCAAATAGTAAAATTTATTTGTGGAGAGTTGAAATGAAGAACTCATCCTGGAAGAGGAAGATCAATATACAGAGGCAATTCCCAAATTTGCCTAAGTGACAGAAGTAATCATAACTTCTGTGTAATCCAGCCCAAAACAAGATTTTGATCACAACAACTGTGTAGTTGTTTATGTCTGACAAAATTTTAGGATATGTCACTGAAAATGTATTGAAATACGTTCAGCGTTAAAAGTGAAAATAAGAACATCAACAATCCACTGCCACTTGTCCTTGCTTCTGACATACACAGGTTGTGCATTCTGTCCAGAACTCCATTTTCACTATATAACTTATTAGTCTAGTAAGGAAAACATAATACATCTGATATGCCAATTACAACAAGAATTTCCATCAAGCTATTCTGGAAAAGGTAACATCATCCATGCCCCTGTGGCTGTGTTTTGGGAAAAAGCAGTTGTCTTTTCTTTTGTACCCTTGCACATGATTTTGTTATGTGATAATAGGAAGAATTTTCCCAAATCCCAGCTTTGCAAAGACATTTCATGACTGGCAATAGATTTTTTTGAACAAAAATGAACACTTTTGTGAGGTTCATGTCTAACCAAGCCAGTCTAAAATTATCATAAGAGTTTCGGATTCCGTGACAATAGAGTCTGAAATACTAGTTAAGGAAAAATTCAGATTTACTAAAGCAATGCTCCCCACAGACTATTCTGCAGTTTGCTTCCTTTCTCACAGCCTTGTGTTGCCAGGGGATTGACAGCATGGTAACTATAAATATTGCCTTGAGGAATGTTCCAAGGAATGAAGTCTTAGATATTTATTACCCTTACATTATTTTTTTTTCAAAGCATTTCTTAATAATATCAGATAATGCAATGTGGATAGGTTTCATTTAACCAAATGCCTAAAGCATGTACATCTACATCCCAGCTAAACACTCGAGGTAGTGTATAGTGACTAGAAAGAACTATAAACTCTCAACTGAAAGAGATGATGGACTTTTCAAACACAGTTCACTCTAACCCAAAGCAGAAATTTAAAACAGGTCAGCTGCATAAATAGGAGTACCTGCTTCCCCCTTTTGAAGTGTTTAAGGGTGACCAACTGGGAGACAGACATGCATGTTTTAGAGGTCTAAAATTAAATGAGACGAATCCCACCCTCAGTATCTAATTTCTACAGGCTATGCAAATGTCTCCATTATATGTGTTATGTTCACATTAGCAGTTGCTATGCAATTACTATGGTTATACTATTATTAAAACTTCAGCGTGGAGCTGGCTTAACAAAACACCCTGTATCAAAACAACTCCTGGTTCCCAACCTTCACATTTCAGCTAAACAAGAAATCATACCCCTTGTTACCTATGATTTTTCTGAGCAAGGATGTACTGATAAATTAGTATTTTTTGCCAAGCAGTAAATCTCATTATTAATTAGACCTCATTGGGAGTTTAATTTACTCTATGTGAATTTCTACAAAGCTAAAAATCTCTGCAAGACCCATTGATTGAGCTGCATGGTTGTATCTCAGTATATCCTGAGATAAATGCTGGAATTCCTCAAGAGGAACAGAATTTCAGGTGTGCTGCAGGTTCTGGCACTCCTAATCTGACTGAAAGATTTATAGCATAGTTTTGAATATTGCTTTCAATTACCAAAACATTCTCATTTGTTGTATAAAGAGAGGAGTGTCCCTAAATTTTCCCTTGCTTAGGTTTTAGCTTTATTGTTTGGTCTTTTTTAATCTAAAGAACAGTGTTTAAACTTAGGTTATGCTGTTGCTTACTGTGTATGCTTTACTGTACCAAGCATCACAGTGTGCAAATCCTTTCCCGAACCGCACTTGTTATCCTCTTACCTCAGGCTGAGGAAGACTGCCACTTCCGATTTCCCAAGATATTGTGGTGAATGAAGACTGTAAATTGTTAAATCCAAACTGATACTTTAGAAAATAGAGGGCTGACTAGCAATAGATGCAGGCATAACACAGAGGTGTACTGAGACTGCCTCACAGGAGATTACTCAGGGTGTAGATTCTGAAACCTAGCCAAGGGGAAATTATTTCTGTTGTCGCGTTTGGGATCAATAATAAACAATCTTATTCTAATTGTATTGTTCAGAGTGTCAGTTTACCTTTGACATTACATACTGTATGTTTTATGCCTTGGTCATTCATTTGCCACCCTTAAGGCACAGGTAATAGGTCACAGCTTGTAAGAGAGCAAAAATTCTTGTTCTCGTTGTTTACAACAGCATCATTCTGTGAATAAAAGTGGGATCTAATTCATCTTGACAGTGCATTCCCAAACATGTCAAGTAATATTGCCACAATCTATAATGACATTAGATTTGTTCCTAAACATCCATTTCCTACATATAAGCTTTTATATTTATGAATATACCTATGCTGATATTTACTCCCTTGTTGGCACAATGGGAACACTTATATCAACACTAATAGCTAAGATTAGGTGTAATTTGCTTCACTATATTGTTCTGAAACAAAAGATTTTAAAGTAAAAATTATAGATAATACATTCTCTTTTTCTCATGCTGTCCTCTTGAAACATGCTTTCTTCTCTGCCCTTTCAACCCTACACATTGCGTTGCACTACACTACAGGAGATGATGGTGTCATTTCTTTGTTAAACACTTTCTGGGATGCCTAAGCATGAAAAGTGTTATATCACATCAAGCATCATTTACAAGAATACCAGAAGAAATGCAGGGAAGGATATTTCACCAGTCATTGTAAGATTTTTTTTAAAAAATAAATAAATCAGATTCCATTTCATTATTTGCTACATACTCTACTGTGAGTTTGAGACAATGATTGAAAACTCAGTGTAAAACGTTACGACAAATAAGTCAACAGCAATGGCTAATTATTTGTGTTAACTTAGTATATGGTAAAAAAATGTAAATTTTATTTTCTTTTTATTCTTTTGAATTATGTCACAGAATCTTTCAAGGAAAAGCCAAAGATAACTGAGTTTTCTTACATTTGCCATGAATTTTGCATATACCTATAGAGAATTGACACCTTTATGATGAATGTTTTCTTCATGAGTCTGAGGTCTCAATGTATTGTCACTTAATTTTTTCCTATGAAGTCGATATAATGACATTTCCTGATTCATCAAGTCATTACAGGGATAAACACATGTAACATTGAGATCCATATTTAACAACATAGATACTAAGTGCCCCAAACAAAAAATGCAAGTGAACATACAGGTATGATAAGGCAGAAGGAAGATGGATAACCTCTTCTATCACTAAATAAAGAAAATCTCTGGAGCTGAATGTTCTCTCTTACCATATGCTGAAGAGAGCAGAAAGCAGCTTTCCTTTCATGTGTTTTTTTTTCTCCAGGAGGAATCAAATTATGCTCTGAGAGGTCTTTATAGGACATATAAAGTATAAACCAGCAGGGTGGAGAGTGATTAGCAAAAAAAGAAGAAAGGGAGAACTCCCTAGATTGTGGGAACAAGTGCATAACAGAGTGGACCATCCTCAACGACCCTCTCTACTGAGGATTTTGTAACCAACAATGCCAGAGGTGATCTTGTGGTATGATGCTCCACTGACATTGCAGATCACAGGAGGAAAGGTGAGTGACCCTGAGATGAGAAGATGAGAAGAGCCATTTCCAGTAGAGTTGGAATCATTGTAGTTGAGTGAAACTCATGGCTAAGGCTATCAGTGTTTCACCTTGGGTTTTGAGATGATCTTGCTTTTGTATCCCCACACAAACACAGGCATTGCCTGGTATGTACCTGGAAGTAGAGTGTGATAGAGAAGAGAACTATTAAGGAATGTTTATTCAGTATTGTCAGAGGCCACCAGGGAACTGACTTAAAGACTGTGAGACCTCATGAGACCCCACCTGCAGTACTGTGTCTAGTTCTGGAGTCCCCAACATAAGAAGGACATGGAGCTGTTGGAGCAAGTCCAGACAAGGGCCACAGAGATGATCAGGGATCTGGAGCACCTCTCCTTGTTCAGCCTGGAGAAGAGAAGGCTTTCAGGAGACCTTAGAGCAGCCTTCCAGTACCTGAAGGGGCTACAGGAAAGCTGGAGAGGGACTTTTTACAACGGCATGGAGTGATAGGACAAGGGGAAAGCGGTTCAAACTAAAGGAAGGTAAATTTAAACTGGCTATAAGGAAGTTCTTTCCTGTGAGGATGTTGAGACACTGGCACAGGTTGCCCAGAGAGGATGTGGCTGCCCCCTCCCTGGCAGTGTTCAAGGCCATGTTGAATGGGGCTTTGAGAAACCTGGTCTAGTGGGAGGTATATCTGCCTATGTCAGTAAGGTTGGGACCAGATTATTTTTAATGTCCCTTCCAACCCAAACCATTCTGTGATTCTATGATTGGTACCAGCAAGTACCATGAGCTGAAGGGGTTTATTCATTATTCATTTCTCTGGGCTATAGCTATGTTTTCCAGATTTCAGCAAAATTCTCAACTCAGAACATATTCCCTCCTTGTTTTGAGCACAGCCATATTACCAATAATAAGGCAAGACTTCAATGAAGTTGTGTCTTCAGGATAGATCAGTTTTTAACATATGCCCAGACAGCTCCTCAAGCTGATGTTTTATGCTAATTTTAAGAAGAACTCCTAGATATTCAAACCCTTCCTGTTGCAAATAATAGCTGTCAGAAGGCTTACAGACAGAATTCGCTGGGGCTGGCAATAATTCATTTTGACTGTATGACATGGGAAAATGCCCGTGATATGTCTTGCAGTAACATACCATTGTTAAGATGGTCTGTACAGTACTTTTGAATTCATATTAACATGTTAGCTTTATAATTTTGTTCAGTCTTTACTCTGTATTTCCCTTTCTCCTTCCAGATTTTTCTATCCCTCCTCATACATGATGCAATAAGCACCTAGCACTCTCACAGCATGTAGAGGGTCTATAGATGCTTTCTGGCTTTCACAGATGGTGTTTGTGTGCTAACTTTATTGTTGTCACATTTCTTTCCTCACAGAAATTTCAGAGCATATACCAATCTCACAGGGAAATATGGTAGAAACATCCATAATCTGGTAATCCTCAGGCAGGTATCAAGTTATTTTTAATTGCCTAATATTCCTTATAAGGCAGTCCTCCTCTGTCCTTACTAATTTCAACTCTATTTAATATCCCGTTCTTACCCCAGCATGCCCACAACAGCCAGTGCTGCCGTGATATATCAGAAGGCAGCCGGTGTGGGAAGAATCCTCAAAAGAAAAGCAGAGTTTTAGTGTTACAGACAAAAATCAACTCATCTGATTTTTTTTGAGAAGTCATGAAATTTGAGATCTGAAAGTTCTGTTATTAAAATAACTGACTTACCTCCTTGTCTTCAGAAATGATATCTGCTTTGGAAATGCATTGGGTTTTGCTGTGTCTGCTGACACATCAGAACATGTTTTGGACTTGCAACACAGCAGAAACCATGATAAATGGCCTTGTGCAGGATGCCTGCATAGGCTGGCTTTCATGAGAATTTAGCAGAACTTGACATGTCCTTGACAGCATGTCAAATCCAGGGTTTAACTCAGCTGGAGGGGAAGAGGAGTACCTTGGGCTGGTGGCATTCAGCTTCCACTTTAATGCATCCTTTTTTGAAAACTTGGTATGTATGCCTTTGCCTCTGGTGAGCTAAAAGAAACCTGCCAGCTAGCCAGCTCTTCTTTGCCTTATCCTTCCAGTTCTTAGAATACAATAGTGCAACCATGAAGCTGCAACAGAGGGTAATAAAGAAATTAAACATTACAGATAAAGGACAGATAATCACAGGTGTCCAAAAATCAAGCATTGGTCATAGACACATATGGTTAGATGAATCATAAGCACAAGATTCAGATTGCAATGAGAAAAATTGTTTTTTAATTCAGCTATTCTAAACACAACATTTGAAAACTTTTCCTAAGAAATAAATTAAGTCAAAGTGAGAAATATGAATGCTGATTGGACTTATTGACTCTTTCAATTTTATTTCAGATGTTAAATTTACCTTCCAGATGCTGTGGATCAGCAGTTTTCAGATTTTGTTAATTTTTGGTACATTACAATTTACCACAAAAAAACCCCAGTGCTTGTTTAGAGTTTATTAATGCATCAGTGCTGTGCTCATAAATCTAATATTTGTTTGGATATACAGTACTTATATTTTTAAACAAAAATTGCTTTCTTGTTAAACAGAAAATTTAAGTCAAAACTAAACAAGGTTAATGATATTGTGAGATACATTAATATATAACTCCATCAATGTTGAAAGACAATAGAACAACCATTCACCTAAAGTAGAAATTATTAGTGCCACCTATTGGCAAGCAATGCAAACATAGTAATCTATAAAGTAGAAAAATTATGCAAAAATAAAATGTTAATTGATTTCCAAAAGCAAAACTTCCTTTCCAAAAACAAATTATTTGGTTGTTTTTTTCCCTGGCATTCTTCTATGTTCTATCTCTCTCCATGCAAAGTGAAAAATATTTATAGGAGCAGTGACTTTTAAGTAAATAATGGAGATACCACTGAAAAAATACTTTTGAAATTATGAATGCTACTAATTAAAGCAGGAAACATTATCCTAAAGAATATCACTTTATTCTAAGATTTATGTTTGTGCAGTCAGGAAAGGAAATGTACAAAGTGATACACATGTCTAGCCAGATAGTATGGGGTAAAAAGACTAAAAATAAACTATTCATAAAGTCTTTTTGGGAATGACGCTGTTGAGTACAAAAACCTACTGAAATTTCCATCTTTACAATACCTTTCAAAAATGCTCAAATTATTGCAGCTTATTCCAATTTGTGTTATGGCAAATTTTACAGAGACATTTTAACAGAAGTACAGTTTATAATGAAAGAAATGAAAGTATGGAGAAATATTTCCAGTAAATACAATATGGTTTGGTGACCATTGTGCATTTAATACAGAGTTTGAGTGTACTTATTTCTATGCTTAATATATATACAGAAATATTGGTTTGAATGCCAGACTCACATGTGGATAGAAACATGAAGTTTAGTAAGCACCATGTTGATTACTTCTTGGACATGAAGGAAAATAAAAGAGCCAGAACTCTAAGCACTTGAAACAAATCATTCCTATTTGACAAAGAACTATTAGTAAGTGCTTTATCAGTAAAAAGATTCAAGTGTCTTTCTACCCAAATTCTATAATTTTGTTTGAAAAAAACTTCTTTGGCTTAATTATGAGAATATCATGAGGCAGCATTAAAAGCCACATGTGACATCTGCTGCTTCTTTTCTATTCATAGTTGGTCTCTCACAGAGGGAAATTAGACTATTCCGATATAATTTTATCTTGACAAATCCATGTTGAGAGTTACTAATTTCACAGAATCACAGAATCACAGAATTACAGAATTCTAGGGTTGGAAGGGACCTCGAAAGATCATCTAGTCCAACCCCCCTGCCAGAGCAGGGTCACCTAGAGTACATCACACAGGAACGCATCCAGGCGGGTTTTGAATGTCTCCAGAGAAGGAGACTCCACAACCTCTCTGGGCAGCCTCTTCCAGTGCTCTGTCACTCTCACAGTAAAGAAGTTCTTCCTGATATTCACATGGAACCTCCTATGCTCCACTTTGCAACCATTGCCCCTTGTCCTATCATTGGTCATTACTGAAAAAAGCTTTGCTCCATCATCCTGACCCTCACCCTTTACATATTTGTAAACATGGATGAGGTCACCCCTCAGTCTCCTTTTCTCCAAGCTAAAGAGACCCAGCTCCCTCAGCCTTTCCTCATAAGGGAGATGTTCCACTCCCTTCATCATCTTAGTGGCTCTGCGCTGGACTCTCTCAAGCAGTTCCATGTCCTTCTTGAACTGTGGGGCCCAGAACTGGACACAGTACTCCAGATGTGGCCTCACCAAGGCAGAATAGAGGGCGAGAAGAACCTCTCTCGACCTACTAACCACACCCTGTCTAATGCACCCCAGGATGCCATTGGCCTTCTTGGCCACAAGGACACATTGCTGGCTCATGGTCATCCTCCTGTCCACCAGGACCCCCAGGTCCCTTTCTCCTCCACTGCCCTCCAGCAGGTCAGTCCCCAGCCTGTACTGGTGCAGCTGTTTTCCTTTATATATAGTTTTGATTGTTTATTTTAGCATTTTTCCAGGAACTGAAGTTCATTTAATTTCCTAATATTCTTTCACATTCCTTTCAAAGGTCACTGCCACATTCATTCCTGATCATCACCCATTGTCCTTGACTTTTCAGAGGGGTTTCTATCATCTCTGATATTTTGTAAGCTAATTCTTCATGTATCACAGAATCACAGCTAATTGAAAACATCTAACTTATTACTAAGTGTTTAACCTGTGCCTTCCCACTTAAAGCCTTTTGCTTAAATTTTCTTCATTGTTACTTATTTCTTTAATACTGAATTACCTCTAACCCTTTTAAATAGGAGTGAGGCAGAAAAAGTATTTAAAAAAATAAGTGTCAGTATCAACTCTCTTTTTGAACTGCTATTTAGTTGGCCTTTGTCTTATTTTTTCTGCGATGAAATAATGATTTTTATTGTTATCATGGCCTTTCGAATTAAAATCTGGTTTGTGCCTTGGTAATTTTTGTTTCTGTGGCATCACATTTATGCAATATCTCTCTATCCTTAGGAAGTGACCTAGCTTCACCTTTAACACTATTACTCATTATTTGTCAAATCTTATACTCTCTGTTCTGGGATAGTTTGGATTTATGCCCTTAATATTTCTTCTTTAAGAAACTCTTAGATTTCTTACATTTCAGTGATATTTTACAAGACAATTCTGAGTTTACTGAAGTCTACTTTCATGATATCTGATGCTTTTATTTTGCTGTTCTTCCCTTTTCCTATCATAAGACTCATGAACTCTATTATTGCATGATCTTCTTCATTCACTACTGCCTTTTACTCTAATGTTCTTGACCAATTCCTCCCTAGTCATTACAAACAAGGAAAGTTTTCTCTCTTTTAGTTGAGTTCTTCACCATCTGCATTCGTAGTTATCACCAGTTCATTCCAAGGAATTTCTGGGCAGTTCACCACATCACTTCTGTTTTCCCAACAGAAGTATATATAGCTTAAACGCCTCACTAGCCTCAAATATTGTCATCTGTGTAATTTTGCCATTTGCTCACAAGAAAACTCATTTACTTGACCATTTATAGCCTATTCTTCACCTCTCTACTTTGACAGTACTCATATTCTTTTCTTTTTTATTTTTTTTAAAGAGACATGCAAGTATACTAAAAAGACAACATATCAGTTAGAATTCTTAACACGGACATGTGTCCCAGTAATAAGAGTAGGCCCAGCCAGCATCAGGGCAACTCACTGAGCATCGAAGTTAGAGATGTATCTCTAAGCTCTAGTTAAGAGCTAAAAACACTCAGTGAAACTCTTCCCAGGTGCTGCTCATTGCAGCATTCTAGGATTTTTTCAGTTTGCTGCAGAGGTAGTTGCATTACTTACCTGTTATTTTGTGAGAAGATTATTTTTGTGTTCTTAAAATCACCTTTTTGAAAGCACAATTAAAAAAAACCCAACCATAGGTAGATATTGCCAGAAAATAAAAAAGGACTCTCAAAGACTATTTAGTTCTTAGTTTAATGCATATCAGTAAACATAGCCAATGAGGTAAAAATCAATAGACTCTCTTCTCCTGTTATGTTTGTGATATATATATAGATTTCCATTTAAACAAAATACATTCCTTACCTTTTAACAATAACTGCAGCTCTTGCAGAGCTTTTATCTTTTGCTGTCTGAAGTCAGAAGTATTCCTGTTGACTTCAATGAAGAAAGTTTTCACCCAAAGCAGGTCAGTCTAATGATCTTTTACTAAAAATGAGCTTTAGTACGTCAAACAACAGCATTCACATCTCTGTATTCCAAGGATCTTCTATTTTTAAAGTTAATACCACTGAAAGGCTGCTAATTATCAAGGTGATGGAATCTATATTACAGCAGATCCTTTCCCGTTAAAGCATTTTTGAATAGAGTTCTGTAGACTTGTGGTTTTGTGGTGAGGAATTTTCAGCTGTACATCTTTCACCATTGTTGGCAGACATAATGTAAGGGACTGATGTTCAGCAACCAGCTAATTGATTACAGCCCCAGCTCAGTGCTTGCCATGATTTTTCTTTTTGCCTATTTGACTTTCACAATATCATTCTTTATCCTTTCCTTTCAGTACAGACATCTTCTGTTAGAACTACATAGTATAAACTACAGGATACAAGTCCTTCACATCTTTGCTCTCTTTATCAGCATTTTAATACAGAAGGAGACCCTTAGGTGCTGTTGACTAGTAGCATTATTTTGCTAGGGAAATAACAGCCTGCCCAATGGGACTTTTCAGAAATTGCTATGTTTTATGGCTCCCCAGTGACACTGGACCACATCGTTTTCCTTGCACACAGGTGGCTGATGTTACTGAATCTGAGAAACTGCCAAAACCATTGCAGTTGTGGTGACCATTATGTTCCTCCTGAGGGATTTAACTCTTCCTTGAGAACCTCCAAGCATGATAGCATACCAGCACTGCAGTGTACCAGGGTAATGATCTTGGCCATGGAGGCATGCAGGTAGGATGGGGGTGGGTAAAAATAATGCTCAACTGCTCTTTTTTGTGGCATGGCATTTTATTTGGGTTGATAGCAACACAGTTCTCTGTTCTCAGCTGATTAGTGTGAAATGAAGTGTCTTGTTGTTTGATATGAACAATGCCAACATTACATAATGGCACCTGAAAACAAGGCCACTGGTAAGTGGAACACTGTTGTGTCTCAGGACAAACCACAACATCTCAAGACTCAACACATTATATAAGAAAATATCACCCTATTTTCTTCGTCACTTTTATACTGTTGGCTGTTTTTAAGTAATAATATAAAAATTACTCTCTTGGCCCCAAACCTGGTTAAACTATTGAGTACTAGAAGCTGGAGAAAGTGTCACTGCACCTGTTCAATTCATATAAACTTTCCCTACACGTCCCGTGCAGGATGGTTTCACACAGGAGCCTGGATTTGATCAGAACTGGTGTGGAAGATCATATATTTTTATGTTGCTGGCAAGTTATTGACCAAAATATTGAATTTTGTACTGCAAGACATGTGCTATGAGGCAGACTACTTAGTGTGATTTTTTTAAAGATACCACCATCAGGGAAACTTTTTTTGATGAAAATCTCAAGCAGTTTGCTGAAAATATTGTAGATTAAAGTATTATCAGAATTTTCTCAAACTACTGCAGTGAAGTGTCATTTTATATTTCAGGCTGATGCATTAATGAATTAATCAGAAAATGTGTTGAAGTAACAGACACAGCAAACCCAACACTTCCACACTTTAATATATATTGCTTTTTCTGAATGCTGAAGTAACTTCTGCTTACATGTACAGAAGAAATCTCTAAAACCACTCAATAATTGTTAGTTTTGCCTTAATGCCTTAACATTAAGACACAACCTGTGGAATTTCATTTTGCAGATAAATAAAATAGCATTTGTTTTGTCATTATAGTGCACAAAAACCCCTTGAGCATGTGAAGCCATACATCTGTTCCTACTGCCTGAATTAGAAAAAAATCCCACATATTTACTTACATGAACATAATGACTGTAGCAATGAAATACGTACTGTTTAGGAGCAAACAGGTTCGCATGACATTTTTGTTACGGTTAAACAGTGCTCATGCAATAAAATACAAGTTTAATAAAAGGCTACTTATGCTAGGACCTTTATTTTAGTAATAATGAAGCACTTTCCTTTTCTGTGCTGAACAGTGGATTTAAGAAATAAGGCATTTAAAGGAAACTAAGCAAAAGATTGACTTCATGACATAGAGGATATGGTAGTATGAAGGTTCCAGTACAAGTAATAGCCCACAAAACTCTCATAAAGGGTTGACTGGAGGGATTTCTTTAGAGACTTCACTATTTAACTGAAAGCAAATATTAAACCAGCTTCAGGAGGGAAGGTAAACGTTAGCATGCAATACCTGATAAAATGTTGGTTAAAAATAAATCTGCTCCCTCAGTTCCAGGAATTCTTTCAAAAAATGAGGAGGTTATATTGTTTAAAGGAGCATTGCATTATTAATTCAACTCCACAATGTGTTGTGAATTGTGTAGTGCAGCTCTAGCATAGCACCGCCTCACAGCTTCCTCTAAACCGGGTTTTGTTTGGCTTTATTTATTTATTTTCTAAGGAAAAGCTAAATGGTGATTCGCGGAAAGATATTCCTCATTTTAACGCTGAGTCACAGAAGATTTTGCTGGTGCAGACTCTGGTGTGATGAAGGTCCAAGGGGAGATTTGGGAAACCAGTGGGTAAGCGATGGTTCAGATACACAGCAGCTCATGACTCACAGAGTGTATGAGCTCCACAGAGCTGGGGCTAAGCTGCTGCAGTGCTCAAGATCCCCATAGGAACAGAGTTAAACAACAGATTAGTTTCAGCCTTGCACAGTTAAAGAGCATCACAGGACTGGTGCCTGAAGATAAGCTCGGCAGTTGTGAAGCTTCCTTCATAACAAATCCAGGAGACGTAACCAATGGGATGATGATATAGGTGTGTTATTCATGAATATCAACAAAAGTTCAATCTTTGTTTTCTTGCCAATTGTTTAACACAGGACAGAATTGTGAAAAGCTAATCAGAGAACTAGTCAGGAAACCAGAATTTTACGCATGGACACTTTTGTGAGGAAACAGAAAAATCTTCCAAGATTTCCCTAGTGGATACTTTACAGCATTAAATGTACAAGAAACTACTTCCTCACATCCCTTGACTGCCTTCCAGCTTAACTGTGTTAAAACAGTAGAGTGCTAAAATCACTCTTTGGAGATGAAGTAACATGGTCATGCTTTGAAGTGAAATAAACCTGTAAAAGAGAAAGTGCTGCATATCAACGTGAAACAATTTCTTTTTAATAGGTAAGATGTTATTTCTTCCTTCCTTTTTTTTAAGATCCCCATCTCCCAAGGGCTAAAAAAAAAAAAAGAAGGAAATAAAGAAATTGGGTATTTTTCCATAATGTCCACTTCAAACAACCCAAAATCTCTGAAAAGACATTCTAGTGAAATCTTCCTTTTCAGCACCAAAAAGAGTCATATTACTTAGAAATTACATTCTTTTCTACCTAAATATAATTTTGAAAGACAAACAAATTGTTACTTCCTGTGTTTTGATAGAATGGCCACTATCTGTAGTGATAAGCAACAGTACTATTGACTAAGTGAGAAAATTCCACCTTAATAGAGACTGCACAAAGGAGAGATCTCCTGAAGCCTTAGTCCAGGAGTGTGTTTTACTTAAATTATGATGAGAAGAATAGGAAGATAAATTTCAGATAGGACTATGTGGAAAATCTAGTTTCAGGCTGCAAGCCATAGACTTCTTTCTGCTACAGCCTTGTCTTGAATTGCAGAGGGAGCAGAGTACACCAGCTTTACTAGAGTAGTTCATTAGTCCTCCAAAGCTTAAGGAGGAGTGTGTGTGAAGGATACAATATCGTAGTCACATATCTGGACTCACACATTAATGAGAAATCTTGGCAGAAATCCAACATTGCAAGTTCTTGTTCAGATAAATTAGAAAATCAATAAGAAAAAGGAAAAAAAAGAAAAAGAGGAAGAGGAAGAGGAAAAATAGAATAATCTTTTGACTGGCTACTGAAAACTTGTATTTGTAATTGTTACATTAAAAAGCTGTTAAAATGTGACATAATTTAAAATAAAACAGAATACCATTAACCTAAAGGTATTTGAAAATGCTAACGAGGTATATATCTGAATCTTTATTGGTTTCCTCATTTCATAGCTTATATTCTGAAGAACACTTTCCTGCTCTGTTTTCAGACAAGCACATGCAAAAACTCAGCTGAATGACAAATTTTAATTTCCATCTGATGACTGATGCTTCACGAGGAATAAATCTGTGCTGCTAGCATATTTCAGAACAATGTCTGCAGAAACCAAGGATCAAATCAAGTGGATGGACACCTATGAGACAGAGGTCGCAATTGAAGAACATTGATAAGACGTGTTTAGGAGATCACACTGCCATTGCACCAGCTCGGTCTTTCTTCCTCACAAATGTCCAGATCATTTCTAAGTATAGAAACAGTTACCTTCAGAAACTCTGCAGGAAACATTTAGGAAATCAGGGGTATTTGTTAGTTGCATAACCCAGCTGATTCCTCAAAACACGCTCTAGATAACCAACTAGCCTTCTTTTCTTATTGATACTGGCATAGGATGAGGGGCAAGAGTTTTAAGATGAAAGAGGGTAAATTTAGGTTAGATATTAGGAAGAAATTCTTCACTGTGAGGCTGGTGAGGGTTGCCCAGAGAAGTTGTGTATACCCCCTCCCTGGCAGTGTTTCAGGCCAGGTTGGATGGGGTTTTGAGCAAAGTGGAAGGTGTCCTTGCCTACAGCAGGGGGGTTGGAACTAGATGATCTTTAAGGTCCCTTTCAACCCAAACCATTCTATGATTCTATGATCCTATGATTTTATTTAGCATATAATGACAGAACACCTGAAAGGACTTGAATCTGAGATCTTATACAGTGCCCTGTTGGAGAGTGGACAGTAGTGGATTGTGGCTGCTTAAGAAAATAGTATAAGAACAAGACAAGTTTATATGCTAACAGTATCTAATAATTAGTGGTTTAAGGATTTCTTAAATCAGGCATGACTTCAGATGACTTCAAACTGAAGGAGTGTAGATTTAGGTTAGATACAAGGAAGCAGTTTTTCACCATGAGGGTGATAAAACACTGGAACAAGTTGCCCAAAGAGGTGGTGGAGTTCCTGTCCCTGGAGTGTTCAAGGTCAGGTTGGATGGGGCCCTGAACAACCTGGTCTAGTGGGGGATGTCCATGCCCATGGCAGGGGGGTTGGACTAGATGACGTTCAAGGTCTTTTCCAATTCAAATAATTCTGTGATTCAAATCTTTTGTGTTTAACAGCCTCTGAAGGATTTTTGTTCTTTCTAAAAATTTGTCTGAATCCATTTCTACCTTTCTTTTGATAATACCCTGTGGCAATGAGTTCCACATTTTAATTATGAGCATGTTAAAAAAGTACTTCACTTGTTTAAAGCCTGGTGCTTGAAAAATATCATTTGACAACTTCTCACTGTTTTATTTTGAGAGCTAATGGGTGATCATCACTCCTGATTTTATATACTTGTACCATATCACAGCTTTTCCAAATTGGAAGTCTCATTCTGTTTAATCTTCCTTAAAACCAAAGCTGTTCTGCACTGTTGCTCATCCTTGTCACATTCCTTCCTGTTTTTCTATTTCTGCCTAACCCTTTTCAGATGAGATTACAATGCACTGTATTACTAAAAAATATAAGTGTCTTAGTAATTTATATTCTGCCTGACTGATATTTTCTGTTTCATTTTACCTCCCTTCCGTAACAACTTCTAATATCATATTTTGCCTTTCTGAGCTTGCCAGGCATTAAGCTCTCTTCATAGAACTATCATAACTCTTTTGCAATCCCTTTGCTAAATAGTCTAACTAATTTAGCTATCATCTTTGTATATGTATAGATATGAATTTTTTTTCCCAAGAAGCAGCATTTTGTATTTCATTGACCATTTTATTATCAGTCAATAACTGAGTGATATTATCAATCTCAAGATTCCCCTGCACTTCCTCACAGGAATGCTCTGCATGCTTTTTTCAGAGCAGGCACAGTTTTTGCTTAATTCTCTTACCCTGTAGATGCACTGATTGTGTGTAGAGGCCAAAAAGACTAAAACACGCTCTAAACTTGCCTAGAAAGCAGTGGCAGATCTAAGCATGAACAAAGCAGCAGCTGGCAATGGTAGTAGGCTGCTCAAATGTTTTCACCATTTCTTCCTACTCTGGTTTCTCTACCTTCCCAGCAAATTCTGATAGGAAGAAAAGCACAGTTCCATTTCATTCCTTCATCCCTAAAACATAAAATCTCTATTTTGTCTAAAGTGACAAGAAATGGGAACCAGTGATGCAAAATAGGTACCTATAGCTACTGGTTCACCATCAGTGACTGGAGTACCTTCTGTTTTTCTGAAGTAATTTACAATAAATCCTCTGACATAGTTTGAAGGTGAATCCCAGAAGGATTCTAGAAAGACAATTCAGCCCTGAGCTTTAAGAAAAAGAAGGAAGGACACTCAATATTAGCCTTGTAGTTTACCATACTTCATAAATACCATATATTCATAAATATTTTCTACTCCCTTCACTCAATTACTTGCAAAACAGAGGACGAAATTTTAAGAAGTGTATAAGGTCAGAAATATAGTCCTAATTGCAAACTACAGTGAGAGCATGATATGAATCCCTGTGGTTGGTGAAAAGAATTTCATCCTCAGACACAGGAAAATAGTGCATAGGCAAATTTCAAAATGTCCTTCTTCATACCTTTCTGCGGTTAAACACAATGCTAATATACACAATACCTCATGAAAGCTTTGATTTTTCTCCCTGGATATATTTTTTACAATAAAAAAGAATACCCTTTATCCAATGAAGTAGATTGCAATTATTTGAACAAATGCTATCATCTGTGACTCCCATGCTATTATGTGATTCCCTTGGTACTGAATGCAAAGTCGTTTTGACATATGGCTTACAGCTCAGATGGCATTTGGTTTACTCTTCCCTGTGGAATTTGAAGTCACAGAAGCTGTACTAAACAGTTCTGAAACAGAAAATATTCATTTAAAATGAAAAGGCCAAATAAAAAGTGTATAAATTAGAAAACAATAGAGGACAAAATATAGACTGTGTAAAATAATTTACAAAATAACCAAGTGGTAAATAGATTTTCTTTATTATTATCAATTAAAAGTTTGTCTGGCTTCTGAACTTTTTCAAGTAAATAATTTTTACAGTCTAAACAAAATGCTCCCTTGGGAAGATGTTGTCTTGGTTTGAAACCAAGTTCCACCTCAGCCACAATATATTTTCAATAAAGTAGATTTCTCTAAAGTACGGCGTTTGTATTACACATTAGCGACAATAAATAAATAAATAAATAAATGAAGTAACTATTCAATACTACGGAAAGATTAACAACTATCCAGAAGTCTTTCTCCCCACCTCTCCTAAATAGTGTGAAATCAGGACAGAATTGACCATAGCAACATAGTGTTTTTCAGTAATGGGGCTGTGGGTGTGTCTGTATTTGTGACATATTACAGATGAATCCTGTGAAAATTCATTCTTACAGTAATTTTTCTCTCTTACAGCATTTTTTCTCTTACTCCATTTCTAATGGAAGGTCAACATTTTGCATTTAGCAATGTTAGCATATTTTGTAAGTTATTTAATTTTTATTTATTTTCAATGCTAATTTGTTCTGATAAATGCTGTATTAATCCTCTAAAAAAGCTTATTCATCTCCATCGACAATATAGGAGGCCTAGAGCCTAAGTAGGGCTGCTACTTTTGCCCTTACCTAGTTTGAAAAAAAATGTTTTTAAAATAGATACTTATTTTTTCCTATTATGAGTTTGCATGAACTTTGCTGGATTCTAATGCCAAAAAAAGCAGATTTGGGATTAAACATGCTGAGGGACAGACTGCTTGATGATGCCAGTAGAGTGACAAAAATGGTATAAGGACTCCAAACGTAGATTATCTACTGCAAGGAGGATTATAAACTTTCTTTCCACATAGCAGGTATGCTTTGGGAGAGTGTCAGCCATTGGTACTCATGACAAGCTGGGCAAGAGCAATCCTTCCCACAGCCACTCTAAACCTGCAGCAACTCTGTGTGGCCATGGTCTGCAAACAGAAACCTCCAGCTAGAGAACTGAGACACATGGATGTGCTGAGAGGATGGGATGAAGGTATGCTATGGAGGCTGAAGGAACTCCTCAAAACAATAATAAAAATATGAAAATGCATAGAATTTTGAGGTTTTACAGGTAGCAAACCAGAAATTCATAATTCAAAAATAAATCTAAGTGATGGAAATTAATTCAAAGAGGCTTTACTATATATATAAAAAAAAATCTCTGTGTGAATTCAGGCTCACTAATTCACAAAATATATAGGGTTTTGATATCTTTGCACTAGAAATGTTGCTCTTTAGTTAGCATGAATCAACATAGGCTTCAGCAGAGCTACACAAATTTACATGAACTGCAGACATGACCTATTGTATGTAATTTTAGGCATCTTATTATAAGAAAGATATTCACATATTGAAGGAAGATCAGAAGAAAGCTGCAAAAATGATTAGCCTTCTGGAGTGATTGATGTATGAGGATTGATATCAAGTGCTAAATATGCATAGTTTGTCTAAGAAATGACTGAAGGGGAACATGGTAACAATCTATAAATATTTGAAGACTAAATGCCAAGGAGAGACATGCATTTTCAGGATACAGAAGAGAAGCAGCAGGACAAAATTACTAAAAGGAAAAAAAAATAATTTAAAAGTATTCTCTAAAGGAAGACCTTAGAGGATGGAAAATCGTTGCCTTTTCAAAAGAAAAAAATATATGTAGCTGTATTTACAAATACATTTGTGATCCAAGATTGTTCTAAATGACCTTTGAAAGGAAATTTTAAGGCCAGTTGCATGCAAGTGATCAGACCACATATACTGATAATCTCCATTCATATTGGAACCTGGACTTTTTTCTTTTTTCTTTTTTTCAAGGTTTAAGCAACCTTCACTCCTGAGGAACGACAAATCAGAAAAAAATATGTCTAAGCCCATTGTAATTGCAACTGATTTACATTTAGAACACACGTTTTAGCCAAGAAGTACCATTTTCACTTTGATCAAAATAAGGAGAGACAAAAAATCCGTATTTTCCCTGTTTATATTTTCTCTGGAGCTGATGGTCTGATTTAGGAAAGAGCAAAGTAAAAGGTTGCCTCTGGAAATGTGTTCTGCATTTTTATGTTCAACCTAGAATATTTTCGTGAGTGGTGTGTTTAGAAAACAGCTGTGCATATAGCACTGACACGATCACTGTAGCTTTATGTCTTACTATGAATTACATTAGGACTTAATTTCAGGATTCCAAGTAGTAAGAAGCATAGAAAAGATCAAATATCTGCAAGATGTTGACAAGGAGAAAGGAGATTAAGAGAAGAGGGTCTAAAACTAGTAGAGTACATTTATATTCATGTTCAAAGAGTCATATGTTCCCAATTCCAAATATGAGTGAGAAAAGGTGAAAGCAGATTTTGGGATATATACATAGATGGCAAGAGAACTGGACTTAAAGAGTGGCAGCTCCAGATTCAAACCAGGAATCCCTGAGACAAAGTTTTCCTAAAGTTACACATGATCTCCTAAAGTGAAAATAAGTATGGAATCTAAAAATAAAATAAATGCAGTAATTTGATTGTATTTCATTATCATAGATTCTACAGGTTTTGAAGCCAAAAGAAATCATAATGTCCCTCTTTTCCCTCCAACATAATACAGGTTAGAAAATATCACTCATCAATTTACGTGGCAAGCTGAACTAAAGAGTTCTTTAGAAAGATTTTTCAGCCCATATTTAAAGTTATCAATGATGGAGAATTAATTTCTTCCCTTTTGTAATCTGTTGTAGTACTTGTGCTCCTCTGTATTAAAATATATGTGTCTTATTTCAACTTTACCTTTTACTGTTTTCAGTTTCTAGCCACTGATGTTTTCTCTGAATAAATCTTACCATGTTTACTTCTCAGAAATCTATTTATGACCCAACAAATGCTTTTTCCTTCTTTGGTTGAAGTCTACCCACAAATCTGCCAGGACATCACATTTCAGAGATTTGATAATTTATTAAAATATTTAAATAGTTTCCTTAAATTCATAACTTGTTGTCCTAATACAGACTAGCAATTATTCACTGAAGATAATATGTCTGTCTATATCGACCTGAGACGACAATGGCATGCAAAGTATTTTGCAGAAGCTTAACATAGATGGAATTGTATTGGCAGGAAAAAAACCCTACTCACCACCACTCATCATTGTAAATTACATCTAGGTAAACACCAACATCTGCTTCCCGTGCAAACAGAGTCTGTCATCACAGGACCCATTATATTATTATGAGCAGATGAGATGGTTTAATATTCATTACAGATATACAAGCAGCAAGAAACTGCTTCATGCACAAGATAATGGGCAGCAAATGCATGAAATGAATTGTACCAATCTCCACAGGTAACTACAGTTTTCAAACATTAAATGATTTAATATGAAGAACTCCAATACCGTCTAAGAGAGTTTCGGAAGTAATATGTGTGCTTAGTGAATACAAGCTGTAAAAACTCAAAAGGACTAGCCCATAAGGAAAAACTAGTGTGCTTTAGGGTACCAACAATACTTAGGTTACTATTTCTTTGCGCTGTTTTGTAATAATTTGTATCAGATTTTTTGTGAAAAAAATTACAATCCAGCTATAAATACTGATACAATGAGATAGATTAAAAATAAACATCCAATCTTGTGCCATTTTTGTGCACTTTCATTGGATTTTAGACTTGGAATGCAGGAAAGAAAAGAAGTATTATTGTATCTGCCATGCATCCATCCAGGAAGATGCAGATCAGAGAACGGGTAGGGCCTTTATCACTTCTCACCCACAGTACCCTAGATCTCAGAGACAAGCCACTGTGCAAAGTAACAAGTAAAATCATAAAAATAGAATAATAATGTGATTCAGTGGCACAAACACTGCAAGTCTTCTTAGTGAAACTAGAAGACACAGATGTCAATAGCACAGTCACAGACAAGAATTCATATTTTTGATAAATGCTTCACTATGTAAGTAGAAATATTTACCTTAAAAAGATGTAGTTACAAACACATGCCTTAAAAAAGAAATAGATAAAAAATATTGCAAATGCATCATGAGAATGGCTGTTCTTCCCTGCTCTAACTATGAGGTGTAAGGGGCAGTTCCTTATCCAAAACGAGCAAATTTGAAACTGCAATATGGAAGTTTGGAAAGTTTGGGGTTTGTTTGTTTTAATACACAGTGTTAAATTGCCATGTTTAAATAAGCTCTTTGCATTTTGCAGCATTCACTAAAAGATTTGATGCTATGTAAAAAAATATTAGAGTCTCATTTTTTCTAGATTTTCGCACATCAGAGATTGGGAGAAAACTTTTACTGATGATCCCACATCAGCCTGTTACAAGGAACTGTAACCTCTGTGGGACAATTCAGGACAGATAAGGGCTAATTAAATAGTATTTACACTGTACAGTAATTCCTGTAATTCTCATTTTGTGGTAGAGGGGACTAACATTCACTGAATTTTGCTGCTTACCTTTAGATTTGAAAAAGTTTTTACTATCTAGAGGGATCTGATTCTAAGCCTTAGGTTATATCAAGCCTTAGCTTATATCTTTCTAATTGAACTAGTCTCTGGTTGTCAGTAAGTTATGTGTTATTTGTTCAAATAGTAATGTAAGGGTACTCATGTGATGTAACAGCAGAAGTCTGCACTTAATTTGCTTGCTTTATATAGAAAGACCTGTGCAACTTTCACTGTGGAATCCATATAATGGACCTATACAGAAGATACAATTTGTAGTGTTCTGATTCATATTCTTGGGAGTTTCTTAAATCAAAGTGTGCAAGATTAAGTGAGGTCTGTAAAAAACATATTGCTTGGGTGGAGTAATGCTTAGTCAAGAACAAACCTAAACTGAAATCTTGTCCCATTTCATGATGACTTTTATAATACTTAAGAACATACAAATGGAAATGCTGGGTCAAATCAGAACTTCAACTAGCCCAGGAACCCGAGTGATACTGGCTAATAATGAAATATTAGAGAAAGAGAGTAAGCATGTGGCAACTATAAAGGATACTTCCCCAAATACTCTCAAAGTCTGTGACTTAGGAACTTCCAGACTCAAAGGTTCTGTTTTTAACAGGTCTTGAGGGGATTTTCTTTTCTGAATTTCTCTTATTGCTTTTTGAACTCATCAATGATTCTGGCATCACTAGCACCATGTGGCAGTAAGTTGGACAACTTAATTATGAGTATCGCGCAAAATTAGCTTATTTTGTTTGCTTGAAGCCTGCTACCCCATAATCTAATTTCATGTCTGTTAGTTCCTGTACTGTGAGAAAAAAGTGATTAATTTTTTTTCTTGTTTTCCTTTCCAGTGTCAGTCATGATTTGTCTCCTCTGCGTTTTCCAAAGCTATGAGGAAGTATCTGAAGGGTCTCTCCCAGGACAGGGCCAATACTGGTTGACTTTTTCTGAAACAGAAACACATGCAAATGATGAATAAGTGCTTATATTTTCATTGTAACTGTCATTTAAACAGCAATTAACTATCATTTAAACTAGCAATTAATTATTTCTACCACCACCCCTTTTACTCCAGCCATAAACTCAGAACTGCTGAGGGCTAAATGATATTGTGAAGGAGTTGTTTTCTTTATTTTTCAATCTACTTTTTGGCTAAGCTCTGATAAGCTTAATATCTTGAGATCATCTCAAATAATTGTGACTGTGTAAACCACAGCTACATTTTCTTTAATATACAATTTCTTTTCATTTTATGCTCTGAACGTTATAAAATACATTCCACGTTTCATGCTAGTGCTTAGCAACCAACCTTCAAGATACTAAAATAATACAGATTTTCTACCCCCTCGCTGTTACCTGTCACTTCCCACTGTTAAAACAATACCATTGATTCATTATCAATGTCTTCAACAATGGCCAATTAAGTGACGCTTCTAGGAGTTTGGTATCAACCTGTATGAAACAAAATACTTTCATTTCAGTTCTGACCTTCACTATGTTTAGCAGCAATCTATTCCAGAAGTCTGAATGCAAGTATAATAGCCTTATTTTATCATGAGTATTTCTGATTCATAGCATGTTAGAAAATGGCCTCCTGTATTTCAATTTAACAGGAAGAAAATTTATAATGTGAGTTTTTGGGAGATTCAGAAACCTCTGCAATTTCAATTCTTATAGTAAATATAGCAGACACCATTTATAGGGTAATTTATGAGACACATGAATTATGTGAACTACATTATGATGTTAACTTTGCAGAAAGAGATTGCAGTTCTATCAGATAGCAATGAGAATATGTGGTGAACTGACATTAGAGAAAGCTTTAGCATTTATTTGTCTTCCATCTTTTTATTAGCTTAAAATGCTAGAAAATCACCCAGTCATCTCAATTTAATTCAATAATTCAATAAAAACTTTATTGAGACCTAAAAAACAATAGCATGATTCAAAGTTATGCATTCCCAAACTCAAAAAAATTAAACCACTCTTAATTCTCCATCAACTGTGTGTGCATGCACGTACATCAATAAGTACGTACCAACTATTTGCATATGCCTACAGGAAACATATGTTTTCCTGCACACCCTGAAGATAGTGAGATGCTTCAATTAAATGTTGATATAGCAAATTCCAAAGCCAAAGAGCCTTCTTGAGGAGTCTTACTCAGTACTTCTTCTTAAAATACGGCAATTTTAGCTGAAGTTGGTGATTTCCCCATTGATCGAAAGCAAGGTGGTGCCTCAGAGTGAAAATGAGTTATGTTTTCATCACTGAGAAAGCACAAAATGCAAAAGATCAGTCCCTGAGCCATAGCATGGACAGATTACAGTGTTCAGTGGGGCAAATCCTGCAATGTGTATGCATTCCACACTGAAGTTGTCAAAATTCAACACAAGAACTCTGTGCAATAACTTCCCAGCTTGTATAGGAACCTTAGAGAAAAAAAACCCCAAACCGTTAATTTTATACACGTACAGAATTTACTAACTGAAATCTTGTAAAATTTTGATTTTTTTGCAATTTTTATTGGAGAGTAAGGGGATGTAAGATTACGGCCTATACCCTTTCTGACAGAAATTGTTCTTGGCACTATCTCTAGGCATATCAAGGATGAGGGGCTCATTAAGAGCAGTCAACATGGCTTTACCAAGGGTAAGTCATGTTTGACCAACCTTATAGCCTTCTATGAGGAAATAACTAGGTGGATAGATGATGGTAGAGCGGTAGATGTGGTCTATCTCGATTTCAGTAAGGCATTTGACACTGTCTCCCACAGCATCCTCGTAGATAAGCTGATAAAGTATGGGTTTGGTGATCAGGTAGTGAGGTGGATCAAGAACTGGTTAAAGGGAAGAAGTCAGAGAGTTGTAGTCAATGGGACAGAATCTAGTTGGAGGACTGTGACTAGTGGAGTGCCTCAGGGGTCGGTACTGGGACCGGTGTTGTTCAATATCTTCATCAACGACCTGGATGAGGGTACAGAATGTATCCTCAGCAAGTTTGCTGATGACACTAAACTGGGAGGAGTGGCTGACACACCAGAAGGTTGTGCTGCCATTCAAAGAGACCTTGATAGGCTGGAGAGTTGGGCGGGGAGAAACTTAATGAAATTCAACAAGGGCAAGTGCAGAGTTTTGCATCTGGGGAAGAACAACACCATGCACCAGTACAGGCTGGGGGCTGACCTGCTGGAGAGCAGTGTAGGAGAAAGGGACCTGGGGGTCCTGGTGGACAGGAGGATGACCATGAGCCAGCAATGTGCCCTTGTGGCCAAGAAGGCCAATGGCATCCTGGGGTGCATTAGAAAGGGGGTGGTTAGTAGGTCAAGAGAGGTTCTCCTCCCCCTCTATTCTGCCTTGGTGAGGCCACATCTGGAGTATTGTGTCCAGTTCTGGGCCCCACAGTTCAAGAAGGACATGGAACTGCTTGAGAGAGTCCAGCGCAGAGCCACTAAGATGATTAAGGGAGTGGAACATCTCCCTTATGAGGAGAGGCTGAGGGAGCTGGGTCTCTTTAGCTTGGAGAAAAGGAGGCTGAGGGGTGACCTCATCCATGTTTACAAATATGTAAAGGGTGAAGGTCAGGATGATGGAGCCAAGCTTTTTACAGTAATGACTAATGATAGGACAAGGGGCAATGGTTGCAAAGTGGAGCATAGGAGGTTCCATGTAAATATCAGGAAAAACTTTTTCACTGTGAGAGTGACAGAGCACTGGAACAGGCTGCCCAGAGAGGTTGTGGAGTCTCCTTCACTGGAGACATTCAAAACCTGCCTGGATGCGTTCCTGTGTGATGTACTCTAGGTGACCCTGCTCTGGCAGCGGGGGTGGACTAGATGATCTTTCGAGGTCCCTTCCAATCCCTTAGATTCTGTGAAATTCCATAAACACTGAATGCAGATCATAGGAAGTACTTAGAAGGAAGAAAATGTCATCCATGTGCCAACATTAATGACAAGGAGCTTTTATGGATGGTACTCGCTCTAAAAGAGAGACAAAATGGTAGCTAAGTTTCTCTGGAAGGAAATGCCCACAAGCTCTATCCATATCATAAAAGATAATGCTTTAATACTCCAAAAGCAGGTTCTAGTTAGCCACTCTAGACTAACCTGCTAAAAATTAGCCATAGTTAATTTGTTAGCGCAAAGTTGTAAGCAGAGGAGAAAAAACTCTGCTTATTTTTCTCATCCATTTAGCAGACATAATTAATAAAAAACCAAACCATTCTAACTTTCATAATGCTTAACTTGTTAAGCACATGTGCTATTTTCAGAATGAAATATTTGCAAACAATATTAAACTATCAACAAATTCAAGTGTCTTTTCCAGCTGGATGGGAAAAAATATATCTTTTTTTATCAGAACTGATTTGGCAGCAGTTTGATCCCACATTTCTTTATCATTCTTTACTGTGTTATTTTTAAATGGATGATTAAAGAACATAAGGAAGCTAGAAATTACAAGAACATTATATATTTAAAAGAAAGAGGTACATAGTTACCTCTATACAGCGTGCTTATAGGCAAAACAATTGCACACCTGTCCTCTTAGGCACATTTATTACTCTGTGCTTAGTCTATTTGGCTACCAAGAGACTACTCTACAGGATTGAAACCAGGCACATGTTTAAGTGCTTTGCTGAACCAAAGCCTAGAAAAATGAGCAATTAAAGATTTAGAACAAATTTTAATTAAAAGATTTATCCAATATTTTAAAAATAATTTAGATATGTCCTCCAAATCAGAATAGCTAACAAGGGCAAACTTTAATCAAAGAACAACTCTTATAATTTGGTCCTAACCTCATATAGACCAAACTTTCAAAATCAAAATAGGATATCTCTATGAATATGAACAAGCTTGAATTTCTTTCTGTGTTTTTCTTTTCCAAGAACTGAACTGATTTGTGTTTATAGTATGTTGCACAAATGACTCACTCAGCATCTGTGTTAAGTACTGAGTAGGCCAACATTTTATATCAAGTAATATGAAACATTTGCTCTTTTTTGTTTTTATATTATGAACAGATTTTATTTTTTAAGGGTTTTTCTTTCCCCTGAAGTTGGAAGTTGTCCTCAGGCTTTGGATCAGCTTTGACTCAGCTCCCACTGGGGCAGAAGCTGATGTCTCTCTCCCAAGAAATGAAGAAGAGGACTAACAGTGGGGGTTCTTATCAAGTCTTATCAAGTATGTTTGCATCAGCCCCACCACTAGCGAAGGCTTCTGTCAGAATAATGCCTGACTTTCTTCTCTGAAGAAGCTGCTTGACAAAGCACAGCTAATGATGGAGGAAAACTCCAGAAAGGTTCTGCAATCTGCATTCCCATGCATACACAAACAAAAACTTTTGCATTCTTCAATCTGTCAGTGGTTTGTTGCATATGTCTGACAGTGGACATTGTTACATTGAAAAAAATTATTCTCTGAGTGCAATTGTATTAATGTTTCATGGTAAGCATATGCTCAGTTTGCTTTCACTTTTGTTCAGCAATCTTTGCAAAAAAAATCTGTTTTTCTAATAATTATTAATTAAATGATTCAAGTGAGTATTCACAGAAATGCACAGAAATTCACAGAAACTGCTGCTAATGGCAAACCACAGGATCCATTTTAAAAGTCAGTTTTTCGCATGGAAATAGTATTGCTGGAACAGCTGGACTAAATATATCTTCCTGTAAATATAACTGTTTAAAATGGATTTGTACATAAATAGTTTTTCAAGGAGGTATTTTTTTGGTAGGAATATGCAAAATTAAAATATGGATTTAGGTGGAACTCTGTTCAAGATTCAACAACAAAGCCTGTTGTGTTGTATACTGAACTGAAGGCATAGAGAAACATTTTTTTTCCCCCAAGTTTTGCTGGTTAGACCTTCCTAAGTTTAGTTTAGTTTAAACTGAATCTGGATAATTGTTGTGTCTGAATGGTATCTCCTGATTCCAGTATGTTTTTAATGAGTGCTAAAGTCCATCTTGTTTGTTGAGTAAGAAAAGTTCTGAAGCTCTCATTTCGAAATATTTTACTGAGTACCATGCTAGAGCTTATACTACCCAATTTAGGAAGGAAATGGGACAAATTACCCCACCATGTCCATTTTAAGCAATCTTCCTATTAATTCAGGTCAGTAAATCAAACAAAGAACTTGAAAAAATTTTAAAGTGTCAGGTATAAATACAGAATAGCAAAACCAAAAAAATATTTGGGGGCATTGTAGAGTTCCCTACAATTTTTCATCACATAGATTGAAATGAGATAAATTAAGCTGTTACCATGACAAAACTCAGGAGGTTTAGAAAGTCTATATAAGACAACTGGAAATGCAGAAGATTTATGAAGAATTAAGTCTTTTAAATACAAGTATAACACATTGGAAACTGAGTATATGACCAGGGTTTTAATAATATAAAATTCTTACTTGAGTCCTTCCAGTAATACAGCAGCAGTATTTCAGTGCCTAATCATAACTCACATAAAAATAAACTTTGATGAATCTACAGTACTATTCGTTCTTCAAGTTCATCCAAATTAATTTATAATATTAACCACTAAATGGTGGTTTATAAAAACACACACTGTGAAAAATGTTTAAATGCATGTTATGTTTAACATAATACATCTTACCAGCAATCAATGCCTGAGTTTTCTTTCTCCTTTTTGCTTTCTTAATGTGTCTAAATTATTTTACTGAACCTGTTTGCACTGATTGATTTTATAGTACTCAAATATGAATCAATAGGTTGCTTCATATCTTAAATTCATAAAATGGCTTAAAAAATGGTATGACACCTGTGTAAACTAGTCAACAAGCAGCTGCATGTTATTTGAAGAGATTAATTTCAGGGTAACTTCAAGCTTCAATGATAAATTGACATGGTAGATAAAGCACTCTGCAAAGCAAATCCTGGCCTTGGGATCTACACATTTTGTGTATAGGACAGTGCCTTGTGTGCTTCATGATCAGCAACTACTCCTGGGCATTACCAGTATAAAATTCAGTAACATATGACTAGTGACATGAAAAAATATGCAAATTGGAAAACTAATTTCCAAGAAAGAAACAACTTCAGGTTGTGGATTGTTTTAGATGCAAATCAAACTGCAGTAAGCAGCAAAAAACCTTGGGTTTTTTGTTGAAGAAAAAGACTAGAGATTTGTGTCATTAATGCTACCAGGGCACTTGCTCCAGTTGCCTAGGAAACAGTTGATGGGAATGGTCAGGAGGCTGTGGGAGCCTCCTGTGGATGTGGGTCAGGATCAGGCCTGGCATGCCTGAATCGGGGTCAGGCGGCCTCAGGATTGCCATGGGGATGGGGACAGGCTGAGGCCAGGCTGGGATGTCGACCCTCAGGTCATCAGGGCTGTGACCAGTGGAACCATCACCTCAGGTTGCAAGGGCCTCCCTGGGCCAGGTTGGGCCTGGCCATGGCTTCCCCATAGCATAGTCAGTGGGTCCCCCATGGGCCCCGGGGGACAAAGCCTAGGGCTGGCCCGCCTGGGAGAGGCATGTGCTCAGGGACTGGCAGAGCAGAGGAATGAGGAGCCAGAGCTTGTCATATGTCTCTGTTACTGGGGAAAAAAAGTTGTCCTCAGAACAAGAGAGAAGCGTATATGGGGCACCTCTTAGCCCCTTAAGGAGCTGTTATAGCAAGTTGAAATAGTGGGTTGAAAACTGGCAATTAGCATTCAGCTACCACATCTCTCAACTGAGCGAGGGCTGACTGCACAGCTGTGTGCACAGAGGCTGGCTGATCTCACCTGCAACTGCACGGCAGGCACAATTATCTTGCCCAGTACCTAACTGTAAATAAAGTTCAGGGACTTGGAAACACATTTTGCTCACATCTGAGCCTGATGCTGTTCACTTTGAACTTGATTATGCACAGCTTCACATGTCCTAGGCAGGTCCATTCGGCTCCTGTTTGTTGACTTGCCCCTGCAACTCATGGTGTTATAAACCATCAGGACCCTGATGAAACTTAATGTAAAAATGGAACATCCAGCAGCAAAGTGCTTCAAAATATTATGTTAAGGGTTTGGCTTACTATTAATTCACAGACAAATCTGGTAAAGAACTTTTTTTAAAAGGAGAAAATGCAGTTTCTGCATATATTTTCCCAAGAAATTTTGCTGTCTGAAATCTCTGGTTCACTCAAGAGATCAGGGAAGTTCCTTAGTAGAATTGGAGTAGCTGTAGATTAGAAAAAGGTTAGATATTTTTTATTTTCATAGATAAATCACTAAATTGGAAAATATTTTAAATCAGAGGCATTATTACTTCTATATTGTGTGAATATGTATCTGTCTATATATACACAAATGTTTATACATCTAAGCATCAGCATAGGAAATTAGATTAGAAGCAAGTCTATTATGAGGTGAGATGCAAGATGAAATATTTGTTCTCTTTTGGAATTTGTTAGCTCATTTGTGACTGTGCTAGACCATTTCTAAAAATCATAGAAGATAGCAAGTTTTATTACATATCTTAAACTGCTCTAATACTGAATATTTGCATATGTTGATTCAGGAATTACAAACCAATTTCATCACACAGGAAAAAGACATAATTCCTAAGCTCTCTGGAAAATACTTGGCAGCATGATACTATCTGTGTTTCAAGGACAGATTTCAAACTATACTTTCAAAAGGCATAGGCATAAATCAATGGTAAGATGTTCTTGTAAATTAGATACAACAGGTTTTCTGTCTCCTCCTTCTCTTCTAATTTTATATGCTTTTCAGGTATCAAATGGAAATGTTGATTTCAGTAAAGTTTTCTAAAGCATAACTTTCAAGGCAATAGAAAGAATAATAGTACACCTGACTGATTTTCTATTAACATATTGATGAAACGGTAAACCATCAGACATGTTTCTTCAAGAAACTATTTCCTTTAATGCAAATACAGTCATTTTCTTATAAAACCATTCTTTAATAATCTGAATTTGTTGCTAATGAGATAGTAAGGAAGCACTACATATTTGAAATTTTTCACTGCTGTTTCACTAATATAGAGAATATTGATGTCATCCCAGTGAGTTCTGATATTTTCTTGTGACCACCACAGTTTCTGCCTATGTATGTGGGCAGTTGTTGCTCAGGAAATTGTCTGAAGGTTTGAAATGTCCCCACTTAAGAGGACAAAGGGAAAGTTCAGCTGGGGAACAAACTTACACAGAGTCAAAACTCTTTCATTGAAATTATTCTCTTCTTCTCCGTATTATCCATCATATGGAAAACTATAGGCAACTATACAACTATAGCTAATTCATATTCTATTTTCATTTAACTTCTGGAAAATCACCAGTGCCCCTTTTCATTTAATATATTCTTTGTTTCTGAATATCACAATATTAGGGAACTGTTTCTGGTATCACAGCATAAATTCAACTTGGCAGGTAGCACTCTATTAAAAGATTACAGTAAAATGGCAAATGCTTTGCCAAAGTCATAGTGCTTTAAACTGATTTACAGTCTTGCAATTACAAACTATCCTTTAGCCCTGGGTTTGAGTACAAATACAGAATACTGGGATGGATATTTAAGTATGGGCTACCTTTTCTGTTCCCACAATTTACAGATGCAAAATGTGAACATATTTTTACATCCACAATAATTGCTGATTCAGTTTATCTCATTTGGATATGTAACTGCCTGATTACACCTCAGAGATAAGTATTATGAGTCTTCCTCAAAACCATGTTACACTGATGTAATACTAGAATAATTCACTAGTGAATGAGTGAATCCATAACTTTTCATAAATTGTATCCACAAATATTTGTTCTTATATTACTACAGGTGTAAGAACAGTCTATATAAGGTCACTCTGGATAATGAGTTTCTGTTGTATATACAAATCTCTGACTTTGCCTTCACAAATCTCTACCTTCCCATTTCTAATGACCAAAATATTAGCACATATTCAAAACCTCTGTTTTGTGTTTTGTTTTTTAAAGTAAAAAGACTTCTAGTATTGTTCTATTTTCGAAATGTCATATGTAACCTTTACCTGGACAAACATTTGGGTATAAAACACCTAGCAAATTATTTTATCACTTAGGTCCACTGATCCCACAGTAATAAAATCAAAGAAAAGATGTTTCAGCTCTTGTACATATCTCTTTATCAAAATAATTTTCACTCATGTCAGCTTTACTTGTGCATATAGATGAGGAATTAAACCATTTCAAGATTCAGTTCATAGTAATTGTAGAAGCATCATAATTTTGATTACTGTGGCTTGCAGACTTTAATTATATCCACTGTGAGATATGGCAATGCTTCATCTATAATTTCAGAAAAAAAATATGAAATAATCATAAACTATTAGTATTTTGTCTTCTGCTTCTTTCCTTTATAATTCTTGTTATTTGATACAGTCATTTTACTCTTGATCAAAATTTTCTTAGTGGACAGTTGTCTCAGTATCAAGACTCCATGCATAGTATAAAAACCAGGAGTCATTATATGATCTTGTCTCAGGATTCAAAGCATGCTCTTGCCAGCCCTATCTCCAATGAAATTAATGAAGAACTACCAACAGAAAGCACTATCGTTTGATTCTAATTTTGTTTGGTTCTCTGCAGTTTTACACCAGGGTGAGCCCACTGTTGTCATAAACATAGTCTAGAATTATCTAATGTAAGAAATAAATCTAGCAGAGGGAACTCTATTTCAATTTCTACATGAAGGGGCGTGTGACCTGAAGTCCGTTGAAGCTGGGACCTCATTTGTGACAGTGGTCCATACCAGATGCATCATAAGTACAAAATTCCTGTGGCAGTGGGTAATGTGGATACATGGGTTATCATGGATGCACACTACTGACTTGGAATTACTTTATGTCTCCACTGGCTTCTGTTTTCAGAGAAGAATAACAGCATATAGTACAGATATGTTGTTGTGATTAAGATTTAATGCAACTGGCAATTAGTTAAGAGTCATTATGTCTGCTTATTTATTTATGTTTTTAAAAATTTATAAATTCTGTAATATTAAACTTTAATTTATTACACTCTAATAATTATGTATGTGCCATTAATCATTAGGAATGTGCATGTTACAATACAAAGCACAATATAAGACACATCTTACTCTGTGTTGGAAAAGATAGGGCATTCTGAGAAGCGTAGTAAAGGAAGTAACATGTTCTGAGGGAGATTTGGCTTTGAATAAACAAATGCAGATAATTCTTTGGAGCCATAATTAAAGTTATTCTGTTTTGCTCAAAGAGAACACATCAACTTTATGTTAATTTTAAATACAAAAAAAGGTAGTCCATGAGATCACTACAAACAAATCATGACTACTGTCAGCAACCCAGAGTGATGAAAATATTTTTATTGTTAAAGATATTTTAATTCTTTTAAAAAGACAATGAAAGCATCAAAGTGGTAAAACAAAAACAGGAACTGGAAATTTCCCTGGACATTTCATCAGAAAGGTTTCTTTCTCAAGGCTAAAGACCAGGTTCATTTTTAAGCAAAGATAATAGCTGCATTATCTCTAAAAATATTTTATACAACAAAAAAATACATGCAATGTCTTTGTGATATGGGCAAATACTGCAGTCTTTGTGGACTGATGGGCTCACTGAAATGTGAAATGGTAATGATTTGCACAGAACTGTAGAGATAAATCAGTATTGAGAGAATGCTGAAGCATCTGACTAACTCTTGCGCTTCAATGAATGCACTACCTTTTCCCTTTCATTGTTTCATTTCTCAAACGGAGAGTACAGGGGTGTACATTTGCAGTATAGAGAAGGTAACAATGCAATTGGACCTGGAAAACTTTATGAATGTTTTTTTCATACCTTCCCTGATTGTTGAAGTGTTACTGCCCTTTCCAGCTCCTTGTTCATTCTTTCAAACAAATGAAGGTTTGAAATTCTTACTAGTTTCCACAATTGCTTCAGTATGTGCCACTGTTCATTTTCTCTGTTATTTTTTAGCCTAAATGTTCCTGAGTATAGTTTATCTCATAATAAAACTACATTGTATTCAGATACCAACTCAGTCATCAATGAAAAGATACCAGATTACGTGTACAAATTTGCCTGTTAGGTGATTGGCTCCTTGTCTATCTGTATAGCCTCATCTATCTATAGCACTCATTCCCACAATTTCCACCACGCTTGACCTTCATTTCAGTTGTTCATTATATAGAAAACCACAGTATTTCAATTGTAAAATAAAGAGGAAAAATGTCCAAAATAGAAAGAAATGTGAAAAACACCTGTGTGGGAAGTATTGCCTGATACAGCATTAGTTTTGCAGATACAAACATAAAACTACAACCTATTTTTTCTGATTCATAATTTCTGCATAAATAATTTACAGTATTGAAAGTGACAGAATACTATGTCTGAATTCATGCATCAAAAATGAGGGATGATTAAGAAATGTGCTAAGAGCCTAGATCTATTTCTGTAAAACAAACTGTTCAAATAAAAAAGGCAGACATGTTAACAGCAAGAGGAAGCTTATACGTTGCTAACAGTAAGAGCTTCAAAGCATTAAAAAGAAATAATCACCACTTTGTACTCACTTTTTTCTTCTTGTGTCTACATGACAGACACCCACATTTCTAAAGAGTTTCTCTATCTTTGGTAAAGACAGAGAGGGATGATTTTTAAATCCTTTTCAAAATCAGATGATGATCCTTTCCTCTAAATCCTAAAATTGCATCAGATAAAAAGATGACATTAAACAGGACTGTAAGGTATTCAAGCATCCATGCAGCTATTAAATTAAAAAGCACTGAAAGAAACCTCATAATGCTGAGACATTCCATATAAGAAACAACCTAAACCTTCTCTCATTTTGATCACTATAAATAAGAAGCTAGGATTAGTCATTTTATATTGATGCAAAAATTACCAAGTGTAAAAGCAAGAAGAAACCCCACTGAAGAGTTCTGTTCCTGCTTTCTGCAGCCACATAGACTCTCTTAATTCTACAGCAATATGTATTAAATAACTCAGACCTTTTTCACACAAACAGAAAAGTGCACATTTTATGGAGCATCCTTACCTGAGGTGCTGCCAACCTGGAGGGCTAAACTCAGAAGATAAGATCATTTTTTAACTCTACAAGGCCTATGTGAAAACTCCATAAATGACCATACATTCTCTGCATTATATATATGCCCAAACTACTCTGCTAAGATATATGTGTAAGAAGAGTGTCTTGAAAATGTCATAAATTTGTAATTACTTAACTACCTTGATTCCCCCATTCTAATCTTGTTTTGCTCTGCACTGGAAAACAACAAACATGTTCAGCCATGGGGTGATTCAACACCAATGTATGATGAATCATAGAATCATAGAATGCACTGAGTTGGAAAAGACCCACCAGGATCATCGAGTTCAACTCCTGTCCCCGTATAAAGCCACACCAAGTGCCCCGCAAGAGTCACACCATGTGCCTGAGGGCATCGTCCAAACACTCCTTGAACTCAGGCCCTCCCTTCTCCTTAGAAGGGAGTCTCCTATTACCACTACACTTCTTTTCCTCTTAACAGAGGAGGTCACAATGCGAGCTGCACTTGCTTTAGCTTTGGGAGACTCTTCTTTCTCAGAAGAACCTTCACTCCCCTCATTGGTAGTCTGTCCTTGTAGTTCCAGGACCTCATACCTGTTATATAAGGTGCCAGACCTGCCTGTTCTAAATGCCCTGAAACAGGAAGAAAGTCTTATAAGCAGATATCCACCAGAACACAGCTTGGGAACTGAATTATATATATAATCCATGCAAATGTTTTATAGCTGCTCCTAAAAAGTAAGGCTGGTTTATCTAAATTGAAACTATTCATAGGAGCATTGCAGTTACAGAGATTTTTTCCAGGTCTAAAGCTGTTAGCAAACACACTGTCATATTGTTGCTATATCCCTGTTCAGTATTTCCAATTACTTTTTTTTCTATAGAAACATATTTTCACTCTGTGTGAGAGTTAAATCATAGTAAAAATAAGATTTAAAAAAATCAATTTTGAGGTATATATTTAACAGTACATTTTTTAATATTTTTTTTCTCTTTTTCAAAAAGGTCTCTTCATGGAAATATGTGATGCATCATTGCTTCCAGACAGACTGCAAGAAGAAAAAAATGAAATCCCAAATAAGATTATGGGATGATAAAAATTCTAGGCTTTACGCAATGCCCTTAGCATCTATTCATCATTCTTGCTTTGTTCTATATTGAAAACCGAGACATTCAAATACTTAACCATAGGTGCTTGGTGACTTTTTCTATGGGGCATCCACATAATGTTGGCAAGTATGTTCCAATACAACAAGAGTACCATTAGCTCTTCATGGGCATCTTGAGATTGGACTACACCCTGCACCTTCAGTGGCATAAGACATCAACGTTTATATAGCTTGATGTTAAACTTACCAACCGCTGATAGAGGAAAAGCTTGAACCTCTTAAGTCTGTTTCCTTTAAATTTGGATTACTTTTCTGGTGAGTGAAAAATATGGGAAAAAATCAAATATGGAATGCCTGGCTTATATTTGGATAAATTGTGCAATAGTGTAACATGTTCAGAGAAACATCTTGGCCACTGCTTGAAGAAGTGTACATCCTATGAGTCAAGTCATTTTGGGAAAACATTTTTCTGAGTTGCTTCCAAAGGTATGCAGTACATTCATACATCTCAGATATTGGTAATGTATCCATATTCTTTTACTTGTATTAATCTCAAGCAGGTAGATCTGAGACATAATAAATAAAATATGCTTCATTTCCCTGCACATGATGACACGTAACAATCCACTTTTCACTTATCTGGAGGTTCTATTTCTCCGCAACGTGTAAGGATATGCAGAAGGTGAGATCATCTGTTTCATTAAAGTTATCTGATGAAGACCCTTTTCATTGCAAAGGGGATAATATATAATGGAAGAAATGCTAAACAAGAAGACAAACAGACAAAAAACTGTTAGTCACAGGATAACAGATGATGGTAAAGACCAAAAGTCCCCAGTGATTGTTAGGCCGTTGAGAAACTCCAGGCATTGTGTTTGGTGTTTGAAAGAGTCAGCCTGGGCTTTGTCACTCATAAGAAGGGGGAACAAAAGGAACGTTTGGAATAGTTGAGAGGAGGTGGTGGAAGTATGTGAACTGATAAAAGAATGTTTAGATGAAGGGAATTAGGGAGGAATAGAGAGGGGAACAGAGAGAAAGGAGTATAAAAGTGTAACACCGGGCTAGTGTAACACCTTGTCTGGCAGAGCTCTGCACCTGGTCATGCAGGTGTACATGCATGTGTCCTATCTTCTAAATATTCTCTTAACTATCTCTATGTGTAGTTTCATCTCTGTTTTGTGTGTATGAGGGCTACCAGGACTAAGTGACAGCAACTTATGTAACAGACAGCAGTTTGATCATAAGCACTGCGTGGATTTGGAGTCAGCAACTGGAATCAGAACAAGTGAGTGGGCCACTCATAGTGTCATCTACTAGAGTGAGTGGAGTTCTCAGTGCCGGCTACTGAAGCAGGTGAGGGTCTCTGCTGTCAGCCACTGGGACGGGAACAATATGTGTCCTGAAAACCAGCTAGTGGGAGGAGACTGAAGTGAGTGAGGAGAGGGGCTCAATGCTGGTGGCTGGAGCAGGACTGTGGGTCATGGTCTGTGTGTCTGGTGCTGGCTCCAGTGCAGGGAGCAAATGTCTGTAACTTTATCAAACCTGGCATGAATGGGGGTGTGCATGTCATTCACTAGCATTCAAGCTGGACTAAATGGTGAGTAGGAGGCCCTACGTCCAGGTTGGGGTATTAGGTGAATAAAACACCCATGTTGGTATGTGGGGGAATGTGTAAGTGAAATAAGTGTCTGAGTGTGTGTATCTGTTTGATCATAAGCACCAAGATTGACCTGTTGGTGAGTAGCAGACTCATGGAATGATCAAGAGGACCTGGGATCTGGGCAGTGGTATTGGATGAACAGAGGATCACGTTGGAATTTGGAGGATCTGTTAATGTTAGTGTGCTTGTAAATCTGGAGACTGCTGTGTGTGTGGTTTTGCTACTGAAATTCAGTTCTTACCATTTGCAGAGAAGGTAGAGTATTTGGTGTCTATAGTTATGTCCTATGTGAGTTCTATGGAAGCGTTCTATGGAAGTGCTGTTGAAGGCAGCACCTTGTCTGTGGCAGTCTGTGTGGCAAGCTGTATCCTTTGTTCATCTGTTCACGTGCATGCATGTGTCTATCTGCGATACACACTCAACCTCACTACTGGTTGAATCTGCACATGAAAAAGCAGCAGTCACATCTATTGGCCTGGGCTGGAGACACCTGGGTGCACCGGGCTGGGTTCTGGCAGCCGGGCAGGAGGAATCCCTGGACACCTGAGATGTTGAAAGCAGTAAACACTCCCAATCGCCCTTAACTCAAAGAATGTTCTAAGGACTCTTTATAAATCAAACCAGGATAACGTCCAATTAGTTAGGTACTCAAGTTTTTACTAGAAAGCCAGACATAGACACATGCTCCTTGAAACTTATCAAGGACCTTCTTATTTCTCCTCAAACTCTGAAGATCCCTACACAGACAGGGACACTTGTTATCCCAATCTTTTATTCTTATGAATTGCTATAGTTGCATTGCGTTTTTATTGTGTTTCTGAAGTTTGAAAATAATAGACATTTTTAAAATTTACACACCAATGAATAAGCAAAATTTTTCAAACTGTACAGCTTCAGCAAGGCTTGGGTTTATCTGTAAATTGATCAGAGTGAATGTGTTTATGGCATCTTGGCACATATGGATGAAATAAGAGATTAGACTTTTGCAGACATAACTTTTCTTTCTGGAAACAGTAATACAGTTATAACCCCCTTGTAGCCATCCATATTTCTGCACTTTTAGTGTGTAGTCTCCAATAAAAAAATAAGTTTGGCTACATGAAAGAGAAAGGGTTTTTTTTGGGGCGGGGGGGCAGAGTGGAAATCACACAGCAACACCACTAAGTACTTAGAGTGTGCGTGAGTCTTGTGAGTTAATCAGAGGTAGAGTAAGACATGGATATTAGAGTTCTACAGCTTCTGGAAGCACATGATGTGATCAGAATCTTTGGTCTTATGTTTCTATTACATTCTTAGGCCTTTAGCATAGAAGAAAAGCTTGAAAACATGAGCTGAGCACACAGAGTACCTAAAGTGGTCTCAGATATCCTTGAAATATGCCAGGACTGTGTGAATTATTCTTTTCAGTCTGAACTTTGAAATCCTTTCCAAATCTAAGGGCAGAAGAAAACTTACTATTTGGCTTGTGCCACCTAAGCTATGTTACATTTCTCATCAGTGATACATCCTGTTCAATTGTGTATTACAACACATTCTACTGCAAAGTATTTAAAATGGAGTCCATGCTGAGGATGTACAAATAAAATCCTTCAGGGTAGACTCTTGATAGGTTGTTTCCAAGGTCCGTGTCAATTGAGAACAAATGAATTCTTGATTTTTCCTAGACAAGCAAATATTCAAATGTAAACAGTTTATTAAGCTGTATTTTCATGCGAAAAAGCACCATTTCACTTTACGATACTGTCATGGCTACCCCCCCACACCCTTAAAAAAAACCAACAAAAACAAAAAAAACCAAAAAAACCCCCCACAAAACAAAAACAAAGAAAAAGAAATGTACTGTAGGTGAACAGCAAATTCAATAAATCCTTACTAACATATTTGTATTTTATGGTAGTTCTCCTTAAGCCTTAGAGTCGAACAGTTCCCTACTACGTGAAGAACTGATTGTAAATCCCATGTTTCCATCTGAAAAAGTAAAGTTTCATATCTGCACAAATTATGGCATTTAACATTATCATACATGAATGACAAATCTGTTTCTGCCTTCTTGTTCTTGATTTTAGTAAATGGTATGTATCTCAGATAAAGTTAATTCTTATTCTTACCTCACTATCTAAGCAAAAATTTGTATGTTTGTGTGGAATAAGTTCTCACAAATGTAGCTTAAAAAGTATTTTATTAATTTATTTATTTAACTAATTATCTTTCTCTTTCTTTCCACATCATAGATATACAGAGAGAAGGAGAAAAGAAAGATAAAATGCATATGTATATTACCTACGCAGCATTTGTTTAAAATCCATATGTATATATTCTAATTCTGCAATATGCTGAATGAACTCTGTTCTTTTGAAGTATTTATAAATATACAGTTTTCAAGAAAAGACAAATACTTAGTAACAACAATAAGATCTGTCATGTACTGTAGGTGAACCTGCTCTGGCAGGGGGGTTGGACTAGATGATCCTTCGAGGTCCCTTCCAACCCTAGAATTCTGTGATTCTGTGATTCTGCCTCAGAGTGTTTGTGACCTCTTTTCACAGATGTTATTAGAGGGATTCACTGTAACAACATATATATAGCAATAAATGCAGGAAATAGTTATGCAGCTTCTACAGGAGAATATCCTACAAACCAGCACTGAAAAAGAGGAGAGAGCAAAGAAGACTCTATTCCCCTGCTTCCCAGCTGTGGATCTAACCTACCCAGCTTCCCAGCTGTAGATAAGGGGGTATTTTAGGGTCTATTGGGCTGCCCAGAGAGGTTGTGGAGTCTCCTTCACTGGAGACATTCAAAACCCGCCTGGATGCGTTCCTGTGTGATGTACTGTAGGTGAACCTGCTCCGGCAGGGGGGTTGGACTAGATGATCTTTCGAGGTCCCTTCCAACCCCTAGGATTCTGTAATTCTGTGAAGTAGCACAACAAGGTGAAACAGGTTCTTTAAAATAAAAGATGATCAACCCCTTCAAAAGCTAAGCCACAGCTGAGAAGTATTGAGCATGAACAGAACTAAAGACCCTCAAATGCACTCAACTATCTAATGACACATTTTATCTGTAACACAAAAGTATTAGTTTGGACTCTGCTAGTCTGACGAATAAACACAAAAATCTATGGCTGTTAAACTTACTCTTGCTTGATGTTGGTGGAGTTTTGCCAATTAGTATCAACTATCAGTCTGGTGTATGAAGTCAAATTATTGTTTTCATACCAAATTTAGAACTCCACAGAAAAAACAGACACCCTCATCACAGAGGAGCTTTCAACTTCATTGTTTTACAGGATGATCTCCTTTTTTTGCAGGGGATGGAAATAACACTAACGTATGCTGAATTTCAGTTGCTTCATTTTTCCTTTTGTATTTTTTCAAGTGTCTCTATCCATTTGAATGGGATATGTGAATTTGGATTATCAACTCTTTTCTGAATCTTGCAAATTTTAAGCCAAATGCCATTAGAAGGAAATGAGTTCAGCACCATATAGGGCAATGAAGGAAATTCAGCACAATAAATTTCTGCCATTTTATTTCCACCTCAAGGTTTTTGGACTCCCTTGCTACAGTGTTCTTAGATCATCTAGTTTCCTAGAAAGTCATCTAAAATAATAAACAGCTGAAAAGAAAATGATCATCTATGCAATTGGGTTTAATCACTAGCATGTAGTATGTTATTCTGTGTGCTCAGTCGTATGTTCTAAAAAGATAAAAGGAAGCATTTGAAATAAAGGCAACCATCACTTCTGCCAAGAAACTTTTAAGTGATTTACTAGTAGTAATAATTCTATGAACCATTTAGTGCTTTCCATCATTCAAATTCGATTAACTCACTAGTACAAAAATTCACCTGAGATGAACATACATTTCAGTCAATGTTGCCACAAGATTATATAAATAAAGCACACATAGTAAATTGCTTTAGAACTTGTGAGTCCTAATACCACCCTCTGTCTTTCTGCTGCATTGGAGCCTTCTCTGGAGCAGTCTTTCCTTGCTCACTAGCACAGGAACTGACTATTTGCATCAGTCATAATGGATAATGACAAGTTCACACAGAAAGAAAAATAAGTTACCATTAAAAAACATTTAATATAATGTGTGCAAAAAAGTCCTATGGATTTCACCTTTATCAGCATCCCAGCCAATAATTATCTGCAAATTATAATAGTAATTTAAGTATTGGTTACTTCACATTGTTTATACACTTTCAGTGCTGATAAAACTGTCAGCAAATTACGAACCAGGGTTATTCATAATACAGCTGTATGTAGAAGTTCAAATCAGAACTGAGAGTCTCCATGGAAGGGCAGAAACAGTGGGCAGCATGGCCCCTGACAAAGAAAATGTCCCAGCCTTAGTATGAAAGAGGTTACATGAACAGATGTGGCATGCATGAGAAAGGATGAAGGATAAAGAAGACTACACAGTCAGTTATGACTCCTTCAGTTCTTACCTTAGAAATCTCACTAGTCACAGTCTGAAGGTTTAGTATGGTTCTCTGTAATCCCTACCAATTCTTGGGAATCCTTGGTTTTCTTTCAGCCCTTTCTAGGCTCTCAGTAAAATAGCTACAACTGCTTTGCTTACTTCATATGGTTTCAAATCACTAAAAATGATACAAAGTTCATGTTTTGGTTTCTAACCATACATATACACAAGATATGCTAAACTTTTTACCCTCCAGATACTGAACAGGTTACATATTTCCAGTCTTGGATACAGGCTGCATATTTACAGGGTATGATTACTATTTTTTTCCCTGAATATCTTTGTATCTAATGATTAGAATTTTGTTGCTTACATGCTAGCTTTACTTGCTATATTCACTCATATTTGCCAGTAAAGTGTGTTATAAGGCTGATGTGAAATATACTGAATAACATTTATAAAAATCCTTTTGTTGGGCTTTGGATCAGGGCTTATCTGAAAATTAAACATGCATATTTTAGAGAAAACCATGATGTCTCATTTTGATATAGTTGGTCTGCATTCATAGAAAGGTCCTTACTTAGCTAATTACAAATATATTCTATTTCTATTCAAATGCTGCTGAGGGAGGCACATCTGAATATCCCATTATGTAAAAGATGGCAAATTATGTTTATTTTCTTTCAGTACATTCACCAGAGCTGAAGACATTATCTCAGCATTAGGCCATTTCCCTCACATTTTGACAATGAACAGAAGAAAGGCATAAAAACCGGACTGGTATGACTTTGTCAAGTATGTAACAAGGGCAGAAAGACAGCTGAACTTCTGTGACTTTGTTTTCAACCACAGAAGTCCTTCTTTTCAAGTGCCACATATAAGTGAGAGAAAACATTGAGTTTTTCAAGAAGTGCAGCTTGCAAGATGAAAAATGAAAACGGCTCTTACAGTTTCACAAGCTAAAACTCCGCTTTGCCCCACAACACTTCACTGAAGTAAGGACTACTGACAGGCATGGTTTCCAGACACTATACTGCCAAGAGCATGGCTGACCTTTTAGAAAGATACTGTGAAGCATTGCTGCCTGTCTCTAAAACCATTGTCATCATAATAATAGAAAAAGGAAGTAAGCATGACAACAGGCAGCAATAAGGTACAGGTGGCTTGAACATTCTGTGAATCCTGAGCGACGTTTGATTTGGAGTTCAGGACACACAGCATTTTATTTGCATGGAGCAGACTGTTTCCTCCCCAGGAATAATGACAGGGGATTTTTAAGAGGCTATTCTCAAAGGATTTTTTTCCATGTCCACTTTTGAAGCATTAGTGTACATAGAAGACTAAAGAGAATCAAGAAGACAAATGTCTGTCTCAGGGGATAGAATTTTTGTGATTACTTTCCACCTTTATCTGAGGAAACAGAATTTCTATATGTTTTGTAAAATTACAGTGACTCATAGGGTCATTACCAGAGAGACTACTGTACAAAGTAACATTTTTCATACATATAAAGAGAAAGGTAACTGTTTGTAACTAACCGAATCCAGCACATTCTGAAGAAAACTTGCTGAATATCTCAGGTCTGAAAGGTCAACTGAGGATAATTTAATATTGTGACCAATACATTTTTCATGATAATATAAGCTAAAATAGCTGACAACTCAATTCCTGAAGAAGATGAGAATTCTGCTGGGTTTAATACTGCTGCCTTCCTAAGATAAAACAAAACAACAAACAAACAAACAAACAAACAAAAAATCAAAAAACCCAAAACCATATCACACTAATACAACAGTCCTATTGCATTTACCACAATTTTACTTGGGAATTTTAAATGATCTGTTAATTCCAAAATGATAACCACAAAAACAGAGCTTAAAAGGTGCTAGAAGCACATACCTGTAGTGTTGCTTGTGGAAATGGGTCTGGTTTGCCCAACCCAACCTGACTGTTTCTGCTTGAATTTCTGGGATGCAGGAAGAATTATTTAGCTCATGTAGTTTTTACACTCCTGCAGTTTCTGAGATCTACTGTAGAACTGAAAGCATCCTATATGACAGTATGGAACACAACTCACATTGCTTCTGAGCTAAATGCCAACCAGGCTAGCCCCAGGAGGGGGGCAGGGTCATCACATCAACATAGCACAGTAATCACGTATAACTCAGGTAATTGTTCTAGACACAGCACTCCCCTAGCATGGCTTAAGACCTGAGCTGCCTGAATCATGTAGTGTGTTCATTTATCAATAGCTTGAGGCAAGAATATGTTGACAGAGAACTTTGGAAGCACTTACAGCTCCTATCTCCTGAACAGATCCAGTTGTATTAGCCCCCATCATGGATCACTCTCCAGCCTTGAGTCCAGTAGGATGTCACAACTTGTATTTCTAAGTGCAGAACATCTTACCCAGCAGAAGAAAGAGGCTGCAGCTAAACTGCCTATTAAGAATGGTTCCTGGCCCATGATAACCTTTGGTCTGAACCAGGGCATTGTCTTGGAGACTGCTATGGGCCAAAACTGTACCAGTGGGTGTGCCTAATGGTCATACAATAATGATTATTGCACATCAGCTTCTCTGCTCTGGGCTTGCCCTGGCAATATTGCATTTCTGCTAGAGATACAGCCATAGTTGAAAAGGTTTTGTATGAGCTGAAACTTGGCTAAATCATTCTGACTGTCAGCAGGACTTAATCCAGCACTGAAGCTTTATCACATGGCTTTCTGCTAGTTCAGAGCAAGCTAAACTGTGCTTGTAAAATAACATGCAAATTTATTATAACCTATGCAATTATATAATGAGAGTCTCTTGCTAGAAGAAATTACATGTTCCAGAAGTTCCTGGGAGTTTGCTCAGGAGTGGAAAAAAAGCACAATTCTTTGTTTGTAAAACACAGAATTTTACATAACATACTATTAAGTATCCACACAAACCGAACCAAGAAACTGCTGCTGATTGATATCTCTCAGATGTTTGTAGCAGTGTTTCTACCGGCTAAGACGACCTGTGAAGGATATCCCAAAGTATTAGTAATTCATACCACTTTATCATGGACATGTCTATGTGGTTGCAGTGTTTTATCTGATGCTCTACTCTAATGGTTTACTGTTAGAAGACTGTACCAGTGTTTTGTCTTTCTTCTTTGTACTGCTTCGCACACATATCTATGCTCCCTGCCATGGTCCCAAATACTTTCTCCCACTTTAGCTAGTCACCTACCTCATTCCACTGCAGCTGATAACTGAAAATGCTCCCTTCTGCCTGGCTTGTTGCAACCTGAAGATCCAGGTCTTCCAAAACTGTAAGCCTGACAGCAAAGAACTACCACAATATTCAGGAATAAGTCTTCCTAGGACCAGAACCGGGGATATGGCAGCACCGAAGATGAGGGCAAGAGAAACCTTTACTCTAAATGTGACCATAACAGTAAATGTGACCATCTTCTTGTGCCTTTCTACAAGACCTGCTAAGCTCAATTCCCTTTCTGCCTTTGCCTTCCTTTGTCTTTCTAACTGTCATTGAAAGTACTAAAAATATACACTGCTGTCTGTATTGGGTTTTCATGCCAAGACACTGACAGCAGAAGGCTTCAGAGGTGGCCTCTGTGAGAAGATTTCAAGGGTTGTCTTGTGCCAGTCACAGCCAGACCCAGCTGGCTCCAACACAACCACACGACACTGTTTAGCCTGTCAACCAAGATGGTGGCATCTCTGGGAAAATATATTTAAGAAAGGGCAAAACACCACACCCACAAAGGAGGAGGATAAAGAAAGAATAAGAAAGAGCAGTGTGAACAGCAAGGTCAGAGAAGAAGGAGTGAGAGGAGGTGCTCCAGGCAGAGATTCCCTTGAAGCCTATGGAGGACCATACTGGAGCAGATAGCCATGCTGCAGCTCATGGATGACCCCACACTCTGAAGCAGGTGGATATACCCTGAAGAAACTATGGCCCATGGAGATCTCATCAGGAAACAGGTTTATCCTGAATCACAGAATCACAGAATGTTAGGAGTTGGAACAGACCTTGAAAGATCGATCATCCAGTCCAACCCCCCTGCCAGAGCAGGACAACCTAGAACAGGTCACACAGGAATGCATCCAGTCGGGTTTTGAATGTCTTCAGAGAAGTAGACTCCACAACCTTTCTGGGCAGCCTGTTCCTGTGCTCTGTCACTCTCACAGTGAAAAAGTTCTTCAAGTTCACCTGGAACCTCCTATGTTTTAACTTGCACTTGTTCCTCCTTGTCCTATCATTGGACATCAATGAAAATAGCCTGTCTCCATCGACCTGACACTCACCCTTTACATATTTGTAAACATTAATGAGGCCACCCCTCAGTCTCCTCTTCTCAAAGCTAAAGAGACCCAGCTTCCTCAGACTCTCCTCATAAGGGAGATGTCCCACTCCCTTAATCACCTTTGTAGCCCTGCACTGGACTCTTTCAAGCAGTTCCCTGTCCTTCTTGAACTGACGGCCCCAGAACTGGACACAATACTCCAGATGTGGGCTCACCAAGGCAGAATAGAGGGGGAGGAGAACCTCTCTCGACCTACTAACCACACCCTTTTTGATTCACCCTAGGATGCCATTGGCCTTCTTGGCCACACGGGCACACTGCGGGCTCATCGCCATCCAAGAGTACACGAGGATATTACACTTGACTTTGCAAAACTTGACTTTTATGCCCTTTCTTTATATGCATTGACATTTTCGGGAGAGGTCAAAGCATGAGGATTGGAAACACCACCGTAGATGTTAAATTTTCAATGAGTTTAGGATTCTGAGTCTCATCCAGACAGTACTCTAATTCTGTACATTAGTTCCATGGTATTATATGATTAGCAATCTCCCTGATTCAAATAATAATAAAAAGAATCACAGAAAGACAGCAAATGAGATTCCACTATGCAGGAATTAAAAGAGCATTGTGCCAGCTCTAATGACATAGTCTACCCCAGAGCCATCCGATTCATAAAAAATCAGCTATGTTTTGGCCAAACTTAGATTCTACCATGACTTCATAGAAACATAGATTCATAGCATGATTTGTGTTGGAAGTAACCAAGTGACCTTGAAGTTAGAATCATAGAATCATAGAATCATCGAGGTTGGAAGAGACCTTCAAGATCATCCAGTCCAAATGATTACTTATATCACAACTAAACCATATCACCCAATGCCACATCCAGGCACATCTTCAACACTTCCAGGGACGGTGACACCACCACCTCACTGGGCAACCTATTCCAATACCTAATCAACCTTATAGTGAAGAAATTTTTTCTAATGTCCAGTCTGAATCTCCTGTGCTGCAATTTAAACCAAATCACCTAGTTCCAAGCTCCCTGCCATAAGCAGGGGCATCTTCCACTAGACCATGTTGCTCAAAGACCCATTCAACCTGGCCTTGAACATTGCTAGGGAAGGGGCATCCACGACTTCTCTGGGCAACCTATGCCAGTGTATGACCACCCTCACTCTAAAGAATTGCTTCCTAATAGCTAATGTAAAACTATCCTCTTCCAGCTTGAACCTGTTCCCCTTTGTCCTGTGACTACACGCCCTTGTAAAAAGTCCCTCTCCAGCTTTCCTGTAGGCCCTTCAGGTCCTGGAAGGTTGCTACGAGGTTTCCCCAGAGCCTTCTCTTCTTCAGGAATAACCTCAACTGTCTCAGCCTGTCTTCATAAGAGAGGAACCCAGACCTCTGATCACCTTCACAGCCCTTGTCTGGACTCTCTCCAACAGCTCCATGTCGTTCTTATGTTGTGGAGTCCTCTCACCAGAACAGAGTGAAGGGGGAAAATCACCTCCCATGACCTGCTGGTCATGCTTGTTTTGATGCAGCCCAGAATACTGTCGGCTTTCTGGGCTGCAAGCAAACACTGACAGCTCATGTTGAGCTTCTCATCAACCAACACCTCCAAGTCCTTCTCCTCAGGGCTGTTCTCAACCCATTCTTCACTCAGCCAGCCTGTATTTGTGCATGGGATTGCCCTGACCCAGGTGCAGGACCTTGCACTTGGCCTTGTTGAACTTCATGTCATTTGTACGGGCCCATCTCTCAAGTCTGTCAATGTCCCTCTGGATGGCATCCCCTCCTGGTCATGGACTTGTGGAAATTATGTAGATATACTTAAAATACTTAACTTAGTGTCAGTGTCCTTATAGAACTCTTGCAGAGCTGCCAGAATGGGATGAACCCACTCCTAAAAGTGCTGGTTTTCTTTTGTACTTTAGCACTAGGTGTGGCTCCTTATTGTCTAAACAGAGCATTTTATCTCCCAAGTCATAATTATATGAATGGATGTTGAATCACTAATTGCAGTATTCCTGTCTTCTAGGAAATTTTGAAAACCCAGTGACTGCCAAATTGGCCTACAGGAAATAATGCCACAGCATTGTAGCACAAAAGACAGCTTGATGCATTATCTTATGGGAATGAAACGCTAATTTATTTTTTAAAAAATGGATTTCAGTCCCTAATACTCACACTTTCATCAAGTTGCATGTAAGTAGTCTGACAAGTAGTCAGGCACTGACACCTATATGCAGGGAGTCTGTCCAGGAGTCCTTGCATTCACATGTGGGACAAGTGGCACCAGTTCTCAAATCTTTCCCCACGCTTACTGAGTTCTTTTTAGGAGAGTGTCAGTTTTAGTTGCATGTCATTGATGCACCAGGAGCCAACATTGATTAGTCTCTCAATCCTGTCCCATGTCTGTGAGTCACCAGGATTTATTTACCATCTCTGTTGCAGATGTAGTTGTCCTGAGGAAATGCAGGTAGAGCTGTACTAGGATCATGATGACCTGCTACTGTACCTATCAGCCATTTTTATAGTCCTCCTGCTGGTGTTTTGTACACTTTGTTCACATTTCCTCTCCATTCATTCCAATATAAACATTTTATTACAATTTTCCATATCCCTGGAAGATTCCTTGACTTCTGTTTTCTAATAGATGGGAGGCACTTTTGTATGGGATGGAAGAAAAAAAAAAAAGAAAGACACCAGCTACAATTTATGATTTCTAAGTGTTCTTCTCAGTAGTCTCCCAAGCTTCTGGTGTTGCCTTTTAGTATTAAAAAATATATTACCATAAAACGCTCCACTTTCTTGGCCCAGAATTGAAAATGAAGATTACAAGTAATTTTCTTCTATGCAAATGTTTAATCTATGAATTCTAATCTGATGCTCTATTCAAGTTCTGTTTATTTTATTGGATAAAGATGAGCTGCTGTACCTTTCCACTTTCTTATTCTCCATTATTCACTTTACCTCATCCCTTTTAAACCAAACTGGCAAAGAGTTTGAGATGAAGGGAAACAGAGGCTTGCCACTAATAGGACAGACAGAAAAAGTATTTCTTTCATTTTTGCATAATATTTTAGATGGTCTTTCTGGGGGTTGTCATGCATTTATACTTGGGACTGGCAGCCTCATTTCTCATGAGAGTAGCAGATTAGTGAGAGTTAATAAGAAGTTCAGTTCCATGAATTCCCTTTATGAGAAAGTCATGTCATTCAATAGAAAACTGAGCTGTGCAAGAATAAAACAGACATTTTTACAATGTTCCTATTAATAAGAATACGCATATTCTGCATGATGCTATCAGAAAGCATGTTAAACACTGAAATGTACAAAAAATCACGTAAGGTTTGTATCATCAGTCTTATATTATTACTAAGAACTGGAGGAAAAATATTGCATGACAGGAGAAAAAAATGCTATTCAAATACTTTGTCATCATACCATGAAGATAATTTGAAAAGTTGCTTCACAACCATTAGAATGATGATGAAAATCTGCTGGTATGCTTTTTGAGACAGATTAAATCACCAACAAGCTCTCTCTTTAGGACTTCTCATTGGCTGGAATTATTGTCTTCCACAGCAGCCCTAGCATGACATCCAGTTCCAGATCCTGTGATTCATATAAAAATAAAGCACATGATTATGACAAGTATTGCTAATGATGCCACAAGAATGTGTGTGTCACAATAACTTATCACAATCATGACACAATTGCCCTAAATTGGCATATTCCAAATGCACATCCCCACCGTGCTGCACCAACACGCACATTAATGAATAATGACTGAAATAATGACTTGAAAGAATTTTAAGAAGTTGTCTTATAGATCTTCAAGTTCCACAACTCATATTTTTATAGGGGACAGATCTATCCAGCTGGCATCACCAGCAGGTATAGATCTTCAGACAAAGAATTAAATTACTCCCCAGAGACCTACTTCTCCTTCACATTCTGTTTGCAAATGACCTATCACCCAAACTGCTGATTCTGTTCCCATTCCCTGTTCCCTGCATTTGTAAGCATTGTAATGCCACTTTGCAGCTTTCATATCACAGGATCTTCTACAGCAGGATCTCAGCATATTTTACAGTTGTTAAGTAACTTTGTTTTACAAAACTGGATTCTTGCAAAATGGAGAATCCTTAATGGCCTTCGTTTTTCAAAGGTGGAAACTGAGGTGCAAACAGGTTAATCATTGCCTTTTTGTTGAAAAGCTAAGCACCCGTGCCTTTGAAATCAAGAACAATCAAAGCTCAGCAAATTTTACAGTCAGAGTAATGATGAAGGAACCAGAGAGACAATCCTTCATGATAAGACTTGCAGAACCATTTGTGGATTTTTGTACATTTAATTCCTATGTTACTCTAGAATAAATTTGTTCTAAAAGTAATTAAATATGCAATAAGTAACAAAGGATGTTCAGAGTGAAACATGAAATATGTCAGTAAGAATGTTTTGATATTATGGAATTGGACTTGTTTAGAAACAAATTAAATACTACAGGTAATAATTTATATTTTGCTATTTAGTGTCACCAATTGTATGCTTATGTTCTTCTCCTCTTTAAGTTAAGCCCCAACAAACTGTTGAATTTTTGAGTGCTCTGGGTAGCATCATGCTGTCTTAAGTTTGATCTGGACGTTCTATAAACGTACCACTACAGACCATTAACTATATCATGGAGTGAGTACTGAAATGAACCAGGCCTTGTTTAATTTAAGGAAAGTAATTATCTGAAATCCATCTACTCTAGGAAAGTGATATCTAGCACATCCTTTTGAAAGAAGCTCTGCTGAAGTAACCTAAGCTCAGAGCTGTTTGTTGCTTATGACAAACTGTTGAATTCTTTGCTGATTGGAAATAGAAGAAAGGAAGATTCGTATCATATACTTTGCAATAGTCCCTACATGTCATATTTTCTTTGTGCTTTAGCTGTTCTAAAGAGAGAAATTTAGACTGGATGAGTGAGCTGTAGAAGAATAAATGTTTCAGAAGGATCTCTCTTCATAAACAGAGTTATATCTTGTCCCACTGAAAACTTGGGAATTTTTCAGGTGGCTTCCACAGCAAAACAGGATTTCACCCAGTGTTTTTGATGATGTTTTACTGACAATGATAATTTACAAAGCAGCACTACAGATTCTCACAACAGAGTACAACTTCAGGACATAGAGTGGGGTATGGAAATATGCATCCTTGCTCTTAAGAGAGATAGTAAAAAACAAACACATTAATAAGAGAATAAATAGGGGTGAAGGACATAGTGAAAGCCAGGAACAAGTAGTGTTTCAGGCAGAGAAGACGTAATACATAATATTCCCATATCAGAATGAGGAATAGTTAAGTACATTAAGAGCTTATATTAAAAAAAAATGGGAAAATAAACTGCATATGAAATGCAAAACTATGTTTTATCCAGAATAATTATGTTAATAATATCATGCTTATGCATTTGTCTTGTAATGAATTGTGGGTGTTTGTGAAAATGGAGCTACTGTAATGACCTGTTATTATCTGGAAGCAAAGGATGAGTTTCATTTCACTTAGTTTTAAAAGAGTTGGATATCAAGTCTAAGTTCATTATCTAGACTCCCTTTGGAGTAAACTGTCAGATAAGAATTTCGCAACTTAAGGTGTCTAAGACAGTCAAGACTAATAGCCTCTGGACTTGCTGTCCATTACCATTAATTATAGAAGGACCATGAAGCCTAATTTTACTAGATACACAACTTTCACAGAGCTAAAATTAGGTGATACTAATTCTACCTTAATAGTATTTTCCCACATTAAATCTTCCTGAGATTGTCTTTGAAATCTAGAACTGCTATTATTTTACATGTAAACACATGATTAAATGTTTTGCAAGATCTTAATTAGGCACTTGTCAGGAATAAAATTTGAGCAGATAGTTACAATTTTTTTACTTCCTTCAAGAATGATAATTTGTAAATAGTTTGTATTGTTCAAGTAGCAATTAGCAAACCATTTTAAGTATCTAAGATTGTCAGAGTAAACTTTTAACTGAACTGCATAAAGAGCTTTTTGTCAACCCAGTGGAGTTCCTCCTAGAGAAAAGCCATGGGTATTTCTGGCATCTATAACAAATGCTGCATTCCTGGCTGCTGTACCACATTGCGAAACTTTTATAAAATAGACGAATGTTATCTGTATAGCATTCTCATAAAACATAAATTTAATCAACAGACTTTCCCTTCTAATGGTACAACTAGGTCCTGTCATCTCCAGTGGTCCTTAAATCTAATTCAGTCACCTAAGTCAGGACCACATGGATTCCCTGTTCACTTCTGTAAGTGATTATACCTGCATCAATTCTGTGACATGACTTTGCATTAACGGTGTAATGCTAGCTGCTGCAACACTCAGAGTGTGAACAGAGAAATCTGTTGAAACAGAGACAATAAACTGTGCTAAATAAGCCATGACTCTGCTGCAGTCAAGACTGCCTTTGGTCAAGATGCTGAAGAGCAAACTTGATACACTTAATTCATTTGCAAAGCTTTGGAAAAGAAAATAAATGCTAACAGTATCTATGTGCTGGGCTTCCTGCATCCTGAGGGGAAAGGTTCATTCATTCCATTTCATTCTAATTTGTATTTGCCCTTTAATCTAGTCTGGCTATGTTATTTTTGTGCTTAGATAGTCATATGTCCATGCTCTTCATCACTCTGCTGGTTTTCTGACTTTTTTACCTCCACCATAGCACATTGAGAGAGGCAGTTTTGGTATTTATATTTTTGGTTATGTGCAGAACTGAAATAGTCATGATGTTCAGAAGTTTCACATGAAGACCGTCAGAGTCTGGAATGTAAGACATAGATTCAAGGCTTTGTTTCTGGTCAATCTGCCCCCTCACCTTTACTTTCCTTGCTTTCTTCATATGCTGGAGGAAAAGCGTGAGAAAAAGTGTAAGAAAAAGAACATCACCATTATGGAATAAGGCCACAATGCATCATCTTCTTAAGAGGTGAGGAGAACCTGTCTGCAATGCTTCTCCGATTCTTAGAAACATGAGTGCAAAGTTAGCACCATTACTTATTTGGGTCTAAGTGAGCCATAAGGGCTAGATTCTATATTTTGCCTTTATTCCTGTTAGACACATCATAGTCTGAGAGACCCCTATTCCAATGCAGGAACTAGCAGCCAACACGTTGTAAGGACTAGATTACAAGTTTAGCAAAAGGAGTTGTTTTGCTGTTGTGACGTGTTTGTAAGGAATATGGGTCAGTGAGAATGTTTTGGACTTATTTGCACAGCAGCTAACACAAGGAAAAGACTTTCTGCATGGGCTCCCACTTGCTCTGAGAAGAAAGAGTAATAAGAACAATTAACATTCTAGAGTGGATAACATCACCCAAACTCTGTGAAAAAAGATTTTTCCTTGTTTTTATCCAGAATCACTCTCTTTCTGGGAGAAGAGAATAGCTGACCTGTTACAAATATGTGCTAAAAGGATTGCTTGACTCTTTATAACCTGTGCCCAGAAAACTTTTTGGCATGTTCTAGTGCCTGTCTACTTTTTTGTTGGCCCTGTTCCTCCAGGGCACTCTGCATTATTTGCCACACAGATGATCAGCACAGGAAAAAGAGATAGTATAGATCTTACTGCCTTTTACTGCCTCTTTTGCCTCAGTACTCTCTCTTAAAATAAATGCTTAGCACAGGAGCATCCAGCTCCTCTCCTAAGCTCAGTGTACAAGGAAGTCATCACCCTGGTCAAGTACGAAGGTTGGCAGCAACAACAAAATCATATTTATGGGAAGCTCTACCGGGTGGATTCTGTCTGCATGTTGATTTCTTTTTCCATAGTTGCTTAGGCTGGCCTCTGTGGTGCACTGCTCAGGTGCTTTTCTCTACTGGTCTCAGCATGTTCTGCCATGCAATAGCCTTCATTTTTATTTTTTTTTTATTTTCCTCATTTCTGAAACTCTGCATTTGCAATTTTGCTTGTTCTGCTGCTTTGCAGATTTGTATGGCTTTTTCCAAATTTAACTCAATGATTTTTAGCAGGTGCTCATGTATCTTCCCATTACTTTAGGTCACCTCTAAGAAAGTAATACCATGAATCACAAAGAATTAAACTTTCTTGTTTCTTCATGGAAATAAAATTACGTTTTCTTCACACTAATCAAGTGGTTTCCAGTATTCATGAAGCCATGAATTCATGAATATTCATGAAGATTTTTATTTTAAAATAAGTGCATGAAATATACATACAGATAAAATCTCTGGGCCAGAAAGAATTTACATTAATCTGACATATGTAAAAACAAAGGGAGAAAGACGGGACAATACTGCTCCCAAAAGCAAGATTAGGTTTTGATTTGAACTTTTATATTTTGTATTGTCTGCTCTTTCAAAAGATGTACAACAACACTGAACATTTATTTTAGTTTTCTTCTGCTGACTTTCCTTTCTTGACTGACATGCACTTTACAGACAAAAAGAGTCCTGAGGAAGGATTTCACTGTTCTCAGTACAGCACACTCCTTCTTCAGTGTAGTTTTCAGAACAAAAAAATATTGTGCATACAATGCTTCAATTACCTTTCTACAAGACCTAAGGTTGTCATGCACTCTCCACCCCTATGTCCTCTCAAATATTATTTCTGGTTGTGTTCATTGACTGTCATCTGTAGTTCTGAAAAAAATGATAAAAATATTGTGGACTATTCAAGTCCACTTCACTCTCCATAAAAGCAGATTGTACATTCTATACCCCTTGTATAGGCCATATACAGGACCCTCTATCATGGAGCAGGGCATTTTCTTCTGGGTTTGGTTTTTTCGCAGACATAAAGCAACTGTTCACATTTAATCTTGACATAATGCATGTTCTTCATAAAAGATACCACTCATGTGCCCATATTTTCAATCATCTGGAGAAGGATCAAGAGAGAAACCAAGCATCATATAGAGGAAGGCAGAGGTCATGAAACTGCTCTGTGTCCTCTTGAAGAGTCAGTAGACATGTCAACAATGTGAAATGATCAATAACTTTGGGCAGAGTTAATATCCAAGGGACACTTTACTGTTTTCCAGGATGGGATCACTGGTTTTATGAGCATTTAATTTTCATGTTGACAGACGAGCATCATAGTTGCAGTCAATGGGACAGAATCTGGTTGAAGGTCTGTAACTAGTGGAGTCCCTCAGGGGTCGGTACTGGGACCGGTGTTGTTCAATATCTTCATCAACGACCTGGATGAGGGTACAGAATGTATCCTCAGCAAGTTTGCTGATGACACTAAACTGGGAGGAGTGGCTGACACACCAGAAGGTTGTGCTGCCATTCAAAGAGACCTTGATAGGCTGGAGAGTTGGGCGGGGAGAAACTTAATGAAATTCAACAAGGGCAAGTGCAGAGTTTTGCATCTGGAGAAGAACAACACCATGCACCAGTACAGGCTGGGGGCTGACCTGCTGGAGAGCAGTGTAGGAGAAAGGGACCTGGGGGTCCTGGTGGACAGGAGGATGACCATGAGCCAGCAATGTGCCCTTGTGGCCAAGAAGGCCAATGGCATCCTGGGGTGCATTAGAAGGGGGGTGGTTAGTAGGTCAAGAGAGGTTCTCCTCCCCNTCCAACGCAGAGCCACTAAGATGATTAAGGGAGTGGAACATCTCCCTTATGAGGAAAGGCTGAGGAAGCTGGGTCTCTTTAGCTTGGAGAAAAGGAGACTGAGGGGTGACCTCATCCATGTTTACAAATATGTAAAGGGTGAGGGTCAGGATGATGGAGCAAAGCTTTTTACATTAATGACCAATGATAGGACAAGGGGCAATGGTTGCAAAGTGGAGCATAGGAGGTTCCATGTGAATATAAGGAGAAACCTTTTCACTGTGAGAGTGACGGAGCACTGGAACAGGCTGCCCAGAGAGGTTGTGGAGTCTCCTTCTCTGGAGACATTCAAAACCCGCCTGGATGCGTTCCTGTGTGATGTACTCTAGGTGACCCTGCTCTGGCAGGGGGGTTGGACTAGATGATCTTTCGAGGTGCCTTCCAACCCCTAGAATTCTGTGATTCTGTGATTCTGTGATCCTGCAAACCTAGTACAGTATCTATCCAAAATTCAGATTAAAGCCCTAACAGATGTTGGCTATTGTTCATGAGGAAGGAAAAAACATTGTGAGTACTCTACATGTTCTGATGTTTTGGCATGGAGCTCTGGGGCATGGATTTCAAGTCAAATTACCAGTTATATGGAGTAGGAAGTATGAGGACTGGCTCTTTCCAAAAGTCTCTTAGCAAGGACTTACTGCCTTTAGGCAACAGAAATAAGGAATAACTGCTTTGTTTTGCTTGGTGTTATTTGTCTGCTCTTCATCCATTAAAATGCCATGAAGAAGCCACAGAAGCAAACTTGGACCCCAAACAGACAGGCTATTTATAGTACATAAATATTCTAAGAATATACATGTTGCTCCAGATGTTGTACGATAGTTGCCAAAATGTAAAACACAATGAGTCTGTTAAAGAGACCAGACTATATTTGGGGATACTATCTTATAAGCTAAGGAACAAAAACTATAGTTCAGTTGAACAATAAATTTTCTTTGTCTTTCCTGTGCTACACTTACTAATGGAATCTCCTCCAACAAATAAGCCTGAGGGTGTTTTAATTGCTTAATAATTTGCTATATTCAGTTAATATAGTAATATTTCTCTCTATCTGCATAGTATTTTGCTGATTTTGTTACTTTATTAATAGAAAATCAATGCAGTAAATTATCCACATAATTACGTAATTCTTTTTTCCTTAGAGAAGCATTTTGAGAGAAGATTGAAGTTATCAATTTTTTTAATTGTTACTTTAATAGAAAAGAAACAAGCAAAGTTGATCAAGAGGCCAGAATAATTCTCATATATGTGGTACAGTATGTATGTAGTACTGAAATAATGATAGACAGGGTTAGAGAATAAAAATTCTCTTGCATTTTTAATAACTATAAGAAAAAATAAAGAAAAGCAATCAGTTGCAGTCTGTTGTTCTAAAATATTGGTTCAGGTTTTTATTAAACTTTTACTTTTTTTAATTACTTGAAATATGAGTGATCAAAAAGACAGATACCAGTATCTTAACTTGATATATTGTAGCTACGGCATTATGGAGAAAGAATTATATTCTATTTTATAATTATTTAGACAATTATCATGTGTTGAAAGATGAGCCAGCAGGGAAGAAGACCAGCTTGGCTGAACAAACAGCTTTATTTGAAACTCAGGAAAAAAAAGGACAGTTTATGACCTTTAGAAGAAGGGGCAGGCAACTAAGGAGGACTACAAAAATGCCATTAGGATATACAGGGAGAAAACTGGAAGAGTCAAAGCCCAGCTAGAACTTAATCTGGCTGCTGCCATAAAAGGCAATAAAAAATATTTCTTTAAATATATGAGCAACAAAAGGAGGGCTAAGGAAAATGCTTATCCTTTATTGGATGTAGAGGGAAACACAGTGACAAAGGATGAGGAAAAGGCTGAGGTACTGAATTCCTTCTTAGTAGTAAGACCAGTTGTTCTCCAGTTACCCAGCACCCTGAGCTGGAAGACAGTGACAAGGAGCAGAATGGAGCCCCCATAACCTAAGTGGAAATGATTAGTGACCTGTTGTACCACTTAGACACACACAGGTCTATGGGGCAAGATAGGATCCACCCAAGGGTACTGAGGGATCTGGTGGAACCAGACCACTTTCTATCATTTACCAGCAGTCTTGGCTAACTGGGGAGGTCCCAGCTGACTGAAGGTGAGCAAATGTAATGCCCATCTACAAGAAGGGCTAGAAGGAGGATTCAGGGAACCACAGGCCTGTCAGTTTGACCTCAGTGCTGGGGAATCAGATTATCTTGAGTGCCATCATGTGTTATGTGAAGGACAAGGTGATCGGGCCCAGTCAGCATGTGTTTATGAAAAACAGGTCCTACTTGACTAACCTGATCCCCTTCTGTGATAAGGTGACCCACTTAGTAGATGAGAGAAAGGCATGGATGTTGTCTACCTAGACTATAGTAAAGACTTTGACACTGTTTACCACAGCATTCTCCAGGAGAAACTGGCTGCTCATGGCTTGGACAAGTGTACAGCTTGCTGGGTAAAAAACTGGCTGGGTGGCTGGGTCCAAAGATTTGGGGTGGATGGAATTAAATCCAATTGGTGGCTGGTCACAAGTGGTGTTTCCTGTGGCTCAGTACTGGGGCCGGTTCTCTTTAATATCTTTATCAAGGATCTGGATGAGGGGATTGAGTGCACCGTCAATAAGTTTGTAGAAGACACCAAGTTGTGTGGGAGTATTGATCTGCCAGAGTATAGAAAGCCTCTGCAGAGAGATGTGAACAGGCTGCAGCAATGGGCCGAGTCCAATTGTATAAGGTTCAAAAAGGCCAAGTGCCAGGTCCTGCACTTGGGTCACAACAACCCCAGGCACCGATACAGGCTCGGGGAAAAGTGGCTGGAAAGCTGCCCTGCAGAGAAAGACCTTGGAGTGTTGATCAATAGCCAGCTGAAAATGAGCCAGCAGTGTTCCCAGGTGCCCAAGAAGGCCAACAGCATCGTGGCTTGTATCAGAAATAGTGTGGCCAGCAGGACTAGGGAAGTGATTGTCCTCCTGTACTTGTCACTGGTGAGGCCACACCTCAAGTACTGTGTTCAGTTTTGGGCCCCGCACTACAACAAGACTACAAGAAGGACACTGAGGCGCCGAACCATGTCCAAAGAAAGTCAACAAAGCTAGTAAAGATTCTAGAGTACAAGTCTTACAAGGAGTGGCTGAAGGAACTGGCGTTTTTTATCCTGGAGAAAAAGAGGCTGAGGGGAGACTTTATTGCTCTCTACAGCTACCTGAAAGGAGGTTGTAGCAAGGTGGGTGTTGGTGTCTTATTCCAAGTAACAAGCAACAGAACAAGAGGAAATGGCCTCAAGTTGTGTCACGGGATTGGATATTAGGAAAAGTTTCTTCACTGAAAGGGTTGTCAAGCACTGGAACAAGCTGCTCAGGGAAGTGGTGGAGTCACCATCCCTGAAGGTATTTAAAAGACATGTAAATATGGTGCTTAGGGGTACGGTTTAGTGGTGGACTTGGCAGTGTGTTTGGTTAATGGTTGGGCTTCATAATCTTAAAAGTCTTTTCCAACTAAAACAATTCTGTGATTCTAAACAGTTAACTCTAGTATATTTTTCAGATACTATTGATGTTGCATTCTATTGTACTAGAGAATTTACAATGAACATTTCTCAAGGGACACAGTTCCATAATGGACTACTTCATGTGTGTAAAAGACAACTGGGTTTCCATGAATTTGCATGGGTGAATGCAAATCTGTTCAAAGGGCAAGGAGCTACATTTACAGATGCCTAGTTATTCTACTGCTAATAAAATATTAATGTAATTAAGTACAAGTAATTTGAGATGTTATTAATCTCCTCTTCAGACAATAGTCTCAAATAGTGTTATTAAATCAAAATTATCAATATTTTGTACAGTTTTGGTTTCTTAGTCCTGCAACTTCAGGTTAAGGCAGTCATCTGCATGTAGGCCTCTTTAGATACTATTTGATTTGGGTTCTTCAGGATGCTTTTCTGGGATTATTATTTCTAGGGAAAATGTGTGTTTGATTTCCAGAACAGTTACAATTTTTTTCAATATAACTCTTAAAATATATGAAAAGATTTTATTGATTTTGCATATAAAAATGATGTAAAGAAAATCAAGTAGAAGAAATTATTTCAAAATGGAAATGCATGCATAGCATCAGTAAGGTAAAGTTTTCATAAGCACACAATGACTAAATCCATGAGTAAAGCTGATCAGGAAATGTGAAGTCTTTGTCACAAAATATAAATGCAGAAACATGTTTCTGACTGTAAAGAGCTATCAGATTTCTAGTTGCAAATCTTGAGGGATGACATAGGGTAATTGTCTATTTCTCTTCAGATATAGATGGTGTAGATATCATCATATGAAGCAGATGATTTTAGGACTTAAATAAAAAAATAAATTAATTGGGGAAAAAATAAAGCTCTTTTAAGAATTATTTCTATTACAGGGTTTGAGAAATCGATGAGGGAAGTGGATATATCAAAGTATGTCAGTGTAGATTAGGGCATTACACATAGTCTTAACAACTATCAACAATCACAAATTTTCCATCAGTATTTTTGAACCTAACTTTATAGTTTAAGTTTTCTGCTTGGACATATGATTGAAATTGTCCCTCACAATTATAAATAATCACAAGATCGACAACAAAGTTAATAGTATCTGAAATAAACATAGTCATGCATATGTATTCATGTTTATTTATGTGTACATACATTTTCCAGTGCGCACTACTTCAATTAACAGAGACTTTCATTCTCCAACTCTTTTTCTTTTTAAAGGCAGCTGCTGTACTCTACTGCTTCCTTTGTATAAGCAAGTTATCCTTTCAAATTTAGCACTGCTTCTGCTACAATAGTTGACTTCTTGTGATGTCAAACCTCTGACAATCCCAGTGCATCCTAACAAATTACAGGGAACAAATATGCAACATGTTCCTCAGCTTGAAAATTTTAAAGTTGATAGATAAAATGTCGATGACTTTTTTACAGACACCTATCCTTGTTAATGTTTCAGAGAACATATTCTCAAAATAAAAAAGCACATCTTTATATGACTATTATTCTGACATGTTATTTATAACTCTGTGCTTAGGATTTGTTTTATTTTCAAAGATTCTATGCTGTTCACTCAAGGAAAAGTTATACATCTTCAAATTTATTAATAGGTATTCCCATGAGTATTCCTTCTAAAATTAATTAGAAAATTAGAATGCAATTAAATCTGGGAAAAACATCAGAAATAAGATATTAAATAAGTTCTTAGACATATTTGCATTTCTTCCTAAGTAACAGTGGTTTTGAGTTGTATAATTCTTTAACTCATCATTTCAAAGTATTTAAAAAGGTAGCTTTGTCATCCTTAAATTTCTTGTATCTTATGCATGTTGAATTCAATCAAGCTACTACTCAATAATAATAAGAATAACAGAAAATGGGATTTAATATTTACGTGCTGCAATTCAAGATAAATAATACAGACCATATATTTTATATGATCCTATTGTGCACTATCTGTGTACATCCAAAGCTATTAAGATAAAGTAGAGGATATAAAGTTTCACAAATATGTCTGATTTAAATTGAAAGCCCATGCCTCACTGAGGATCTGGTTTTATACAATATCATAATCCACTGAGTGACCTCCATTTCCACCAATTTTTATAGACCTTGAGAGTTTCCCAGCTCCTTGCAGGATTGATCCAGGAGTAAAAAACCCATAAAATACAAGTAAAGAATTATAAGCAGTTTCACAGACCCAACTTCTGCAAGCAATAAAAGAAGATAACAGCGTGTCTACAGTGCTCAAAAGCCCTTTGCATGGAATGAAAGCAAAGAATTAGATTACAAATCCAATAACAACCTAGCACATGAAAGACTTCATCCTACAGCAGGATGAAGCTACTCTTGATAACCCTTTCTTCAGTCTTCTGCCAAAAAGACAAGAAATCTAGTAGAGCATTTAACTTCTTAAGTTAAGACAAAGTTAGGAATTGCAAGGCACCTCATAGAGACACATACGGTGACATTCAGCTGTAGAAATCTACAATTTTGAAGGCAGAACCCTTGGCAGCATCTACACCAGCCAAGACACAAGCTGAAGGGACAAACTCCTTTCATCCATACTGCTACCCATATTGTTCACAGCCTGGTTTGGTTTGGGGCATTGGTAGTTTCCTGTAAAAACACAAATTACCTGTTTATACTAAGATATAAATAAATATGTTTTTTCTCAAGAAGTCATTTAACCTACTAGACCTGTAAAATGAACAATAATGTACAGAAAGAAATTTACTATATGTTATAATGTCACATTATACTTCTAAATCCCTGCAAAATTGGCAGCTATCATCAATTTACAGTTGGTTGGTTACATTTGCAATGAAGCCTGAGAAAATGACTGTTATCACAAACTCAGTATTCATACGCTCATACATGTTTCAGTAGAGATAAACACTGTTAAAACATTGGGATTATGCTTCAAAAAATACAAACGTAAGTTTCAGCTATTACTGAGTTTTGATATTTCAGAAGCAACAGTTGTCTGTACTCATCAATATGTGGGACCTTTTTTTTGAGATGATCAAAACCAAAGTGTAGCAACAGTTCAGATACCTCATTAGAGGAAGCTTTGTTTAAATAATAGCTGAAGCATTGGCATATGATTTTGATGCATGGAATAAGAAGTTAGCTTTAGAAGTCTTTGCACTAATTTCCCACGTGCTTGATAAAAATTCATCTGTCTAGTAATCTCTGAAAAGATAAGTGATATTATTATACCCAAGGTCACATTCATTAAATGCAGGAAGAAGGATACTGAAGAAGGCTAATTCAGCTGCAGTGTTCCACCATTTACTGTGTGTAACCAATTATTATAATGTTTAACGACTGCATTTTTTACAAATAGTCAAACAACTTTGGTTCCTACCATATATTAAATATAAACTGTGTTCAGGACAGGCTTCATACAAAACACCATTTTCACTGGTGTGATTAAGAAGATAAAAACCCTCTTGGTTTGATCAAAATAATGGAAGTTGTATGCATACATTTTTTTCCATATAGAAGATACTTTCACAACAACATAACTGCATCCATTCAGACGAAAGAGAGGGGCATGCCTTCTTACATATGTTATTACCAATCACATCCCTTACTAAAAGGGAATAAAATTTCTCTTAACCAAGTGATAAAAGAATTGTTTCTGAATTTTTAAAATACTGTAGTAACTAGTTCATACTTGTGGTATATGCATATTCAGCAGTGCTATACAATTCTGTTTTGACTCGTTGATTGGATGCCTAGAATTTTCATAAATAAAGGATGGGGAAATCAAAGAGCTCTGAAGATAGACACATAGAATGGCATTCATGAGATCACAAATATAGACATCAGCAGTACTGATATTTTCATGTCAGCTAGTTGTCAAGACTTTTTCACAGTGAGTGGAGTAAAATTGGCACTTTCAAAGCATGAGTCATCTCGTCCTAAAATAGATGATTAAAATAGGTCAGATGAATCATTGGATATTGCTCTCTTGACCTTGAAGAGAGCATTGGGTTACTAGTTATTATGAACACATAAACTGCAGTCACATGAAGCTGAGTGAAAGAGATACAACCCAGGATATCTCTGGAAACAATATTTCCACAATCAGATTTACAAACACACATGAGAATAATAGACTAATATTTCCTAATTGAGAAAAAGAAAAAAATAAAAAGTTTGTTTGCATCTTAATGGAAAATGAGCTAAAAGACAGTACATGTGATTTAAAGGGATGACATATGTCTGTATGGAAATTATTTGGGTATAAAGATATTCTCCTGGCTCTAGAAAATGCATATATTCTTTGAAACATCATAGCTTTTCAATACATCATATCCATATATGCTAACACCAAACTATAGCTTCAAGACCTAGACATAGAACAGTAAATGACATTTTTCATTTGAGAAAAAGCTATTCCAAGACTTTAAATACTTTTAAATTAATCTTGAATTATTCTGATTAGATAACAAATGGCTTTGTCATAAACTACAAATTCTCCCAATGAAATTAAAACATGAACTGTACACCTGCACTGAGGTTTTGACAGAAGTCATAACTGACCCTTTAAATTGTAACTTCAAAGAACATAAAAAGAATGCTTTAAATTCTTCAAACATCTACTTCCATTAATTTAGTCTTATGTGGACTCTCACAAGGGCACTGTCTTGAAATCAAAATCCAAAAATCACTCATCCTGACATATCTGCCAGGCTTTATCCCCAAACCATCAGAATATTAACAGAAAGGGTAAAAGGCAGCATTGTGTGTTTGTGCTATGTGATTTTTCAACTTATCTCTGTGTGACCTTAAGGTGAACTTGAAGTATGCATTCAATATAGATCAAGCTTTTCTTGGCTTTACTTCACTTTTACTTCACCAATGATGTACTACATTGTTAATTTAATGTGCTGCTCTGCTAGAAATGAAGACCAAGCTGTCTCAAATCTGGTTGACTATAATGGATCTCCCCAGTTTAGATTTAAATGAGACTGTACTAAATCTGTCGTTTCTAAGCCAAACAACTTGCTGTCTGATTTTGAAGTCAAAGAGAGTTAAATCCACTCATTATCTTTGAAACTCATTCCTAACAGTCTAAAATGGATCGAGGCAAGCAGTGTTATAAATTCTTCAGTGTCTCTTTACTTTCAAGAATTGTGTAACTATGGCAAATTCTCCAAGTTTCATGAGTTTGAGTACACGTTCAAGACATAAGTAGTGTAAATATTCAGGAAAAATACTTATCAGAAAATGCGCTTTCTATGCTACAAAAATATTTACAAATTTGGATCAAATTTGGTAAAGAGCTGTGAGAGTAAAAGAAAATTGAAACATTTGATATTCATATTTTCTAAAAGAAAAAAAAAACAAATTACCATCAGAAAAGGTATTTCAATTCTTAGCAGTTAAAAGAAAAAAATTATCCATTTATCAGAACTGTTGTTATAGTAAGTGATAGATTATCCTAGATCCAATGTAGTTACCTGTTTTGCTAACATAGACCAAAAAAGTCAAGCATAATAGCTAGACAGAGGAATCCAGAGCCATATTTCAGCATAGGAACAATAATGTCCTTGTCTCTCATCTACTATTCATACTGCTAACCCCATTGTTCCCTGTATCTACACCTTCTCTTGTACTGCAAAGTGTACTTTGTGGACATTATGAGGATCAGAGTCAGAACAATGAGAAAGTAACTCTTGTATTTGTCTTTGAAATGTACCTGTAATGTATATGGTTGGATTTATCCTCATGGTCCTAAACTGAATATTAATATTACAAGCTCACCAAATTTTCAATGTACTCATACAAAGACCACTGTGATTATTTGGTCAAAATACAACATCAGTATGTGGTTATTCTTACAAGAAACTTCACCTTTTCCTTCCAGTTATAAATTATAAGCATTTCACCTTTAGTCCCAGAAACCTTCCCTTTCTTTATTAAATGTGTAAACATGGGTTTTATTAATTCTTCTCCTTAATCTACTGGTGCCAACACCATTTATTTATGTCTTAGTTCAGAAAAATACCAAAACAGGCAGTCCCAAAAGCACACATCAAACATTTAAGTTCCATTAAATCCATGGATGAATAACGTAGTGCAAAGGAACTCGGTGATAACTGCACCTGTGAAAACAGCTAAATGCATGCAGCAACTTGCTTCCCATTATAAGAACCAAAAAAATATGAAGCTTTGTTAACAAAAGTAAACTTCACAAGTAAGATCTGAAGGTGTTTTTTTTTTCCAGAGAATGCTAACTATTCTTAAAAAATACATTAAAATAAAGCCTGAATGATGTACTACATGGAAAAAAAAGTCATTATAAATAAGTTACATAGTCATGAATATCAACTGTTTTTCTCCAGAATATGTATTGTTATTCCTGGTTACTTCATCCAAATATTAGCTTTTTGTGGATTTTTTTTGTTTGTTTCCTTATAAAACTATTTAATGGAGTGTGAGATGGTTTGGTGTTTTTTTCATCTTTTAAAGAAAACTATATCTAGAAATGCCATCTGGAACTTTTACTTTGTTCATCCCTACTTATTTTTTAAAATAAGAAGTAAAAAAGTTGAGCACATGAAGGTGAAAACTATTTCTTGAAACTTCATGCTTAAAAAGGGTTAACATATCCTTCTAGTAGAAAGAAATGAAGGCAGTGAGATGTTTATTTTTTTCTTTATAATTCCATTTTTTTAAATTTCATTTTCCTGCTTTCTAAATTTTTCTAATGAGAAAGTCAAAGAAACCAATTTTTTTGTCTCATTCCATTTAATTTCTGAAACTTTCTTTTCTTGCTCTATCTTTGGAAATAGAAACAAGAACAGAAGAGGAGAAAAAACAACAAAATAAAGGAGTTGTGTCACAGAAAGAGCTAAATATCAAAAGATAGTGTGAGTAGGCCAATATTTAATTTGCTCACAAGATGTATTTGTCTTTAAGGAATCTCATAGGATTTGGTAAGGCTGATCTAGATACAGTGGAATATTATTTACAGCTCCACTGTATCAGTTAATAAATGAAAACCATTCACAAATTCTACTTCTCTTCAAAAATAATATTCACTACCAATTAAAAAAAAATTAGTTGTGGCAGTCTACACATGCAGTCTGCATGTAGCAGAAGACATACTGTCTGGAGAAACTGAAAGTAAACATTTTCTTTACACCCTTAGTGCAAATGCATGCACCATAAAAATAAAAAGGAGCACTTCCTGTTATTCTTATTCAACTCCAAGTGAAACTGCAACTGAGTAAATGAGTAGTTTTACCATACTTTCAACTTCTAATGTGCCAACAAGACTTAGGAGCTTCATTGTAAAAGTTGTTCTTTCACTCGGGTTGACATTTTTAATGTATACAAAGACCACTGCTTCATCCTAATAATTAAAAGTATTTTTAAAACAATGAAACATTGTTTCTTTTACAATGAAAATACTTGTTGCTCTCAGGCTGCCATAACATACTATTGGCACAACTAAAATATTTGTTTGGATAGGGAACTTGTGCAATATTACCCAAGTAAACAGCAAAGGCTGTACAGGTCCTTCTCATCATTCCCCTCATATAAATGGAGACTGTCGGAAGCTCGCATGTGAATTCTTAAGATCTGGTGTCAAAAACAATTATGCCAATTAACCAATGGTTTTAACAAGTCCTTTTTTAGGGGAGGGAAAAAAAAAAAAGCAAAAAGCTAATTATGATTTGGAGCTATGTAACATCAACTAATCTATGATTCTGAACATGATAGAGAATTATGGAATGCTGGTATATTCACAGACATTATTCCCACGAAGATACCCCTTCTATTATCCAGTGACATGTTCTGTTACTTTTCTGCTGCTATCTTTTTTTGCCTCTGGGCCTGACAGCTCTTTTTGACATGATATTTTTACTGTATGTCCACTGCCACATTCCTTACACCTTAAATTATTTCCCTAGCTATTTATCATACTGCCTAATTCATTAGTTAATTACCTGCTTGCTGAATTATTTATCTTTACCTATTAGGTAATGTCTACAAGGTAATAAGAGGTGAGATATAGTATGTTGTAATACTCTACATGGTATTAGATTATGCAGAACAGAAACAGTAGGTCTAATGAAGTAGGTGTCACGAAGGATGTACTGTAGTAATGAGCTTCCAATCAGGTTGTACATGTCCAGCAGGAAACCTGTGCCTCAATGTAGATTGCCCCACCTCCATGACTACTGTCATCCCTGCTGGTTACAGGAAGGGCCATGGGGATTATGACTACGATTCTACCAAACATCCCAAGTAGTTTTAGTTTGATAGATTGCAGATAACCAACCCTTTGCAATGTGAGCGTAAAATGCACTATGCACCCACTTTCCTGTTTAACTGTCTAAAAGCACTTCTAACTGTTGATCTATTGCTTAATAGTGTGAAAATACCTCAGGTATATGGTGTTCCATAGATCTATTAGCCTGTCATCTAAAATCTAACCTTCATTTACAGCATTTAGTTACCTCCAGGAGTGGACCACTTTCCCTTTTATCCCATTTAGTATTCTCTCCATAGAATCTTATCAAGCTCCTCTCAAACACATTTGATTCCCTTTAAGACACTTTTCTCATCCCACATACTTCTATGCCTTTCTTAATAGGTTTGCACGACTTAGATCCAGACTATGATGCCAGATCCCTCTCCTTACCCTCTCCTTACAGCAGAGTCACCACAACCTCAGTCAATCATCATGACTATGAATCTTTCTCCTTCTTTCAGTGTGTTCTCTGGTATTTCTAATTACATCTGTAAGCAGAATTGGGTAGAAAAGGACGTTATTATGGTTATTTTTAAAGGACACTGGAATAACAACTATTTTTCAATGACATTTACACTGTTACAATTCAAATTGTCATTGAAAACCAACTACCAAATTTGGGCTTTTTCTTTGTAGACAAAAACCCAGTAACCTTTGAATATAAATCCAGGTATCTTTCAATTTCACTTGTATAGAAGTAGGAAAAAAAATCTAAAAAAAATCTAGTGGAAATTGTTTACCCATTTCTCCTTTATGACGTGCTAGCTGATTTATGTAATGCTCCTGGCTCTTCCCCGAAAATCCTCTCAATGGTGCTCTTTCAAAAACATCTATACATCCCAAGCTTCTTCCTACATAGCTAGAGCAATAATGGACAGCGGAAAGCTTTCAAATAAATAAATGAGTAGAACATGTGTTGATTTAAAGTGTTCTGTCCACTTAAATTTTTAATTCCCTTTCCAGTCCTCTCTCCATTAATTATCTGTTCAGACAGTAAGTGGTGTTGAGGCGACACTTTCTCAGATGAAGTGTAGGGTTCACTAGTAATGCTATATCAATTCCTATTATTATTTGCAGGGTTAAGTCAATTAAGTGTTTTTTAACACTGGGTTTTGAATGAGGTGAGCTACCTGGGTCTTGAAAACCAAACTCATTTCTCAAGAAAGCAAGCCACAGCCTGAAAATCGACTCTCTGAAGACAGTTTAATTTGTGGCATTATTCTATATCATTATGAATTCCATTTTTCATTTGCTCAATGCAGCTCAAGTTAATCCTGTTAAAAACTGCCATACTCATTGGTGCTTCAAGCTGCTTCACCCATGGAGTGAACTGGCTCCTTTAGGGAGACCTTTGCAGTCTTCTTTAAAGTAGAGCTTTCTCTTTCATAAGATCTGGTTATGCTCCCAGGTAACAGTAGAGAGTTTGACCCCTTTCTTTCAATTTTTACATCCCATAGTAAAACAGGAGAAAACCAGGCATGGTACTTCAGTGCTTGCACAGACGCTGTGCTTCAGAAACCCGGTTCCCCTCAAAAAGGGGGGCTTGTTCTTTTGAAAGCAATAATTTATTTCCCTCTCCTTGTGAGGACTCCAAAAAAAAATGCATTAACAGGTTGCTGTGTAGCAGATTTCATTTAAATATAAGAAAAAAAACCCCAAAATTTTACTATGAGGGTGGTTGAATACTCAGGTCAAGGCTGCCCAAGAGGTTGTGGCCCTTCTGCCCTAGGTGATATTCAAAACACAACTGGACATGGCCCTGAAAAACCTGTTCTAGATGACCCTGCTTTGAGCAGTGACTAGACTAGATATTCTCCAGAGCGCTTTCTGGCCTCAGACATTCTATGACTGTGTTATATGTGAGCCTGTTTTGTATAACCTCACCTCTTATCAACTTATTTCTCAGTTTATGATAGGATGTAATATTAATTGTTCATACTGTTGATTGTTTTTATTCCTAATGTAAGATGATTAACATTTAAACAAAAAAAAAAATATTTATAATGTCACTGTCCTGAAAGATTGGTTTTAAAATGATTGGCAGTGGCATCTTATTCAGAACAACTGCAGAACAGTCCATTTAACTTCATTTGTACATCTTTCCTATCTATTTATCATGACTTCTTTCCTTAAAATGATTATTAGAAACACTGACTCTGAAATAAGATACCTAAATGGGTCAACTTCTACCTGTTTTTTTTTTTATAAACTCAAGATCTTGTTTTTTTCCTTTTTTTTTAGATATCACAGACATATCATTAACTCTTTTTCTACTGATCTAAAAGAAGGTAACAGTCTTACTGTGCTATTCAGTCTTAGAATCAAATACATAATTTCTTCATCTGTCAGTCATTAAAAAAAATGGCCTTTAATATTCAGTCTTTGGAAAACACTGAGACACAAAACTGTCTTTACCTAACGATCTGTCTTCTGAATAATTTGTTTTCATCTTTCTAATTATCTTCAGTGGTTACCACATATTTAGTTAATTCTACTTTTGGATATTTTAAGGACTGTGATACTGAAATACCTTTATACATAAAATACTCCAAAAAAACAGGATGTCACCACACAAGGATAAGATGTTGTCCAAAGTATATCACTGGTTAAATATAATTCTCCTTCCTCAGAAAATTTTGGGACCACTGTTACTAGTAATAATTTAAAAGAACTATCACAGAAACAGCTGCAGTCATCAGACAAAAAACCTGAAGGTTCGTACAAGGTGTACTACTTTTCCTGTCCTTGCTTCCACCTTAGCCACACACACTGCCTTGCTATGAACATGAGACATCATTTTAGAAAGTGGATTTGGATGTCTCAAACTGGGGGACTGAACATTAGCTGTCAAATTTGAAAATCATGTCTAAAACTGTGTTTATATAAGAAAAAGTAAAAGAAAATATTGCTCAGTGAGTTATTTTCATGTACAATTGATATGCTTTTACATGGATGAATTTGGGTTTTCTTTGGTGTAAGTAAAAGTTGAAAGGTGGGGAGGACTTAGGAGTTTCTCTGTATGTACACTCCCATGGGGAGCATAACTACTACAGGCTTTAGAGAAAGCAGGTGAAGAAGATGACCTCAGAATTTTCCACAAGTATCTGAGCTGTTCTACCCATCTTCTTCTCGAAAAATATAAATGCTACACGTTCCTGATTCTGTGTGCATATGTCACTTGAATTTGACTATCTATGAGTTGTCTCGGTTTGGCAATACAAAACAGAGACAGAGTTTGTCTTCCCTTCCCCCCCAATAAGGAAAGGAAAAGAATAAAGGCCAAAACAAGCTGGTTGGATTTTTTTTTAAAGAAAACTATACACCTATACAACTTTAATAAACACAGGAAAAGGAAATAACAAACAAGGCAAAAGGGGAATGAATAATTACAAGATAAATATATACAAAACCGAAAGTCTGAGATTCCGAGAAGAGAGTTCCCAACTGCGAAAAAGTCAATGCAAGTTCAAAGCATTCCTCAGATGCTTTTCCAACAGTCAGGAGCGAAGGCTGATAAGGGAAGTTCCCCCCCCACACACTTTCTCCGCCACTTCTGCCAGGAGCCGGAGAAAGCAGGACCATCGAGGAGTGGAAATCGAAGAGAAGAGAGCGAACTTCCTGATTCCTCCACATTTTATCCATTTCTAGCAGGATGTTTTGGGTTATGGAATACAAACATCAGTTCCTTCCTGAGACGAATTCTCAGATGGGACAAAAAGTTTCAAACTGTAACAGAGTAAACTTGACTATTATATTCTTAATGTATCATTATTATTAAGTGTACATTTATGTTTATACAGACATGTATACAGCATATGTGTCTATGCATAACAAAGAAGGGAGAAATTGCATAGAGTTTTTAATACTATTGAATTTTTTACTGAAGGAGAAAACTCTTAAGCCATTTGAGGATCTGGCCCTTTTTACAGAGCACTTTCTAAGTAAAAGTTTGGAATCTTACATGGGTTAGTTGCTGACAAGCATCTACTTAGATAGGACATAACTTCTTTCCCATTTTTAGTGCAATAAAATATTTATCAAAAGGAATTCTTCAGGGTAAGATAATACTAGAGTTAAAAGTTTACCGTATGTTCAGCATATCACCTTTCACATACATATCTTTAATTTGTCTTGTTGCATGATGAAAATTTCTAGAGAATACTGAATCAAATACTAATTCCTTATGTTAAACCATGTTTTTTGCTGATACTCTTGGAACAGATGGCTAGAAAAAAATTACTAAAATAAAAAATTAAGAATTTTGATGTAAAGAATTTTTGACAACCAAACTGAAATAATTATTATTCTTCGAAGGTCTAACTAACTATCTTTCTCCTAGAGTGATCCAAAGTCCACTGAAATCAAAGGCAGTTCTCACCAAGTTTTGCATTGAAATCTTACTGTTCCTTTCTGTGTGTCACAGTTTAGACAGTTGCTTTTTCACCTGGCCCCACCCGGGAGGGGGAATCAGGAAAAAGAAGGGAGACCCATGGGTTGAAATGAAAATAGATTTAATAGAATAATAATAATGAACTAATACTAAGCCAAATGCCAATACAAGATACAAAGTTATACTTGGCTCCAGACAGCAGCTGGGAGCTGTGAGCTTATAGCAGTTAAGGCTGAATGTCCAACACTGTGAGCACAACAGCTCCAGCAAGAACATGCTGGTCACAGCAAGCGGAGGAGGAGGCCTCAGGCACGGGACAACTGATGAGACAAAAGACAGCCATGGTAGAAGCTCCAAACCTCCTCATCAACTTCCAAATGTACAATTAGGGTGATGTTTATGGTATGGAATACTTCAACTGGACAGCTTGGGTCAGCTGCCCTGGACTTGACCCCTCCTCACCCACTGCACCTGCTCAGTTCAAAACTACCCTTGACCTTGGCCACTGCGCATATCAGAGCATCTTATTTCTTTCATTCTAACAGAATTGGACTCTGTGGTCTCTCAAAGCTACAGTTTCTCTAAACAGAAAAATTATTTTAAAATTCTGTCCCAGAAAAACCAGGACAGTATATTTTTATAACAGGAGTGACCTGAGCAGTCTGGAAGAAAAATTAAAGAATGAAAGTAAAGATTTATCTTAGGAAACAGCCAAGATATCTTTGACAAAAAAGAAGTCCTGATATACCCTCAAAGATTTTGTCTGTGAGTGAAAAATGTAGATTTGTAATTAAAGAGACAAATATTGTATTTTTTTATGTCACAAAACTACAATAAATACATGACATACATAAAACTGCAAATTGTACCTGCCAACAACAACATATTCTATGGCAACAACATTTCACGATAAATGAAAATCAAAGCTGAATAATTCCATATAACTTCTTACTTAACTGCCTGGTTAACTGTAGCAATTTATTTTTTTTAATCCTTTTTTATTATTATTTTTTTTAACAGAGGAGGTAGTGTTTTGAAAGGAAGTCAAACAAATTAGAACTGACACTGGAGGGTACACAGAACAATGTTTAAAGAACAGACACAGTTTAGTAGCCACCTGGACTAAGCAGCAGTCATTGCAAATTAGGTTAAATGTCAATGTAAACTACAAAGTGGTATAAACTTTATCTGAGTTTCTGTGTTTAATGTTTTAAACAGCAGTTCATTTGAAGTTTAATGACAGTGTATCTATGCATATTTCATCACAGAAGGAATGCAAAACATAGACCTTCTAAAAGCTTTAGTTTTGACCCTGTGCAAAGTTGTTCCAGTACTCGGGTCAAATACTGGCAATGAAATATGAACACTAAGAGTAAGGTTGGTAACGGGTTCCTACACCACCACAGGTTATATTGTTAAAGAAATTAAAAGCAACCCTAAAGAGAAGAAATATTTGCATGCAGTTAGCATTTTCAAAAGCTTTCCATTCCTGTAACTTTACATTACTTGACTCATTGCCCACAGAGTCTACCTTTGAAGAAAATATCACCCACTGACCTACAGGATGCATTTACTGATTCAACAGTAATAGTAATATCCATGTAAAATCACCAGTATGTGAAGCCATGGTAGGGTGTTTGTGGGAGATTTTAGCTCCCTCCACCAAAAAAGTGAAGTTTGACATCAAAGCAATTTTTTCAAATGATTCCTGTTAAATACACAGTATTAGCCAGAAGAGGTAGTATGGGGATTTAGCCACAGCACTGTCCTTTGTGGATGAGTAGATGTTTTTCTCTATATCAACAAAATCCATTCCAGAAAAATATATTTCTGTGCTGGAAAATAAATTCTCCCTCTCTTACCCTTTGTTACCTACCCTCTTATTAACTCACTCCTCTCTGTAGCTCACCAGTTCCCTCATTTACCTCTCATTGTGACAGACCTGATTGAGAGAAACACATAAAGTGTTGGACTTTAACCCTAGCCCAGATTCTACAACCATCAGTCAGCTCAATAAATCAGCCAGGCCTGTTCTCATCTTCCAACACCACCTCAGTTCAGCTCCATAAAAAGTCGTTATTCCTCAGCTTCCCCCCCTTTCCCCTGCAGTCTCTTCAGAAAACCTACAGAAGTCCTTTTAATGTAATAAATCCAGAGAATAAACAAACAAATCACTTCATGGAATCAAATAATTCTCACCCTTTCTACCTAGGTAAGCAATTCACTCCCCAGAAGATTTTTTCCCTCTATTTCTAGAGTCTAACTACCTCTGGATCCACAGTGCTTGACAAAGCCAGCAGACAGAGCTTTCCCAGTTGTAGTACTAGTTGTTTTTATAAGCAAGACCTAATGAATAGTGTAGTTTTACTCTTTGGAACACATAAATGAATGCCTCCTTGTAGTTTTAAGATCTCTGTAATCATCTGTTCTAAGATAGACATGTCCTGGTCTTTACGAGTCAGCTATACACACTGGAGGGAGGGAATAAAGAAACCAGTGTGCATTTCATGTTGCCTCATTCAATCTCACACTTTTAAACTATTTGATCAGCACAATTCCTATTATGACTGTTTTAATCCCAGCTCAATGGAAAATATTTCTAGGATAATTTCATATTGCAGTTATTTAATCATCCATAACACTGTTTTCCAGGGACCTTGATGCACTGTTGTTGAAATATATGATGATATTGCTCCTGCTCCAGGCAGGAAAATGTTCAGTGGGAAGGGAAGGTTGAGAACCAGGTGTTGTGCATTCCCCTCATATCCACTGTCTGTCTTCTCACTCTCTATACAAATACACTCGTCCAAGAGAGTGGTATCAAAGCTTTTCTTAAAAAGGAATGTAGAAATTTTGCTTTTTAAATATGCTTAGCTGGTGGGTAGAGTGTATAAATAAGGAAGGCTTCACGCAGCTTGAAATAGAGGAAAAGGTGGGAAGAAGCTGAGATTGAAATAACTTTAGAGATCATCATAACAAGATAGGCTGGATATTCACAATACTGCAAGAAAACACTTTGCCTAGCAGCTCTGTATTTCAGTTGTGCAGCTTGATGCGACCAGACAGAAGCTGGATCTTCCAAGGCAAGTATATGCATATAGAACAAGCAACGTTGATTTGTTTGTTCTGTGTAGCCCAAGACCTTTAAAATGGAGGCTTCCCTGACCCCTCTGACCAATGAACAAGCTTTGCCATTTTCTACCCAGTTCGGATGTGGAGAAGGAAAGCAGAAAAATGTATCAGAAATTATGAAGATTAAATGTTATTTTAGAAACAGAGATAAATACAGCCTCTTTGAAGAAATGCAGAAGTGTTGGTTGTTGCATGTGTTCAATAACAGAAGTGGTTGTTGAGCACTTTTGAGATTTTTTTTAAGCCTGAGAATGATGGTTTCAGTAAACAGGTTCAAGACTGGTCTCTTGTTTGTTTCTTATAAATATCTCAACTTCTGTTTTATATATATATATAAAATAATAATAATAATAAAAAAGATAATGTTATGTAATGTGTAAATGTTTGCAGAATCAGATCCTAAAACCATCTTCCTAGATTTTATCATACATACCCCACTGAAGAGACAGATAGAGCAATTAAATAAATAATAGAGATACCAGGTTCCAAACCTACATAGTGTGATCTGTACATTAGTCTTGTTGAAATTGCACAAAATTCTATCAGTTACTTCAGTTTCTAAAGAACTCCATGCTGAAATTGTCAAATATAAGTCCTGAAAACAGAGAAAAGTGAAGAAACATAAAAATACCGAAAATTCATATTCAAAAAAAAAAATCAATTGGCAGAGAGAAGTGGGCAAAATACCTCTAAAACACCATGAGTGCAAAAAATACCATCAGTAAATTTGCAGATGACACTGAGTTAGGTGGAAGTGTTGATCTACTTGATGGAAGGAAGGCTCTGCAGAGAGATCTGGACAGGCTGGATTGATGGGCAGAGGCCAATGGAATGAGGTTCAATAAGGCCAAGTGCCAGGTCCTACACTTGGGTCACAACAACCCCAGTCACTGATACAGGCTCAGGGAAGAGTGGTTGGAAAGCTGCTCAGCAGAAAGGAACCTGGGGGTGTTGGTTGACAGCCAGCTGGACATGAGCCAAGACTGTGCCCAGGTGGCCAAGAAGGCCAATGACATCTTGGCCTGCACTAAGAACAATGTGGCCAGCAGGAATAGGGCAATGATTGTCCCGCTGTACTTGGCACTGGTGAGGCCGCACTTCCAGTGCTGGGTTCAGTTTTGGGCCCCTCACTTCATAAAAGACATCGAGGTGCTGGAGCGTGTCCAGAGAAGGGCAACAAAGCTGGTGAAGGGGCTGGAGAATATGTCTTATGGGGAACGACTGAGGGAGCTGGGGTTGTTCAGTCTGGAGAAGAGGAGTCTCAGAAGGGACCTTATTGCTCTCTACAACTGCCTGAAAGGAGGTTCTAGTGAGGCAGGGGTCAGTCTCTTCTGCCGTGCCCATAGTGAAAGGACAAGAGGAAACAGCTTTAAATTGCAGCAGTGGAGATTCAGATTGGACCTTAGGAAAAATGTTTTCACTGTAAGGGTGATTAGCTATTGGAATCGTTTGCCCAGGGAGGTGGTGGAGTCACTGTCCCTGGAGGTGTTCAAGAGGTGTCTGGATGTGGTGCTGGGTGATATGGTTTAGTGGTGATGTAGGTAGGCAGTTGGACTGGATGTTCTTGAAGGTATCTTCTAACCTTGATGATTCTTTGATTCTATGAAAAACATATTGAAGAAGGAAAAGAGAAACTATTCACAAGTTTAAATCAAACCCTGTTGTTTTAACTACTAAAGAAATGAAAATTAGGCATTTTGAAACATAAAATTTCTTTGATTCTAATTCATCTTTTAGCGTGTGTTGGTTTGCTAAGTTATTATTCAAGTTGCTAAGGCTGATTCTGTTTTCTCCTTCTAGGAAAATCCTATCTTTTTTCTTGCACTGAAAAAGCATTGATCAAATAAATTTCTACTGTATTGACATCTTTTAAGTGGGTGCACTATAGATCTCCTATATGATCCATCGTTAACTCAGTTCTTACAAGACAAAGTTAATCTTACACACATCCAGAGCCTTTTAATGATTTTTGAGTGTACAACATTATGTGGTTAGATTTAGAAAATGCAAATTCTGTAAATATCTGAAAGAAGAGATAACTTCAATGTTTGTATCCAAACTCTATTATGCTAAGTAGGCTCTCACATACATATACAAATCAAATTTATTGCTGAAACTAATATTTTTATCATCACTACATTTGAAATTAAAAGGTTTCATTGATTATTTTTTTTTAATTTAATGAATTCCAGTTGAAGGTTTAAGTATACCTTTTTTAAAAAAAGAAAATTGCCTCTGAAAAATGGCAAAGGTATTACAGCTACATTTGCATGACTTGGTGCCAATTTCTAGGTTGTCCTGAACCAAACCAACCCACAAGAACCACCTCACTACTTCTCTGTCATTATCTTGTACTGAAGTCATCTACAATCCAAGAATCATTTTTAAAGAAAAGATAAGATTTTTCTTTCCTATTTTTACATACCTACAATATAGATTTTAGAGTGAATCACCACAAGATGGATAAAGAAGAAAAAAGGGGAAAAGGTAAAAAAGTAGATACATTTTAAGGACAGGTTCATCAGACCTATTTTAAGCCTTTAAGTGTTTCTCTTTTCAGGCTGCTCACTGTAAGTAAGCACACCAAAGAGGCACAGAGGGGCTAGGGGCTTAGGGACTGCAGCTAGGAATATGAAATTGTGCCAGTGCTGCTGGTGGACTTCTGGGCCCCAAGGGTGGAGAAGTTTCAAATACTTCTAAATTTGGGGGACATTTCAAAGTGTGTGGGAAATGTGCATCTCTGAAATGAATGGAAGCAGTTCCTTCAGCAGGAAAGTTCAACTGAGAAACTGGAGTCAAAGTCTCTGAAGACGCAGGAAGGATATGAGTTGTTAGATAATTGGTTAGCAGAGCTTGCAATGAGCTACTTGGTTAGAAGTTGTTAGCAGAGCTGTAATGAGCTGTAATACCTAGATGCTCCGAATCTTCTTCTGGAGCAGGAGTCCATCTAATCTTCCAGTGTTCTGAACACAAACTGTAGACCAAGACCAGCTGGAAAAATCTACTTTTCAGCTTCCTAGAGATACTTTTTGGAACTTCTATACTCCTGACACAGTTATGGGTTATAACCCGAGGACTACAGTAATTCAAACTTTATTTCATAGGCAGATATATGCCACATTGGATATCTCCCGCAGATGCAAGCAACTGGAAAGGCCATTGAGATGGGAACCCATCACTTGAGTAAGATCCGGTGTCATTCATATAGAAGCAGGACATTCTAGGCTTAACATTTTAAAACTAAATATATCCAACTTATATACATTAGAAAATCAAAGGTGTGCTCTCAGCATCTTCCATACTCTCCAAAGGTAGAATGACTTGATGTTCCAAAAATCACAGAAAGAAAGTTGTATGACTCAGTCAGAACAGTTTTAAGGATACAGTTGCTTTGATGTCTTTCTTACAGCCTTGGCCTTAGAAGTTGCTGACTGCATAGTTTGTAATATTAGTGTTGCACAGCTTGTGACACTACCATTATTTTTGCCAGTAAGTAGCAAAAGATCTTCATCAAAGTTCTTCCTGAAATGAAAAACAGGGAAAGCAAAACCTCATTGTCTGTTTTTCAGAATCCTCCCTCCAATGAAGCAGACCACAATCAATTAAATTTGTTTTATTTTTTAAGAAGTTTTCAAAACAAAAATATGTGTTTTTCACCTTTTTGTAAATTCTGTAAATTACATAGTTTCAAAATACAATTCAACTGCTCTACCTTTTAAGTGATTTTTTAGAGTTACCTCATGGACAGCATGGAAAGAAAGTAATGAAACAGAGAGGAAAAGAACACGTCAAGTCATGTGAATCCAACAGGGCTCTGAAACTCAAGCCAGCTTTTGCTGCTGTGTCTACTACCTTCAGGTGTAGAAGCCTTCCTTTCAGTAACTATCACTCAAATACCAGCTGTAAGTATTCTGTATTCTTCTCAGTAAGGTCAAACATATACTATATGTTCAAATTTACATACAAAAATAAATTATCTATTCTGGGAAAGTCTGTCCATATAATTATACAGTTCTACACTGCCACGGTATTGGAGATTGACCATGATTGTTCATTTAGCAGAGTTTTCATTCTCTGAATTTCTGTTTTGTCCATCTCACAGCTCTGTGAGAGTTTTTCTGCATTGACACAGTTCTCAAACTGGTAAATCTCAGTAATATTCTTTTGAGTAAATATGTCCATCAGATTAGAGCCAGTCATTAGTAGTCACTATCTTTGGCAGCCTGCAAACTAGTTTCATAGGGGTAATCTACATTTCTAATTGTGTTTGGTAAGGTTTCCACTTGTCAGATTCTAATCTTTCCCTAGTTTTTGTGGCCCTCTCTCTCATAGTTACTCAGAAATTGTTTTATGTAAGTATAATATGTTTTCATGTCTGCTATCTTTTACTACAGCTAGTTTCAGTAAGCCCCTTTCTAAGCACAAAATATCCCTTATTCTTTCACATGTTTCTTTCAACAATTAAATTACTGCTGTAGGTTTTATGGAGTATGAGAATACTTTAGAAAAGTACTTTCATTTTTGTAATCTTATATTTGGTAAACTTTGATAAGCCCAAGACCAAATTTTCAGTGATGGTATCATCCTGCAGGTTTCTTTGACTTCAAGCTCACCTGCACACAAATGAAATGCAGCCATGCTTCCCTCACCCTTCTTGTCCCTTTCTGACATTCTTTTCCCCCCTCTGCCTGACTAGAGAAGATATATGTATCTACTAATGACTTCCAAAGATGAGCATTCTATGTGTCTCAGTGCTAGATTTATGCCAATTTGGAACCCCAACGTTAATGCTGCATCTAAAAATTTTGGCTCAAATATGTCAGGCATAAGGAGCTAAAAGCAGCATAATAACCAATCCACATTGTAAGTATTGCCAGAGTTGAAAATATGCAAGAATTATTTCTTGCTGTGTAGCATCACAATTGGACTATGGAAAAAGAAAGTCAGAGGATCAGCCATAGATCACACAGAGCTCTGCCAGCATCACAGGAGCAAAGATGGATTGAGGTAAAAAAATCACATAGAAAATGTTTAACTTGGCTTTTTCACAGTGCAGAAGTGTGTTTTGCCGTGTGGTGCTTGGTCTGATGCAGGGTTCAGTCAGACAAGACAGATTTAACCAGTCTAATAGCTTGACATGTCTGAAAGACCACTCCTCTGAGCTAGCTGTGGTGCTCATCCTGGCCCTGAGTGAGCAAATTCCATCCTCTAATCCAGCAGAAAAAGGAGACAAAGAGACAGATTTCTACTGGATTGGTGAGTTGCATTTTCTCACTGAGAAAAACAGGATCAAGACTGCCCAGATACTCCCAGGGAGTGAGTGCATAGCTCGAGCAGGGAAAGTTGGAGGGGTGGAAAGAAACTTTTCCCTTCTGTTGTCTGAGAACTGTCATGTCAGCTCAACAGTCTCACCTGAGTACCCTTTCGAAGGATGCTGACACACCACATTTGTACCTTCTGTGATGAAAGTGTATATGACACACCCAGGAATCATGCATGGAATACAATGATAGCATAAATTGGATGAGACACAGTAATTATCTTAACCATCACAGAGATATGACCTCAGTTAAAACAACATAATGTACATGATAGAGCAAAAACTAGAACATTATTTTATTTATTTATGCCAAGTTACATTTCAGCATCAGTGGTATTTTTTACCTTCTCCTCAAGTTTGTCTGCTTTATACAAAAGATACAGGCTCAGGACTATCAAGAACAGATAAAATGTTCCCCATTAAGTTGTTGTGAGGATTGTAACATGCTTTTCCCTACCCTAAATATCACCTGATGGGTAGAGCTGTCTCTGGAGTACACGTGGGGTGTCCCCAACACTGAAGAGACAACATGCAGTCACTAGCACTAAACCAGGGAAACATTTCTGAACACCAGGGAGTCATACAGAAGAACTGTTAACAGACTACACACAGTATATTCAAGTCAGTTGTGACTAAACCATTATGACAGAACCACAGAATGGTTTGGGTTGGAAAAGACCTTAAAGATCATCTACTTTCAACCACCCTGCCATGGGCAGGGACACCTCCCACTAGCCCATATTGCTCAAAGCCCCATCCAACCTGGCTTTGAACACTGCCAAGGGGGGGACAGACACAACTTCTCTGGGCAACCTGTTCCAGTGTCTTACCACTCTCACAGGAAAGAATTTCTTCCTAATATCAAATCTAAATCTCACCTCTTTAGTTTGAACCCATTTCCCCTTGTCTATCACTCCATGCCCTTGTAAAAAGACCCTCTCCAGTTTTCCTGTAGCCCCTTCAGGTACTGGAAGGCTGTTCTGAGGTCTCCCTGGAGTCTTCTCTTCTCCAGGCTGAACAATCCCAACTGTCTCAGCCTCTCTTCATAGGAGAAATTACATTCAGTGACTGCTTCTCATGATTTCCTGAATTCAACCAGTGCCATTCTAATTCACAGAATAAAAGATTCAGAGACAGAAGTTTAGTATGTTCTGACGAACTTTGGGCCAGAGAGTCTGTAAGGTTAAGTTCAAGAGCACCATTTCTAAAGAATAGTGAACCAATTCAAGGTAAAAATGAATGAAAGATACACTGCAGGTGTAATGATTTTGCTCTCTGGCTTATTTCATGTATCTTCCACTGCTTTTAGTGTTTAAATCACCAGTGGTACTGAAATACCTCCAGTTCCCCTGGGTCACATAGAGAAGGATATTGAGAGCAAGCATGGGACAGGTATTCTTACTCTAATCTTCCTTTTTAGCATGAGGCATGGCCCCATCTCAGAAATCATCTGGGAATCTTTACCTATTAAATTACTTGCTATAGGCATTACTTGTGGTGGCACTCTTGCTTTCTGTCAATGTCACATTATGATTTTTGATAATTCATGTGGCTTCTGGCCTACTTCTTGTGAGCACTGGACACTGTGAAGTGCTCTGTAGCTGGTGGATGGTGGGTGACAGGCTTCTGTGTCTGTAACTGTACCACCAATACAGGGCAACTGTTCTCCTTTGTGTGCTCCTATGTGCAGCTACCATTACCCTCTCCTAATGACTTGCACTGGTGCCCAGATTCTCTGCTGGATGAGCATCATTTCAGTAGTCTTAACTGGTAAGAGTAGAAGCAAGTACTGAAGTATCACAGTGTGGTTTTGGAACCTCAAAGATTGCTGACAAGAGGTACATGATTCTTTACAAGTAAACACCCTGTCCTTTACTCTCTCCCATCTTTTATTAATTAATGTAAAAAACTAATTTGCAGAGGAAATAGATAGGTACATCCAATTACCTAAAGGAGGTGCAGTCTTGTTAGGAAATATTGTAACTGATGAATTGTATTTTCTGATTCACCTCATTCAATAGGAAACAATTAAATTATGTAACATGAACTGTCTTTAAGTGCCTGTTTCTCTCCAGTACAATAAGAGAGCAAAAGTAGCCTACTTTAGATGCATTCTGAACATTTAATAAGTAGAAATCCAGAAAAAGCTGAAACGACTCCCACTTTGGGCAGTAGTTAGTTTGATGAAAGCACTGTGGTAAAAATTGAATACGTAGAAGTTTATTCAGTTTCCTCTACTCACAGAACCAAAGAAATGGTCAGCTTGCTGTTCAAATGAGAATACAGCCTCCCATTTCTCTATATAAAGCAGGTCTTCTAACTAATCAGTGCCAAAAAGTCTTTCAGTGAGCATTGTCCTATTAGTTCTCTGGGTAGCTTTGTAACAAAGCCCAGGAACAGGCCTTAAAATAAATACAGCAATGGGAGTTCTGGCTCGTAAACCAGAAGGGAAAATAAAATCTCTTGAATCAACATGATGTTTCATGCAATTTTTTGTTTTTCCGAGTGCTTTACAATGTTCAGAGACATTAACAGTATATTAATTTTCCCGTGTGGAATTCTACACTCAGGTTAATTTAAAACTGATTAATTTTGTCAAGGTAATGGGCCCCTAACGTATTGTACAAATGCATATTAACTACTCTTTGTAAGAATTAATTAGGAAAAGAAAAGAAAATCAAGAAGAATATCTGTGATTAAATTAGTAAAGGAAGAACTTATGCAGATTCAAAATTATTGTGGGGGTTTTTTCTATATTATAATGATTAGGACATTGCAGAGAATAAATAAAAGTTTTTATGAAAAGAGATGAATATCTGGTCTATTAATACATTGCTTCAGTATAATCTCTTGAGTTATTTTCATATTGTATTCAGCTACTGCCATGACAATTTTCCCTGCTCTGCTCACGTCTTTGTATTTAAAACCAAAATAATGCCAAGAAAAAATCTGGATGAGAAAGAGTTTAATATCTTGCTCTGAAGAACCTGAGGAGTCAATGAGACACGAGGAAAGTGTCTTACCTCCACGCACATTAGCTGTCATAGTGAGGAATATATGACCTAGACAGATTTCTGGTATAACACAGGTCATTACCTCTCCATTCAGAGATTCAAATTAAAGCAATGTCAGAGAATAACCACAATCTCTCTACCACCCCTGCCTGAAGATTTCTTTACTTGTGAGGAAAAGCAAGCAGAGAAAGACTTGCAATTCCAAAAATAAAGTACCTTATTTCAATTTCAAAATTATTCAACAAGTGGTACCTGTCACTCTGTACTTGATCCCTAAAGTACACCCCATAACAATAGATCAGCTTTGTAGCTCAGCAACAGTGAAATATTTAGTCAGTTCAGTACTGAAAGGGCTCTTAGAAATTTCTCAATTTCTATCTCATCGAAGGTCACAGCTTTCCTACTGCTAACATAAGTTATTGGCAGACATATAAGAAAACTACCATATTGGTTCAAATTCAGGTTGTAGTTTGAGGATTATTTTTATTTTGCACTCATGAGTTTTCTTAGGAAGAAAGTAATACAAGACCAATGACATCGTTTTGGCAAACAAGACAAAACCATACAGGTAACCCAAAATATTTTTGTTAGCATACAATTCTTAATCAAACTTGTGAAATAGGACTTGGGTCACAGTGATAGAATTCCATTCTGGATCCTCAGTAAAATCACTGGGAAAAAAATAATGATGATAGCATGAACCATGAGCGGGCTGCCACATGGTGAAAATACTGGGTGTATCCGTGCTGGGGGGGCTGGCCACTTCCCATCCCTTTTTCTCACTGACATCCATTTTCAAATCCAGTGAACAGAAAAGGTAAAAATAAGGTTTGGTTGGGGAACTCTTTGAGATGTTCATGTCTAGTTGTCAAAGATTATATATAGAAAATGACCCTATTCATATCCGTGCAAGAAGTTTTTCAGCAAATGGTGAACAGGCCTGAATTCACTTGGAAAGAATAAATTACCGGCGTCTGTCCTAACACTTTTTTTCTAAGAATCATAGTTGTAGCTTTTCCATCCATTACTGATAGTAACTGTCATGGGTTTGGCCAATAACTGGGTGACAGATGTTCTCTGTTATCCCACTACCACTCTCCCAGGAGAAGATAACAGGGAAATAAGGGAGAGAGAGAGACTTGGAGGTTGGAAAAAAACTAGAACAGTTTTAATGAAAGAGAAAATAATAAATAATAATTATTATTATTATTAATAATAATAATAACAATAATAATTAATTATATACAAAGATGTAAATATAACCAGACACATCAATGAAAAGTGCAAACATGGGGCCCACACTTCCTGGATGGCAATTATTTCCAGACCAGAAAAG
>VZRW01002214.1:201387-220146 GCA_013398125.1 Aegotheles bennettii
AGCACCCCCCCACCCCCAATGGCAATGGCCACGGGCACTGGCGGCAGCAGCCGGGGGGTCCCGAGCGGTCTCGGGTTAGTACAGAAATTTTTATCCCGGTGCTCTCAAACCAGGACAGTAACACTGGTGGCCTGAGAGCAGTCACTAACAATGTTGTAACAAAATACCCAGAAAAATGTCACTATCTCAAAAATAGTAAATTTCAGATGCATTTTACAAAAACAAGTACTTCAGTATTACACTGTAAGTTGTAAGTGCTAATGATATTGAAAACTAGTGGCAAAGTAAACCATTCTTGTTAAAATTGTATTGTAAACTGAGACATGATTATTTTGAAAGGACAAATTAATGTTTGACTATAGCAAAACAGTGAGGAAAGGAGATGTGAATAAACAGCAGGAGCCCAGAAGGTAGTTCAAGGGCAGAGGAAGAAGACTGATGTGCATTTCTGCTGTGTCTCTGAGCAACAGCACTCAGAAAAAGCAGGTCAGATCACCAGGTGGTAGACTGTGCAACTGTTTGATGCTGAATCCCCTGAGGATGCTCTTTCTATGTAACACACATGTCCAGGGAACAGTACAATGTATTAGCAGCTACAGCATTACAGAAATTTATCTTAAATGGATTGACAAACTCAGCCAACGTTTCTCAGATATTTTCTCAAAAATCCAACCTCTGCAATGTCACAGAATGCCAAGAACTGCCCCATCTCTTAACACACATTCCCATGAACTTCATTACTTTTTAACTGGAAACATGAAAAACTTCCTTCAAAAGTTCACTGTCACTTCAGCCCTTTCCAAACAGCCTATATGAGATCAGCTTCTGAGCCTCTGAAGCTCTGCACATGTTTTTCCTGCATTGGTTAATTTTCTTCTTTATCTACCAAGCTTTCCCCTTTCTCATTAGGGTATCTATAACTCATACTCTGGATATTCTTTCGAGAGTGCTCAATGCTATCATATAATTCTTTTAGCCATTTTGTCCCAAAAACTGACCATGTGTTCTCCCACGCTACCTTCTATGTAGGTTGTGTCATTTTTATAGTGGAATAACAGACTACTCTACCATCTTCCTACTCAAATCCATTTTCTCATAAAAAGTTTCTCCTATGGAGAAAAAAAAAACAAAAACAAAAACAAAAAAAACCCTACAATGGATCAGAAACACAGAGACAGAGAGGTTTTTTCTTTCCTTCATGGAACAAAAACAAAATTATTGAATTACAGAGGTGTATTTCTAGCCTCATTTTTTGCCATTTTTTTTATATGCTTTGGCTAAGCCAACAAAATTGGTTTGAGCATAGGAACAGAATGTGAACACCTTCACCCCACAACTTTATCTAAATATTATAAGTATGATGCATAGACTTTTTTTTTCCTAAAGCACACTTTGCCTCATTTCAGGGAGGTAGGTATATTTGCTCATCAAAATCCTGGACTCTAACTATTGTGTAAATACATAGAGTTGGCCTGCCTCATGCATCTGTGTTTGAATTCTCCCAAGTGAGCTACAGTTTTATTGCAAATTAAATATTTATACATGCAGGCATGTACACATTCACAGAAAATAACAGATGAAGTGAGAACTGGAATAGAATTCCTACGACATCCTTACAGCAGGTAATCATATCATATAATATGTTATAATACAAGCTAATATAATATAATCCATTTCCTATTTCCTAAAATAATTTTCCTGAAAACCAGAGTGTTTTACCCTCATTTCCTTTCCAGCCTAAATTTATTCCTGGACAGTTTGTTCTCACTTGTTCCTGAGCCAACACTATTCTTTAGTTTAAACAGTTCCTTCCTGTCTCTGGCTTTACCATCCTGATGTATTTAAAGACAGCAATCTTATCCTTTCTCTGCTTTTGTTCTGCTAAAATTCTAAACTCTTTCAGCATCCTTTCATGAAATAGACTCTTCCTTCCCCTGAGAATCACAAGAGCCTGTCTCTTACACTTTTTCAAATTCATCTCTCCTGACTATGAATGAGGAATTGAACACAATATTCCAGATGAGGTCTTATCCAAGCCTGCTACAGTGGCATTAATATTCTCCCTCCTTCCACTGGAAATGTCTCCCTTGACACATCCCAGTCTTTCACTAGCTTTTTTCACTGTCACATTACAATGGTAGCACACAAATTATCCTGTGATTGATGAATGCATTCAGATACACTTCCTTCCCACCAGCACCCCATTGATAAACTCGAAGTTTATTACAAGGGCTGTGTTTGATTTCATTTATTAGTCCCTAATAATTAAAGTCCCTTGTACTTTATAATTTTATAAACTACTCTATTTACGTTATATTAATCCTAAAGCAAGTTAACTCTCCCAGAGTAGCATTGTTTTACTACTCCATATTAACTGTATTTGTCATTTTCAAATAATCAACATATTTTATTAGAACATTTCTACTCTTTGAGCAAAATTTATTAATCACAACATCAAATGACCTGTATCTTGAAAATGCCTCTTTAATGTTTTCACTCCAAACACCTAATTTAAGACTTCTTGGTTCAGCATTATACATTTCTTTTCTTTCTGCTAGATGTGTTCACTTTAAGATTTTTATATTTATCTCAGTTTCTCCTAGAAAATCTCCATGTGGAATCATCGGGTGCTTTGTTGAAAGGCGAGTTATGTAATGATCCAGATCAATTAGATCTTCTAAGATCTCTCTGTTCCAAAATGCAATTATCTTATGAAGAAAGATATCATTTCAGTCTAGTCTAATCTCCTTTCACAAACATGTTCCTTATTATCCCATTTAATGTTTTTCTCATTTTTTTCCTCAAAGCTTTCAGTTCTCCAAATTAGTCTAAGTCACCTATTCAGCAATTTTAATAGGTATTCACTTACTGCCAGTACAATATTTTTCTCCTGCTTCCTCCAACGCTAACTTTATCTTTCTAGTTGTCCTGATCTCCCAAATCCTTACCACCAGATCCATGTCTTAAAGCATCATTTTTTCAGAATTATCCATCCCCAAGACAACTTTATCTTGTTTAATTCAGTGCCAACCTCAGCTACAATTATTTCCATTTCCACTGCCTTACTTCACTTCTCACAGCATGTAGGCAGCATCACCATTGTAATTAAAAATTGCAGCCAGCCATTCACTTAATATTAGATTTACTGTATCCCTTCCCTGTTCTTATCACATCACAGCCCTACTTTTTCTGCCTTCATTCTTTTCCTCTTTATTTGTTTTTTTCTTCTGTAGAACATTATTACAGCTTTTAGCATGTATATTCTGCTATTAAAAAGCAGGAAAACTGCAACACCACATGGTGGAATAAACAGTGCTTCCTTAGATTCAAAGCCAAAAGAAACTTGTCTATCTACATGAATTTTCCACTTCTTGCTGCTGACTGAGAGTGTCAGGGATAAATTGGGCACTCAGAGTTTACATCAGGTGTATTGTCTATAAATTAAACTCATGCCCTCTCTAAGGTGTGGAGAATGCTAGTATCTCAGGTGTACTCGCTGAGAAGTGTAACCTATATAGTATTTTCAAGGTGATTTTCACATACAAGTTGTTCAGACCAAGCTGTGCCCCTCTCCCTACCTAAAGTAGCAGCAGGATCAGCTCAGAAATGCATTCAACAGGCCTTTTCATCCTTAAAGCACTGAAGTACTAAAAATATTTGTTGATTTTCATTCTCTAATAATATTCAGATAGTCGATTCACTCAGTCTTGCTCAACTCATTATACTTCTCAGCTTTTTCCTCTCCTTCACAGACCTGGGGAGGAGGGAAAGGAGCAGAGAGGAGAAGCTGAAGAGGTATAAGCCTAGATAACAATTTTTTTCATGTTGGATATAACTCCATCTCCAGGGATGATCTGCAATGTAGTAGATGGCTGATGCTAGGCTTGCTTCTTGGTTTCTTATGAAAGGTGCGAGCAGGTAATGAACACTTAAGCTCAACAAATTGATGGAAAATTCTCTTGCTCTGTTCAAATAGAGAACACTGTTCAAATATTGCAGTCCTCTGAGACAAGCTGTATTTACAGAAGTCTGCATAACTGCTGAGAGTGCCACTGTTTAAAAATTTACACCATCCAACACTCACACCTCAGCAAACTCACATTTTAGAAATTAATGAAAAAAATAATAAAGGATCAAGTTTTCCTATGTTAACCTTGAGGGCCATATATATAAATAGCTGCTAAGCCTTTTNTTATTCGGACATGCTGTAAAGCTATCTGGCAGTTTGTGACCTAATAGAAAAGCTAACCTTAAGAATTTACTAATATACAACAGTAACCTGGAGACATGAATAATCTGCAGAGAGGGAAGGAAGTGTAAGTGACAGAAAAATAATAACAGCCATTTCTTTATGAAAGAGGAGTGACCCACTCCTAGCTAAAATTTATTTTTTCTTGTCTAAGATTTCACAATCTCCCTTATGTCCTGGCATGAGGCTACACTTTTCCATTTTCCCACCTTCCATTCAGAGGTCTTTAGCTCTTTAAATTTGACATACCTAAACAAACCAGAGCCCCAGAAAGGGCTCTTCTGGAAAAGGTGGCATCTTCTTTCTCAGTGAATAGGTAGAATGATGCCTTTTTTTTTCTCCTAGTCTGTTACTCTACTGTTCATAAAGTTGATGTATATTTTGAGTGTATCTGTAGGTAGGAGATAGTAAAAAGAACTGTGGGGTATATATGTGTGTATAGGAAGAGCTATTGCATAGACATGTGAAAAATCACTAGAGAAAGAGATGAAAAGTAAAGAATAAGAATATACTTTGTTCCATTTAGTGCTTTTGTTGTACAAACAATTAGGTTTTGGATGTCACAATTTTATGAGTCCTAGATAGGTCAGATCAATGTGTAAACCAGTCCTTTATGTGATAGGAACAGTTCAGGGTTTTTTCAGCAGAAATGTTTAATTCTTTATCAGCATTAACAAATAGATTTCTAGACAATCACAGACATTGTGTGCTGAGTGTGCAACAGAATGACTGAAAGCAAGATATTTTCAGAAAGGTTGCTGTGCCTGCTACTGTTTTCACTTTAAAAAGAAGAAGAAAAAAAAAGTGTAGGAGATTATCAACCCATCTTTCTTGTTTTCTTGCTTCTCCTGTTTTTTTTTCTTTTCATTATCCCACCTCTTCATCTCAGATCCCTTGCAGTATCGCTCTCCTCCAAGTGCTGTGCAAAGCCAGTGGCAATACCCTAAGAGAAAGTCACTGGAGAACATAGCAGTGGCAGAGGTCCATCTTTTGGATTTCTGTTTTAGTCTTCTCAGAACATCAGCCTGATACAGTCTGAAGTAAGTGGACCAGCGGTGCAACTAGATGCAGCTTGGTCCCTCTCTTCTTTTTATTAGTGTCTCACTGGGTGGGGACTGGTGTCTGACGAAACACTGGAGACAGTTTCCCATCACTGAAAACTACAGTGAATGGAACATGATTTGATCACCTTGTAATAATGTAGACACAGACACCAAAAAGATGTGAACTGTCTGAAAATGTTTTTTATTACAGTTTAACAGAGCTCTGCTAGTAAAGTTATCTTGTAAGTGAGCCCATTTAGACAGTCCCTAGGATCAATAAGCTTCATCAGCAGTTCCCCTGTAGATTCAGTGACAGTCTTGCAATCATGATGATGAACACAGATTAGTGGGAACTGAGTTCTTACACTTGCTTGGTGACAGCTTTTTTTATGTCCTCTTGGGCAACTTACTTAGATACTGTGTTTCTTATTCCCCTTTTTGCCAAAATGAGTATAGTTCTTCAGTTTATTGCTGTGAAACTAAGACCTTCACTTTGAAGATCTGAGGTATTTGGGTATTGCTACTTGTAGATATCAGGGTACTGATATCTACATATGAAACATCTCAAGATAAAACACTAGAAAAATTGATTTAGCAACTGAAATGCAAAAATGGAAAAGCTACAGTGTGAGGTAATAGCAGTCTATCCTCAACCACTCATCGACTCCGCTCTCGTGAGACATCACCTGGAGTACTGTGTCCAGCTCTGGAGTCTCTGGCATAAGAAGGACATGGAGCTGTTGGAGCGAGTCCAGAGGAGGGCCACAAAGATGATCAGAGGGCTGGGGCATGTCTTCTATGAAGACAGGCTGAGAGAGTTGGGGTTGTTCAGTCTGGAGAAGAGGAGGCTCTGGAGAGACCCTATAGCAGCCTTCCAGTACCTGAAGGGGGCCTACAGGAAAGCTGGAGAGGGACTTTTTACGAGGACAAAGGGGGACAAAGGACAAAGATAGGACAAGGGGGGACAGTTTCAAACTAAAGGAAGTTAGATTTAGACCAGATATTAGGAAGAAGTTCTTTACTGTGTGGGTAGTAAGACACTGGAACAGGTTACACAGGGAGGTTGTGGATGCCACCTCACTGGAAGTGTTCAATGCCAAATTGGATGGGGCTTTAAGAAACGTGGTATCATGGTGGTGACCCTGCCCATGGCAGGGGGGTTGGAACTCGATGATCCTTAAGGTCCCTTCCAACACAAACCATTCTATCATTCTGTGATTCCGGAAGGTATGGGAAAGTTATATATATACATTTGGACATTTCACTAAAAATATACTTTTGGAAAACCTTTTGTTGTCATTGTTTATGACTTGAATACAAAGGGAAATCTTGTCTTTACAGACAATAAGCAAAGCTTTATTCATGATTAAAAAAGAAAAGCAGGAATAAAACCTTCTGGGGTAAAATTGTGATATTAATATGCATTATTTCCACAAAGACACACACTTTCATAATTCTGTACTTTCAGAATAAAAGGGGACAATAAAAAGATATATGTATAATAAAGTTATCTATTTGAAGTATAAGTAAGAAGTATTTCACTTTTAAGAAACAAGAATGCTTTGGAGGATCATGTGAAAGGTCAAAGATATCTCATGTTTTGTCACACTTATTATGGATAAGCCAGAGAGTTAAAAACAATCATAATACCCAGTGGCACTTTTTCTCTGGTGCTAACGGGGCCATTGATCCTGAAAATAATTGCACTGGGCCTCAAAGAAATCACAAGTATTGTCATTTGGGTCAGTAGCAGTATTCTCACCTTTTATTCTGAATGTCACAGTGTTTGTAAATCAGCATCTGTGAGCCCTTGCCTTACATGGAAATGTGAGGTAATGCAGTTATTTGGAAATGGATAAGAAATTGATGATTTCTGGCATTTAAAAAGGATTAATTAGTACATTTGACATGCACTAGTGATGATTTACTAATATGCAGAGTTGACACTCCAGATATTTTGGAAACCATGATGGAAGCTAAGACCCATGGGAAATCAAAGTACATATTTGTTCATTGAATGGCAGGTGTTTTCCAAATAAAAACATATTTACAAAGATACCCCTTGGATAAAAGGGTTGTTTCAGACAGATGTTTTTACTGTCTTATATAAAGCCAGAAAAAGAGAAGAATAGCTGTAAATGAATCCTCACTGAGTGATTTCATTTTGAATTAGCACTGCTTTTCTCTCTGTATTCAATCAGCCACAGGAGGTGGGGAAGTTGATTTTCTTTGTTTAGTCCATAACTGAAAAACTAGATTTTATTTTTTTTTCTGGGCAATCTTGCTGCACAGAAATCTGCATTGGTTAATGATAAAACATCAAGAGGGAGGGTGGAATACCATTGTGTAAGATCTGTAAATACATGCTGGGCTTATATATATGTACATATATCATAAATACAATTAGATTAAGAAATGCTATGCTACTGTTATCTTCATGGAACAAGTTTTACTGAAAATTTCCCTGTCAGATGCCACAAGAACTATTTTCTCAAAGTATGAAACTGGCTTTAACAGCTGTTACAATCACTTTTCTGTGAAAAATCCTTAGGTATAACTACAATTTACTGTGGCTCCCATCAAAAATTAAATTAATCCTTCTAAGGAGGTCATGAGTTGTTCTTAATGTGAAAAGGTATGAAAAACTGTTTTGAAGAACTTTATTTAACATAATCCACATTGGATTTAGCAGGCTACAAATAGTATTTGGTTACCAATGTTATTCACAGTTTCTCTGTGCCTGTCCAGCTCTGGTTTCTGTTTTATTCTAATAGGCATCAGTTATCGATAACTTGCTTTCAAAACATATCTATCACATTATATCATGTTGTATGTTACATGTGAGCTCTTGATCTACTATTAGATTGATCTGCAAGGATACATCCCAAACACCTCTGTGTGACTTGGCTTATCACAGTGACACAGTAACTAAACAAACTTCTGTTGCAATGAACATTTGAGCAGCTTAAAGAGAGCCCTAGAGCATTACCCCAAAGTGACCAATAGAGCCATGATGAAGGTTTTTGACTAAGAAGGAAAAAGAATCACAGGATCTATTTGGATTTCTGACACTGTAGGCAAATAAACCCTCCAAATTCTAAAGGCAAATATACTCTTCAAATTCTTCTAGCATGTCTGGCCTAGGGTGGTGCTATTATTATTCAAGAGATCTTGGTTTTGTTCCTCTGCTGCACTGGAATATTTCTGAAATCTGATTTATTTATTTTTTTCCTATAGAAGAAAAGCAAAAGTATTTCCTGCCAGTTCTGCCCCGGAATATGTCCTTTTTATTTTTCAATTATTCCTTCATCTTCAGTGTCCTGAGACTTGATTCCATGTTGAAAGAGAGCTGAATCCTATCTATTCTGCTAGTGACATTCTGCTCTATGCTTCTGTTTATTTAGCCTGGAGCACTGAGATCAGTACCTTCACCAATGTGATGTTGTACATGGCACACAACCACTTTTGTGATGAACTAACTAAACAAGAAATAGTTGGGAAGACAGCTGTAGGATTTGCCTAGGACTGTTTTGATCACTTTGTAGTTGCTTAGTTTCTTTGAGCTAGAATTTTCCATTACTGGGCTCATTTGACAATTCCTTCTAGAAAGAAGGTTAGCAATATGATATTATAACATTATATCTAGTCTGGGCTCTGCAAAGAAGCATATAACTTTCATTGACCTTTCTATTATAAAATATATTGTGTTGGTACAGCGAAGTTTCATTTGGCTGGGCTTGGCTTACCCTTAAGTTTTGAACATGGTGATTTTTGCATGTGACTGCATATGAAATTTGACACTGCAATGGTCAGCCTGGAAGACTACTGTATGAGGAGTTGGTGATCCACATAATGACTAATCCAGGTGTATGTTTCTGTATCACGGATATCACATGACTGCTACTTAATGAAGGTACAGCTAAACAATAGTATAATTGATCAATGAATACACAGTCAGTGCAAATTTATTCACAGTACCTGTAGTCAATGTGTATTTAATCAAAAATACAGATATAATATTGTCTCGCACACTTGAAATATTAGATGCATCTCTTCAAGAACTGTAGCTGTATTAATGAGATAAGAATGTTACATCATACTGTCCAAGGGACTCTAAAGCTAAATCAGCATTCCAGGTTTGATTGCTCCCAGTGACTGATGGAGCTATACTGTGAGCAAGACCCTATAGGGACACTAGTGAACTAAAGCATGGTGAACCTCACCATGGATGGGATCTGTGGAGCATGCCATGCCCTGATCAGAGGTTCATCTAATGATGTATCATCTCAGGGTTCCTAGCATCAGAAAGGGATGTGAGATTTTATAACTTGCTGTTGTATTTTCTAGCTCTTTAGTAAATACCCACCTTACCCACCTTGCAAGTGCATGAACCTTTCTTATTGGGATCCAGATAAACCAGCACCACCTGGTGCAAAACAATCATTTTTACTGTGAAAATCAATTGTATGAAAAAGGTAGTGTTCTGCCTTTAGGTGCTAATGTCTGAGGCACATATAATTAATAAATAAAAATTGTTTACAGTATGGAATAGGTATTTGCTGTGTGATCTTTCACACTGAGTAGTCTAAAATATGGCAGCTACCACTATCTGGACTAAATACAGGGACAATTCCCTGAGGAACAGCCTTCTGGGTCCTTTTTCTCATGACATACTCTTTCCTTTAATATCTAGAGCATGCTTCATTAGCCAGAATTTTCTTTTCCTCCCATTTTTTTAAAAAAAAAAGAAATCTATACTTTCTTCATTTAGTCAAACACAGTCATGCCTATCCTGTATTCACAAGAGATATTTTAAGGTAATCATAGCACTATCAGAGAAATTACTAAAATAAAAAAAAATAGCATAGGCTCCAATAATTATACTTAAAATTTCTTTTCATCATCCCACTAGATGCTGGACAACCTATCTTTATGGATTCTTGATACGAGGTGTTGGTTTAAGAGCTTGGAATGTAATCCTTGCCTGAGAATACTTTGCTGTCTAAGTGTTCTTTATGATTATTACTGAAGCATAAAAGTGAAAGTAACATGAAAAGCTAGATGGGAGCAAGCCAAAATCTTACAGCACAGCACAAACTAGTAGACCCAGGATATCACTACTTTCATTACCAAAAAAATGTATTTTGGATCTTCCCACTTCAGAGTGAATGTTCACAGAATGTTCCTTTCACCTCAAAGTGTTTTAGTGGAGAAGACAATGAACTGTTTGAGTGAATGAGGCCCATGGAACCACAAATATAAACAGGCAGCAATAGACAAAGATACTGAAGGAAATTAATTAATTCAAATGTAAAGCTCCTCAAATACTCTCCAAATCTTGTCTGCTGTAGCACTGCACATCTTACAGCACAAAGCACTCCGTGCATTTGCACTCACCCACGGTTCAGCACCACGGACAGCAACACCGACCCCTCCGAGCGCGGCTTCGCCGCCGGGCTTGCGGCAACCGGTGGGAAAATCTGCTTGCCATGGGCCAGTAGTGCTATGTATGTGCAGGCTGGGGTGAGGACTAGAGCAAGAGGAACTGCCCGAGCAATACTGAAACATTTAATGAGCTAATTCAGCACTCCAAAAGCCAGCTGTAATTTGAGGAGTCAAATCCATGCGGAAAAAAAAATAAATAAAATATTACTTTAAAAAATTTAGTACGATAAAAATAAATTACTCTGATATTAATGATTGCCTAACAGGTACTACTTATACGGGCTTCAAAGGACAGCAAGAGTTTTAAAATTATATGCTAAACTTTCACTACATTGTCATATTATCTAGATTTTTTATCTTACCAGCTCGTATTCCTAAACCATTGTTTAAAAAAACCCCAAAGACAAAACCAACAAATCCCAAATAAACAACCTAGAAATATAGTAAATTAAAAATCTTTATGGGGTCTTAAATTGGTAGAGGACTATCAAGGTCAATAATAGTATAGTAGCATAATAGTAACACACTTAGTAACAGAAAATTTTGCATGTCTTCTGTGTATCAAAAGAAAGCAAAGATGTACATGCTTAATGTGCTGGATCTAAAAACTCTTTCCAGCAACAATCCAAAACCCCAAATAGGCAGGAAATATTAAGGTCATAAGAGATGTGTTCTATAAAATTTGATTAAGAATATTTTTGCCTTGTAAGAATATTTACTATCCTGTCAAAGTGTAGTACTAAAACAAAATCTATTAATCTCAGATTTTTATATTGTGCATATGATTTATATTGTTGGGGTTTTTTATGTATGTTTTCTGTCAAATTTTTCTTCTCAAACCCTTGTCTTTCTTGTCCTTCTATTCTATTTTGGATATTGAATATACATATAAATGGGGCCATGCTAATTTGGACATGAAAAAGGTATTCAAAATTCAGTGATGTTTAAGTTTCATCACTAAATGGCACAAATTTGAGTTGCTCAAACAGAATGAAAGGCTGTGAACTCACTTGTTCAAAACCTGTACTGAACAGTACAGCCTCCAGGTCTGGGACTGTTGCTACCAATGGATGCTTCACTCTTTATCAGCACCTTTCTGTCCAAGCTGGAGGCAAAAAGAAATTGAAAAGACTGAAGATAACCCAGCAAAAAATGTTGCTTGCTAAACAAAATGGAACCTATAGTTTTATAAGAACATATGCAACCATTTGCTAAGTCTTCTATCATCAAAGAATATGATTATATATAGAAAGAGACACTCCTTGTAATACACAGTTCAGAGGACAGGATAGACATATTTTATGGTTCCTTGCACCTGCAAAAGGAAACGCATATTTCAACATCCATTAGTACTTTTCTGCAGGCTTTCCATATCCTTTAAGTGAAAAAAACCACCAACAATAACAAAAAACCCTGGGATAGACTCATATCTGTTTGAGTTTTTTTCACTAACCTCGCTCAGAGGACTTAAATGCAAAGCATTGCAGGAAGTAATATTTTCAAAGACTAGTTTTTCCTCCTGCAGACAATATTTAGAAGAAGTGAGAGCTAATGATGACAGAATTTGTCATCAATTTTTCCCATCAAACATCTCTGATCTTTACTCCTGACTGACTGTTTTGCAGTCTGAAATGTCATTTTATATGATCACCACTCAAAAGCTAGCAAATTCATATAAAATTTTAGGATTAAATGTATCTCTCACAATGCATTGAGATACATTTTCTCTCCCCCTTGGAGTGATTTTTAACCTTGTGCCTGTAATTTAGCAAACACAGACTGGGTGTGCACCTCTACACCTGTAAGTACTGTTCCCTTGATCAGAAAGCTAGAAGTGTTCCACGTAAAAGCTTTTATCAGAAAAGAAGCATGAATGTATCCACCTTTAAAAATTCTATCTTTCTTCATTATTACTAACAATGCATTATTATTGGTGGTGGACATCTTAGATTTTTTCCCCAGCTTTCTTTTCATCTACCATATCAGAGAAACTACTTCTTGATTCTGAGATATTTTCCCTAATACACTAATAACACCAGACCATCCCTCTAGAGGTTATGGGAAATTTCTGACAGTGATTTGCTCTATTCCTGTTTCTGCAAATTTTGAAAATGCAGTATGTCTGAATAAAATTATAAAGTAGTCTTTGTGATGATGCATCCACATATGCTGGTACCATAGAATTATGGTTTGGGTTGCAAGGGACCTCAAAGATCATCTAGTTCCAACCACCCTGATATAAGCAGGGACACCTCCCACTAGACCATGTTGCTCCAAGCCCCATTCAACCTGGCTTTGAACACTTTCAGGGAGGGCGCAGCCACAACTCCTCTGGGCAACCTCTGCCAGTGTCTCACCACCCTCACAGGAAAGGATTTCTCCCTGATACATAATCTAAATCTGCCCTCTTTTAATTTGAAACCATTTTCCCTTGTCCTATCACTACACACCCTTCTAAAAAGTCCCTCTCCAGCTTACTGTAGCCCCCCTCAGGTACTGGAAGGCTGCTATAAGGCCTCCATGGAGCCTTCTCTATCGTATCTTTTCATACATATGACAGCTAAATTAATCCATTTATTGTAAACAGTTCTCAAACTTGGTTCCAAATTTTCACCAACGACTGTTCATTCTCAGGCAAACAGACAGAGCTACTCACTGTTCTCTGGCAACCAAGAGAAAAAGAAATTCCAGCTGTTGTGGATTAGTTTAGAAAGGTAGTAAGTCTTCCTCCTAACTTACATCTTCCTTAAGCCATGGTTATTTTCAATCAGCTACTTAATAATACTACATACATTCATTTGGAACTTGCCTGCTTTCAAGAGACAGAGTATCTGTATGCATTCACTTTCTAAAGTTTCCCAGATCCAGTATAAACCCACACTTCTGATCTAAATAGATATAAGTACACAGCAGATGGTTCAGCATATTTGACATTTCAAGTTAAAATATTTGGTTTCTGTAACACATACCATATTATTCCAAAGTTGTATTAGGCAAAATCATACCCTTCCTTCAGAGAAAAGCCTCAAAGATCTTGCTGTGGGTTAACCTTGGCTGGCTGCCAGATGCCCACCAAGCCACTTTCTCACACCCCCTCCTCAACAGGACAGGGGAGGATATAAGGTAAAAAAAAGCTCATGAGCTGAGATAAGGACAGGGATATCACTCTCCAGTTCCCATCACAGGCAAAACAGACTCACCTTGGGGAAGATTAGTTTAATTTATTGCAAATCAAAAATAGAGTATGATAGTGAGAAACAAAAAGCTCCAAACTAAGAGCACATTCCTCCCACCATCTTTTCTTCCCAGGCTCAACTTCACTCCTTAATTTCCAACACTTTTACCTTTTCCCCACCCCACAAGTACAGAGGGATTGGGAATGGGGGTTGTGGTCAGTTCACAACACTTTGTCTCTGCCACTCCTTCCTCCTCACATTGTTCCACTGATCCATCACAGGGTCCTTCCCATGGGGTACAGTCCTTCATAAACTGCTGCAGCACAGGTCGTTTCCATGCAATATAGTCCGACAGGAACTGACTGCTCCAGCACAGGCTTTCCGCAGGCCGCAGTTCCTGACAGAGAATCTGCACTGTCATGGGATCCTCTTCACAGGCCACAGCTCCTGCCAGGACCCTGCTCCAGCATGGGTTCTCTGCAGGCTGCAGCTTTCTTCGTGCACCTCCACCTGTTCTGATGCGGGATCCTTCATGGGCTGCAGTGTTGATATCTGCTCTGACATGGTCTTCCATGGACTCTAGGGGGACAACCTCTTCCACTATGGCCTTCTCCATGGACTGCAGGGGAATCTCTGCTCCAGTGCTGTTAGGATTCAATTATTAAGTGATGTCTCTGCCCTAATTAAGGTACAAATTAGACCATATGCAAAGTCAATAGTATGGATTTTATTTAACAGCAAATGTGTTTGTGAAAGAGAGAGATACGGAAACAGGGAAATAGAAAGAGTGAGAGAGAGAAAGATTAAGCAAAAGATACCACCACAACATGGATCCCTGCAGCATCCTGCTGGTCCTTCTTCACCCTCATCTGCTCAGTGGTGGGGGTCCCCAAAGTGTTCTTCTAGAGGTACCACTTTTATACAGTCCAAGTCATAGGTGCTGTTCCCACAACTTGGGCTGGCATGTGTTCTTCCTTTCTCATAGTTGCCAGGTGGGAATTTTGGCTGGGTAGATTACCCAGATCTGCTCTACCAGATCTGGCTTCCTGTTGCTGCTGTCTGCATAAGTTCCACAGTCTGCACAGCAGAATATTTTTGTCCGGTGTGCTAACTCCAAACCTCCTCTTTTGTTTAGACCTGTAATTGAGCCTTCCTGTTTGCCATCTGTGATTATCTTAAATTCCTGTTGTGGTGGTTTACCTTATGGGGACTTCCTTCTCTGACAGTGTTTGAGACAGCTCATTGTGCTCTTTAAGTCTTTACAAGTGCCTGGAGCACCTCCTTCCCCTCCTTCACTACAGAGCTGTTTCTTTCCCTTTTTTCTCGCTCCTCTCTTTGACAGCTGCTACACAGTGTTTTATGCTCTTTCTTAAATATATTATCACAGAGGCGCTACCAGCTTCACTGATGGGCTCAGCTTTGGCCAGCAGTGGGTCCATTGGAGCTGTCTGGACCTGGCTGTGTCTGAAATGGGGCAGCTCCTGGTGTTTTCTCATAGACATTTCCTCTACAGCTCTCCATCACCAAAACCTTGCCAGGTAGACCAAATACAGCTCTCTGAGCTGGATCCAGATTTATACTCGAAGTTTTGTAAATCCAGAACAACTCAAATAAACTCAGTTTTTACCTCTTTTATATAACAATTACCTGAAATGAAATATCTGGTCCTCTTTTACCGTAATTCATGCTTTCCTCTTTCTCAAGTTTTCACCTTTCAAAGCACTTTATGTATCTACTTCCTATAACTCTCTTAGAATTATATATGTCTACAACATATTCTTTATTAATTGCTTCTTTTCAAATTAATACTTGGTTTTAATAGCTTCCCATAGCAGTATAGCCCATAAACTCACTATTATTTTACCTGACATCATCTGTGTCACTTCTGATTTCTCATTATTTCCCGCAATATGATGACCAGCACTGTGTACGTCCTTCCTCTGCTTTCATTTTGAAACATGCTCATATACATCACAAACACTCATACAGCTTTCATTAAAGAAGCATTAAGTTGTGAACTTAGGCAACACCAGAGAATGGGAAAATACCATATGACCCAAAGATGTAATGCTACCAGTTGAAGGACTTAAAAGAAGTTCTGCTTTCCACCATAGCTCTTTCTAGCCGACCTCAATTTCTGTGTTCACTTTCAGAGAGATTGTTAGCCATTTGTATAAAGTTCTGAGCCTGAAGAAATTACAGCAAAGCAGTAATGTATCAGTTGGATCTATCCTTTCCTAGGCAGGATTTTGTGAATCCCTTATGAAGGAGAGAGAAATGCAACATTTGGTCAATCCTTGTGCTCTTGGGGAAAGCTTACATCCTTTCACTATATCCTGTCATCTTTCTCTTCAGCTACTCTTTGCTATATGGCAGTGATGTATATGTGGTATGAGTTTTTTTCACAATTTTCATTAATTTGGATAGACCACTAAAATTTCACTAAGTCAGAACAGAAAATCACAAGACAAATAAAAGCTACTTCTGAAATCCAAGAGGGGTTCTCCTGCCTAATAACAAAGGCCTGTGGCAGTTAATGAGTGACTGAAAGCTTAAGAAAAACTTAAAATAACAATTTACAATAAAAAAAGCGTTGTACCTCAGAACTGTACAACCCATTTCTCTTCTCAGTCTGTATTCACTTACTGCTATAAGCTTGGTAGCTAAGTTAAATATTTATGAAAAATTTCACCATTGGTAATGTATTTAATAACCTCATATACAATTCTTTCACATAGCACAGTATGAAAGGACTTCTTGGTGTCCACAAAGATTATATCTCTGCCCCAGTTCTTGTCATCTCTTATTGCCATTTAGTCCAAGAAGCGAATCCAGTCTCTTGAGCCAGCCTTCCTTCTCATAGATTCATGTCAATTCATGTCTGGTTACTGTCTCTTTTTGTGAAGTGGATCCAGGACAAAAATATAGAAAAATAGACAATATCCACATGAGAAAAACAACAAAACCCCGCAAATGATGACAGAAGAAATAAGAAGTGTATTCAATCAGTGTAGTTAACACTGAACAGGAGGAGCCAGAATCCCTTAACTGCTAGACTAGGCAGACTGGCAAAATCATCTTCAACTGGTAAGGAGGTTACAGGAATGCCCTTAAGCACCATCCAACTTTCAAGTTCTAGTCTTCAGCCATTGCCAGTATATCAATAAGGATCTGTTTCTCTCAACATCTGTTGCCTAATCTGTGAGAAATCTTAGAGGAAATGTCTGTATATGATCTATACTCAGGCTGAATTAAATATTTTATATTTTTCCACACTACATCTGAAATTCTGACATTTGTTCCCTTATAAGTGTTTGATTTCACAAATAATGTCTTTCCAAAAAAAAGCATGTGTGTATTTATATGTACCTTATATTCTACACAATGGAGAATGCAAATATAACTATATATACAACATATATAGTCTTAATTCACCTCCTTCTGGTTCTTACTTTTGCTACAGTCCTGACATATTTTTTTTAAAATTTCTTTTTCTCAATTTCCTTCTCCATTAATATCTTCTCAATAACTGCTTTGATCTTCCAATCCAATGTGTGTTCATATGCCTGTTTAATCAAGTACTTTTCTGAATCTGTATTACAAACAATTATTTTCTTCCTATTCCTTTTACCATGTAAGTATTTCAAAGGCATCAAAAATAGCTTCAGAGAATACCTGTGGGATTAGATTGTAGGGTTTGCTTCATTTTATAGCTGGAGAACAAAACTGGTGAAGGCCTAGGCCAAAGTGACTGTTTTCACACATTTTGAATGCTTTGCTTTTTAAAGCAGGGCTTGGGGATCCTTTTTTTTCAGCTACTAATAGAAGACCAGGTATACTGCACCCATGAAATTCGGACCAAGATGTCTCTAAGTATCTTCAAAAGAGATCATACAATGTGCAGTCTTTTCCTTCCTGAACTCCATCTGCTAGTGACACAAGCCTCCAAACTCAGTTCTGCAGAATATGGCTCAGTATATTTCAGTCAACACCTACTTTCCCAGACTCTGAGCTCTACAAACACATCCTGAAGCAGTTATCTCCAGAATGACAGTATTTCTTTCTATATATTCATCTGCTCTTTCCTTGCAGCACTTTATCTTCAATTCTCTGGTTTAATCCTCATGAATCTTGTCCTATGGTACTACAATATTCAGCATAACAAAGTCCTGGTGTATTTATGAAGGTTTTAGACAAAGATCTGCACTGGGATGATTATGAGTTTTCGAAATAAAGAGGATACAAATAAAATTGAAAAATGTCATTGCAATATATTTGAGGACATCTTATGCAAAATGTACTTCTTAGGGTGCTGTTATCCAGAAAGCTTCTGACCACGTATTCACATGGCATTCTCACCTTGGACACTGCATTAGTGCTGGAATTTTTCCTTTGTTCTGCTTCCTCTCAACCCAGGTATAGATGGAGCTCCTGCTTTAATTCAGTATAAAGGCAACTTGGATGACTTTTCTGAGAGATTAGTATCTCTACTATTCAGAATCCTTTCCAAGTTTCACCTACTGTCATGCTTCAGAAAGGAAATACTGCTATTTCATTTTCAGTTTCCTCTTCTCTGTTATGATCAATACACAAGCTTAAAATCTTTTAAGATGTCATACATTACAAAAAGTACATGAAAAGACTTGTACATTAGCTCATTTACAGAATCACAGAATCACAGAATTCTAGGGGTTGGAAGGGACCTCGAAGGATCATCTAGTCCAACCCCCCTGCCAGAGCAGGGTCACCTAGAGTACATCACACAGGAACACATCCAGGTGGGTTTTGAATGTCTCCAGTGAAGGAGACTCCACAACCTCTCTGGGCAGCCTGTTCCAGTGCTCTG
>VZRW01002214.1:220845-234371 GCA_013398125.1 Aegotheles bennettii
TTACCCTTGGTAAAACCATGTTGACTACTCTTAATGACCCCCTCATCCTTGATATTCCTAGAGATAGTGCCAAGAACAAGTTGTTCCATCACCTTTCCAGGGATGGAGGTGAGGCTGACCGGTCTATAGTTACCCGGGTCCTCCTTCTTGCCCTTCTTGTAGACTGGAGTGACATTTGCTATCCTCCAGTCCTCAGGCACCTCTCCTGTTGCCCATGACTTACCAAAGATGATGGAGAGTGGCTTAGCAATGACCTCTGCCAGCTCCCTCAGCACCCTTGGGCGCATTCCATCCGGTCCCATCGATTTATGGATGTCCAGATTGCTCAACTGATCCCTAACCCAATCCTCATCTACCAAGGCAAACTCCTCCTTTATCCTGACTTCTTCTGGGGCTATAGGGATCAGGGGCTCCTGGGGAAAGCCTGCAGGAGTAAAGAAAGAGCCAAAGAAGAGACCAGCAATATATCCTCTGTTTCTCATAAAAAAGTTTCAGATATAGAAATAGAATTTATCCAGACAGGCTTCTGAAAACTTCCTTTTCTCTGCTCCATTCCTCTCACTTCTCCAGTCACACATTTTTGGACACCCTAAATAAGAAGGTGTTGCGTTTACACACAGTCACATTCACAGACTTCATATGTGGATGCTTAGACTGCAGGGCTAAATTCAATTGACAACTGGAGAGAAAAGTTCCAGAATTAGGCTAAAGTTTTCAAGTGCTCACTCATTGTGAATGCTCATTTTGAGCTCTCTGGGATTTCCTTCCTTCCTTGAGCTGCATCCAGAATACTGAGCAGAGGGCCTCCATCTCTAGGCAGTTAGTAGGATGAGAGAAGCACCTCCAAGAACAATTTAATAAGTCACAGGGAGTCAACTTCTTCTAGCTGATCTGTCAAATGCTGGAGTGTCTCAGAGCCTTATTTATGGTCCCCAGAGTGTAACTGCCTAGGAAAATACTGAAAAATGGAACCACTATCCCCTCCTGATGATAAGACACCTTCACCAAAGAACTGAGAGGGTTGATGTGTTTTGTTTTACATTTTGTGGCACAGTTATGAATGCCATATGAATCAGGGTCATGTTCTCTTTCATGCTTCACTCTCCATGGCTCCAAGGGTTTTTCACTTCTGCAGAATTCCCTGCAGGAATACAATTCACCATAGAAGGAAGAAATTCTTACTGAGTGTAAACTAGTGTTTAGGGAGCTCTTGCAATAGTTAGAGACCCCCCTCTTCCCATCCATCTCTGAAGGAACTTCTGAAACAACTTCGACTTTTTTTAGGCTTAAATGTTTCTTATGCTAGTAAAGTACCAGGTATAACCAAAAACCAGACAAGTACCCATGTAATGTGAAAGATTTCAATTCTTAGCTCCAAACCCCCAGCAATTCTTAAAAATAGTAGTTATGATTTTTTAAAATATAGTAAACAATTTTCTTCCACTTTTTTTTTATTTAAAGAAAATACCCAGTGGTGTTACTTGACATTTAAAGAAGATACAAATCTTTATGGCCTAAAACTACTGTTGTGGTGAAGAAAATTCCAGCCCAAATGATTTTAGTTTCAACACAAATGACAAAAGATAACGGAAGTGTCTGATAACCTAGTTAGATATATGACTACAGACAGCGATGATGGTTTTTCCTGTAACATACTTACATTTTTCACTAAAAGTGTAGATTTTTTTTGCTTCTTTCCTTTTCAGCTATTTCTGTGTGCTAATCCATCTGCTTTTTTTGTATGCTTTTTCTTCCTTCAGTTTCATGATCCTAATCTTTGAAAGCAGAAAGCAAAGCCTGAGATCCTGTGGGGAGAATTCCTGACTAACATTGAAGTGGTCATGAAATGAAACTAAGATGATTGATTGATCTGTTAAGAAACATTGATCTTTGGCTCTAGCATTATATTCTTAACACTATTCTTAATATATGAAATAAGTTTAGTTTATAACTTATTGTTTAAAATGTTGTATTTTCATCTCATTGCTGCCCATTTGGAAATCTTCTGAATCACAAATTTTATGGTGATTGATAACCTGCACTTGGCTCTCTATTAATCCCACTGAAGGAAGCAGCCAGTACCTGGTGCTTTCACTGACAGCCAGCCTGTCCTGTGATTATTTCCTGAGTTGACTGCTCAGTTTACCAGCTACTGTACATAATAACTGTTACCTCAGATGCCAGACTATATTTCTGGCTGCACAGTTTAGTATCTCTCTGACCGTTAATTCTTACATATGGAAGTGCTGAAACACAATGCAAATGTTATGAATCAGTTTTAACCTTCTTTTCTAGTTAAATTTCCCTTAACACTTTGCATAAACTGCATTAGCAAAGTGTACTCTTCATCCCTTTTTGAATCTTCAGAGTTTTCAAAGCTATATTCAGGGACATTACACATTCAACTTTATCATTGTTTCTCACCTTTCCAGTACGTTCATCTTGTACAGGACTTTTTACAAAGCCTGCCTTGTACAAAGGCTTGTATTTGCTACATCCAAACATTTTGGTCAGCTATGTTATCTGGCCTTTGTTTCTGCCCAGTTCTTTTTTTGGCTGGTTGAGCTGAATACTGTTAGATTCAGTTAATGTGAACTGTGAAAAAAAAAGGTTCTCTTCTGCTATTCGCATTAGTTTTTTATGTATCACTCGTTTGACTTGAAAAGTTAAATATTTTTCCTCCTCTCAGAAATGTTTTCCCCATTTTTAGTATTTTCAGTCAAAATCCTTATTACAAAATATTACATTAATTTGCAGTGTCTGTCAGCACATATGTTAGGGGTTTTCTTGGCAGCAGGTCATGTAACTGTCATTCTCTGAATCATTGCCTAATCTAATGCATAGAGATACCAGTATCCTGTAATTGACTTCAGGAATGTATACTATAGTGGTCAGCTTTCGAAGCCACTTGGCGTAGATCACATGCTGAAATTGTATGCAGGATGCTAGCATTCAGAAGTCCTAAAACATTTTACTTGTAAAACAACTTGTTGAAATTGTTTTGAATTTGCTATCATTGTAAATCAATGACTTATCAGAGTAATTTAGCAACACTGAAAAATGTTACACCTATTTTCTATAAATGAACTGAGACACAATGATGAAGAAACAGCTTGCAGAGAAATTTGATGTAGTGCCAGAAAATGGAATAACATCTCCTGCCATAGAATCATTTGTTCTTCTTCTAACAGGGCATGTAAAAATTGAACACTTATTTAACACCTAATCATACATGCAATATTATAGTTAGACCTAGAGTAAGTAAAGCCCCTGAGCTAATGCAAGGGCATATGTGTCCTGATGATGTTGTGTTTGAGAAGAAATTGAAGCTTCCTTTCACGTATGATGGGTTGGTCACATTGTTATTTCATCCCAAATCCAATTGACCTGATAGTCAACTCAATTCACATCTTTTTCAAGGTGCTAGGAAACTTTGCCTTCATTCTCCCTATATGAACACGCATTGTTTTACCAGAGAATTTGCAAAGATCAGAACAGGGAAAGGCTCTCACTTCAGTGCTTACTAAGATTTTTTGTTTGATTGATTGATTTTATTCTTGCTAGGCACAAATTCAAAAATACCTGTGTTAAATTACATGCAGTACTACCACCAATGCAGAGTAGAGTGCCCCCAGTGTTTGCTTACTCTGAGGTGGGTTCTGCTGACAAGTTTGGGAGCTACCACACAGTACAGCAGAGCCTGGCATGAACCCAGACAGACTCAAGTAGAAATTCCCTGAATTTGAATGATCACCAAAAAACCTCTTTACATTCTGACAACTCAAAAAAAACCCGACCAAATATTTTTCCGATCAGACTCTATTCTGGATATATAGCAGCCAAGGCCACTATTTCTTTAAATAACAGAATGAATTCAAGTAATGTATTCTAGAATAAGATTTTTATTTGTTTTCTGCTTTGATAGTTCATAGAATCATAGAATAGTTTGGGTTGTAAGGGACCTTTAAAGGTCATCTAGTCCAATCCCCCTGCAGTGAGCAGGGACATCTTCAACTAGACCAGGTGGCTCAGAGCCCCATCCAACTTGACCTTGAATGTTCCCAGGGACTGGGCATCTCGCACCTCTCTGGGCAAGCTGGGCCAGTGTTTCACCGCTCTCATTGTGAAAAATGTATTCTCCCTCTAAACCTTCGCTGTTCAGCATCCTTTTCTGTCAGTTGGTTGGCAGGGACTATCTGATGGACTGGAAAAAAGACAAAAGGTCCTGTCATAGCTGAAGAGAGTAATTCTTCTGTAATTTTTCACTCCCTCTGTGAAGGAGAAGATGATAATGGACAAAATAAAAGACATTATTTTTTGTTCAGGGTTCCCATTCATTCTTACCTTCCCTGAGACTTTGAGTTCTTGATCAGCTAATCTGTAGAATTATTTATTTGTGTAAATTTCTCTTCCAGGGTCAGTCTGACATGCAATGGAATGCTATTTAACTACAGTTCTAAATTTTGTAGGTGGACATGTGAATAAAACATCAGTATGATGACCCTAGATCATTGCAGTAGTGAATACAACTATCACATTTATGCTTAAGTACTGACTTATATGTCTCTGTGTTGAATGTTGATGTTTTTTTTCAGTTATTCAGTAACTAAATTGTTAATTTTTCTTCCTCTTTCCTCTCCAATGACTCTTTAAAGACATATGACATATTCTTCAAAGGCATATGTTTTTAAAGGCAACACTATGCTGGTTGACAAAGGGTAAAAGTTGAATAGAAAATATTATTTTCTGCCAAATTATTCCTAGTCCTGGCAACAATCTAGGCCATTTACATAGTTCTTTAGAGATCCTTCTGTTTTATGCATTATGTAAAACCTAACAAAAAGATAGTTCCCCCAAGACTGCTTTTAATCTACTTCTAAGATGAAAAAGCAACTCCAGAATAATAAATGAATTAGCAGTTTCATTCAAAATTGTTACTACAGTAATCATTTATCTGTGCCTTATAAGATTTTTTTTTTATTTTTAGGTGTATTAACAATGTCAATAAACAGAGTCACATTTTTTTTTCCAAGAAGAAACTTATATGTGCAAAATTTAACTGACTACTATTTGTACTGGTCCACCTAAAAGCCTCACTAACCATTTTTTTTTAAAGTTGATAATTGTAATTTACTTCCCCCAGAGTTCATGGTTATTGCATAAGGGTTTCATTAACACAAGACATAAAAAAAAGCACATACAGTGATCCTCTTTGAGGAACACTGTGAAGCCTGCAATGCTCAGTTCTACAGACTTGCAATGACAAGAACAGCATTAATATCAGATGGACCCTCCAGTCTTAGTCTTTCTTGCACACAGTTTCCTTAAAATGAGGTCCCTGGTCTGCCAGGGTTAGAGTTGTGCCTGGGTGTAAAAACAATGGTAATTCAAGTGTTAAATTTAGCATTAGTTTTTCAGACATTTCTTTTCAAGTTAGGTAAATGTAGTCTGTACATAACACACATTAAATAAACTAAGAAATACAGTATGCATCCTATAAACACAAAATGATACTGCTATGGCAGTATAAAATGAAATGTATTTAGTTACATGTCTCAGTCTTGCAATGTCTTGAATTTAAGTCCTAAAACCACATTTTATATACAATAAAAGTCTGCTTTATTGTATCAGAAAGTCTAGTAAGATTTATAACTGCTACCCTCTCTCTTCCTGTTTTGCTTTTTGTATAATGCTGCAGTCTATATAGCCTGTAACAACATATATACACATCTACATTTTTCATTTGAGTCACTGAGTAAATGAAATTACATTTGAGCTAATAAATATATTGTCATTTAAATAGCAGCTTCATTAGAGTTAATTGTAAACATTACTTATATTATTAAGAATTTACTGTAATGCTGACTACTGTTTATTTAGTTCCAGTAAAAAATCTGTACACTTTATTATGTGCAGATTGAACCTTACAATTATATTGCACCAAGATCTGAATCTATAACAGTAAGATTTGTAAACTGCTGAAATGAACACATGCAAACTTAGTATGAATGGGAAGAAACTAATTGAAAATACAGGGAGAAATGAGGTAACCAAGGACACATCCTCCAATAATGACAGATGTGTTTCATCAATACTGCTAATAAAACTTATTATCAGACTTTACAATAGGGCCTAAATCCCTAGCACCTACTGAACTGGACATAACATAAATGGAGGTAAAAGACATGTTACAATCTCTCTCACCCAAGAGATATAACATTAAATAAATATTTTTTAAAAAAATTGTACAGAGTAGAGTGTATCAGAGAAAGTATTTGGAGCGGCTCAGCAAATATTAATGCCATTGTATAATGTACTCATGAGGTATCATCTAGAAACTCCATAAAGTTCTAGCTCAAAAAAGAGGAGTTACAATTGCAGTAGCAGCTGAGAACATTTTATAGTATCAACAGGGAAATGAGAAAGGTTGACTTTATAGACACTACTGAAAAAACATAACTTGCTCATTTTACCAAAAGGAAGGCTGGGATGTGGAGAGGAGTTATAGCTGATTTTTTTACATAATGAAGTGATCGTCTAGGAAGATGAGGTAAGATGGTGTCAGAATAAAAAAGAATCAGCAAGGATGTAGAAGAACTACATCAACTGCAAGACAGACTAACACAGGATAAAATGTAAACCAGATAGAAATAAATTCAGGTTGAAAATTAGAGGAAGGATTCTGATATGAGAATAGTGAGCTTCTGGAACAAGGTTCTGGATGGTGTGGTAGAGACAGAAGAACCCATACCTAATTTTTAGATGGCTCTAATAGAATCATAGAATGGTTTGGGTTGGAAGGGACCTTAAAGATCTTCCACTTCCAATCCCTCTGCCATGGGTAGGGACACCTCCCACCAGACCAGGTTGCTCAAAGCCCCATCCAACCTGGCCTCCAACACTTCCAGGGAGGGGACAGCCGCAATTTCTCTGGGCAACCTGTGCCAGAGTCTCACCACCCCCACAGGAAATAATTTCTCCCTAATATTCAATCTAAATCTACCCTTTTCCAGTTTAAAGCCATTACCCTTTGTCCTATCAGTACATGCCCTCACAAAAGGTCCCTCTCCAGCTTTCCTGTAGCCCTTCCAGGTACTGGAAGGCTGCTCTAAGGTCTCCCCCAGAGCCTTCTCTTCTCCAGGCTGAACGACCCCAACTCTCTCAGCCTGTCTTCATAGGATAGGTGCTCCAGGCCCCTGATCATCTTCATGGTCCTTCTCTGGACTCACTCCAACAGCTTGAGTTAAAACCAGGGCTTGCTTGAAGCTGTAACACTTCATATTTGTTCAAGGAGTTCATTGAGTTTCATAGCAATGAACCTTGATGAAAGGACAGATGAGACACATAGATATAAGTTGTCCTTAATCCCCAGCACTGCATTATAAACCTATCAGAAATAAGTATAAGCTTGTTGGAGTTTCTGTCCAGCTATTGATCTCTATGTTAAAATTCCAGTGACATTCAAAACAGCTGACATGGTAGAATGAGTTCAGACATATGAAGAAAATCACAGTACTCATGTGCTGTAGTCTTTTTTTCTACTAATGAATTTTCATAAAATATATTGGAGACTGTGTTTGCTCTTAATCCCTGAAATTTGACAGGATATAGATTTTTATAGAGACAATCACCATGGTATCCCAACACTTTCTATATTGGGATACTTCAACACTTGGCTTGATCAGAAGCACTCTTATAATGGATTTTCAGAAGAATGTCAATACTTCTATGCTGATTTTTACTGTGCAAAAATGAATACACAAATTCTCAGCTAGAAAAAAAGATATTACAATAATATAGTTGGTAACATTCTAGTGACACATATCTTCCCCACTCTCTCCGTTCCCGGAATTAAAAGAAATGAGCCAGGCAAGACTCTCAACTGTATATTCCAGAACATCTATCAAAATGTTAAATACAAGCTCAGAAGAAAATAGTCAGCAGCTTCCACTTGCTTTTTCTTCTTGCTATGGCTGAATGAAAATAGTCTAAAGTAAAAAATTGTTCCCAATACAAAACAAAAGCGGTGGAAGATAAATTTAAACCAAAGAAAATATTCTCATTAACTATGCTGAATATGTTAGTTGTGCTTCTCAATCTAGAAGAAAAGGTCATCAGCTAGATTTTTTTCTGTTAATAGCTGCAGGATGACTCAGAATAAACTGGAAAAAGCTAAAGCAGCACATGTAGGAGATCTGAGAACTATGTGTATAATCTGTTCATAAGGAGAGACCTGCACTGCACAACATGAATACATACGGTACAACCACTTCTTGAGTGCTGCAAGATCTAATGGCACTGCAGACATGAACAAACATCAGGTAACACTGGAGCAATATGGGTGAATGTAAAACCAGGGACCAATAATCACCTGTGCATGCACCACCCTCTGTGCTAAGAGAAAATTGGTTGATCTTATGAAATTATTTATTTCCTTCCCTCAGAGGTCTTGATGATGCCAAGCCTTTCAAGGCAGTGAAGAATAGGCAGAAATAATTTTAAATATATACCATGGCACCTCAAAAGGCCCTATCATATTATTCAGATGTACAGATTTCCCTAAATGAGACAATCTTTCTTTAGAAGACATAGGCCAAGCGTTTTCTAGAAGTTTCTAAGAAATTTCCATAAAATTAGGTAAGGAAAAAATTCAGAATAAAAATATGCCAGTCTCTCAATTATTTTTTACACATTTCCCCAGGAAAGGGATTAATTCACATCTTTGCTACAAACAGAGCTATTCATGCAAGTCTTTGTTTCAGTAAATGTGTGGCTTAATTCAACAAATATTTTATTGAAAGGTCAGCTACAGGAGTGTTATGAAAACCTCTATTTCACACATGACGTTTCTACAAAAATATGAGCCATATTCTTAAATCATTTTCTTTTATCCTTGCTCCAGCAGAGTAGTATTATATTCCAAAAATAGCTTACGTCTGCATGCCGTTTACATTTTTTTGTGAAGGCAAACTATGTTTCATCTCCAAGATGTACTTTTTTATTGAATACAGTAATTCAGAGACTACCGCATGGTTTGTATAGGAGTTAAAGAGCCTGAACTAACGTGCTGGCTAAAACTGGAAAAATTATTATTACCTGTATTACTTATGCACCAAGTTTCCTTCTTCCACTCCCGTAGTAATAGTAACCAAAGATTACAGAGGTTAAGGATTTCTGGATATTATATAAAGGCATAACTGAAACATTGGAAAGATGACTGATTATTACAAAAGAAAATTTAGGAATTTAGAGGGGAAAAAACCTTTATTTGCTGTGAGAACAAAAGAATCTGTTCAAAACATCTGTTTCAGGACTTTGGAGATATTTACAGTAAATGTCTTTAGAGAAAAGGAAATGGTACAATTGGCTATTTACAGGTATGTCCAAATTTTCAGAGATGCAATTTATAATGTAATCTTGTAATTTATCGCAAAATCAATCTCAACAGTGTGCTGCAGAGTATCATTGAGAGATGAAAAGGGGAGAAAAAAATTAAGATACGAAAAGTTGCCCCAGCCCAACAGAATGGTGCACATTTTCTTACCCTTTTTCCAAGCTTTTCATTATGTGAAGACAAGATGAGTGTAAACAGGAAAAGCAGCATACTAGTTACAGAAATGCTAGAAGCAAAATGAAGTGTGGGCACCTGGCTAATCTGATCAGAAGACATTTTCTTCAAGAAATATTAAAAACAAACAAAAAAAGCATTTTAAGCCATCATCTGGACAGCATACCAAATATAGACAAAAATGGATGAAGCATCTTTCTAACCTCATTCGTAAGGTTCTGACTAAGTAAATAGCAAGAGACCTTTATTCCAGGCAGGAAGACCAAATATGAGCAAAGATCTCTCTCTTATCATGCAAGCAACCTGCTCAGAGTGCTGTAAAAATAATCTTGTATTTTCCCTCAAAGAACTGATAAGCTTCTTTTCAACTGTTTTCACTGACAGAAGAGGCAAGGTACTGGGCAAATAGGAGAAATTGTCTTTAAAACAAGTGAAGGGTAACCCTGATCATATAGTATAAATATCCTTGGTTTCTGACTCACCCAGAGAAAAGATCAGTCACGATTTAACCCCAGTAGGCAACTAAGCCCCACACAGCCACTCATTCACTCCCCCACAGTGGGACAGGGAAAAGAATTGGAAGGGTGAAAGTCAGAAAACTCATAGGTTGATAAAGACAGTGTAATAGGTAAAGCAAAAGCTGCACATGCAAGCAAAGCAAAATAAAGGATTAATTCACTGCTTCCCATAGGCAGGTGGGTGTTCAGCCATCTCCAGGAAAGTGGGACTCCATCACGTGCAACCGTTACTTGGGAAGGCGAAAAAAACGTAACTCCAAATGTTCCCCTCCTGCTGCTTCTTCCTCCAGCTTTTATTGCTGAGTGTGACGTGATACAGTATGGAATATGCCTTTGGTCAGTTGGGGTCAGCTGTCGTGGCAGTGTCCCCTCCCAGCTCCTTGTGCATCCCCAGCCTCCTCCCTGGCAGCGCGGTGAGAGAAGAGGAAAAGGCCTTGACTCTGTGTAAGCACTGTTCAGCAATAATGAAAACATCCCCTGTTCTCATCACAAATCCAAAACACAGCCCCATACTTGCTACTCAGGTTAAGTAAAAAGGTTAATCCTTTGTGAAAACATTTTTACAGGGGTTTTTTTGGGGGGTGTTAATAATGAAGGGAAGATCTGAGAGAACAAGAGCATGAACTAAACCTTCTCCTTTTTTCCTTCCTCATTGTTTCAGTTACTTAATCTGTGTGTAGACAAATGCAGTGGTCAGATTCAAATATAAGACCCGTTTTCTTCCTATTTAAAGCAAACAATCAGACTTTGTCAGGGCCCCTTACAGTACTAATAAGTCAGGGCCCCATAGATTTGTACAAAGAAACAAGATTACATGGGAATTTAAGAATCTTCCTGTGAAAACTGTTGTGAAAAACTCTGTCTCTTATTTTCCAAGACAGAGATCTTGTGGAGGTCTGTGGATATTTTTGTACCAGTGTAGTTATTCCTGACAAGAACACCTGAGAACACTCCTTTTCCAAAACTTACTCTGTCCTGTGACAGCTGCTGACCTAGTGACAGTTACTGACAAGGGCTTAAGCACAAAAGTGTCACTGCAAGGTAGAAATCATTTGAAAAGTCATTATTTGTCAGCTATTTTTTTCCAGCTACAATAAATAACTTTTTGTGGTTATTGTTATCTTCTGTTTAGCAGAACCCAGTGAACAAGTGATAAAATGGCAGTTGAAATTCAATAGCAAAGTAAGAAGTAATGCAAGTAGGAAAAAATATCTATTGATGGATGGTGAGGACTCCACGTCAACCATTATCACAAAGAAAAAAATATGAGAACTATTGTGGATAGTCCTCTGAAAATGTCAAGAAAATACTCAATCAGCAGTTCACGTAGTAACTGGATGTTGGTGGTCATTCCAGAAAGAATTGAGGACAACCTACAAGAAATCATTATGTCACTTTTTGAACCGAGACAGTTTCTATATTAGAATATTTCATAAAGGTCTGACAAAATCATTGCAAAAAAAGTATACCAGAATTATATAATATTTTACACATGACAGGAAACTGCATAGACTTTAGCTGGGAAAAGGAATATGACGTTTTTAACAGGAAAAGATCTGTAAAATCACTATTGACATAGAAAAGGAAGAAATAGAAAGATTACTCTTTATATCATAACAAGATAGCTAGAGAACATACTAGGAAATTATCAGGCAGTAAGTGTAGATCAAACATAAAATGAAACTGGAATGAAATAAAATTAAGCACAACTGTGGAATTCATGACTGCAGGGTGCCAATGAAAGCTTAAATACAGGGAGGGCCCCAGATAGGTTAGACATACTCACAGGGTGTATTTCTGTTGCTAGGTGCTACATATGGCTGGTTAACAGTGTAAACCTTATGCTGTACAAAACAGACCCAGCAGTTCTTCCAGCAGACAGATATATATTTCTTGAGTATGAATCACATGGTCTTTCAATCTTAATCTGATATCCCAGCTCAGTGAACTACAAGAGCTAGCCTCTAGTTAGTAAGAGTAACCATTTAGGGTGAACTTAAACTTGGCAGATAAAGGGAGAGCTGTGGATGTTGTCTGATGACTTCAGGAAGGCTTTTGACACTGTATCCCATAACATTCTCACAAAAATAAGATGATGAAGCATGGGCTGGATGAGCAATGAGGTGGATTGAGAACTGACTATATGCCTGGTGCTCATCAGTGGTACAAAGACTAGTTGGAGGCCAGTAACTAGCAATGTACCTCAGGGGTCAATATTGGATCTGATCCTGCTTAACATCTTCATTAATAATCTGGAGGGTAGAGCAGCGTGTACCCTCAACAAGTTTTCTGGTGACACAAAGCTGGGAGGAGAGGATGATAGCCCGGGTCATACTGCCATTCAGAGGAACCTGTACAGGCTGGAGAAATGGGCTGACAGGAACCATAGAAAGGTCAACAATAAGAAGTGCAAAGTTCTGCACTTGCTGAGGAATAATCCCAGACACCGGGACATGCTGGAAGCCAACTGTCTGGAAAGCAGCTTTGCAGGAAAGGACCTAGGGTTTTTTTTTGCTTCACACCAAGCTGATCAGGAGCCAGCAATGCACCCTCGCAGCAAAGAAGGCCAATAAGGAGGTTAATTTCAACTGCACTATTACAACTGCAATGCCCTGTACATGCAGGAAACACCTTCAGACATGATTACGTTATGATCAGCAGCAAGTCTATCACTGGATTGGCTGAATCCTCCCTCCTTCCAGCAGAATTTCTTAGTCTTCTTGATAAGACTTTGGGAGACAGTTTGAGTCTTTGGCCGCAGTGCTGCTCTCTGCATACTTCTAGCATATCAGAAATATATTGATAGGATATGCCCAAAGAACATGTCATTTTTAAGTAATGATGGTACACTGTCCAAAACTTGTGCAGCTCCATAACTATATAAACATAACTTGACACAAATATGTCAGTCTTTTGCTTCTGCTGGAGGCCACATAACTATGTGAGAGAAAATTACTTGTTCAAATACTTTGTTTTCTTTAAAAAAATAAGACCAATCTCTTCAAATTAGAAAGTATTTATTCACAAAATCACAGAATAGCTGAGGTTGAAAGGGAGTGAGCAGAATGGGTTGTTTTCAATGTTACTATCTCCACAATGTAATTTTGTATCCACAAACCATGAGAAAAAGTACTGTTATATGGTTTGGTTTTCTCTTCAATGAGTATTTTGCAAAATAAATTTTTAATGCATGTCTTCGGCTAAACTTTATGGTATAAATTATGACACAACTATTTCTAGGTCATCAAATTGATTAGTTGCTTGCCCCCAGCTGAAGGGAATTCTTCTGCTCTTACAAGCTACTTTCCTTTCACAGGAAAGTGAATAGCATTCTTAAACACAGAATAATTTAATCCTGAGGGCAGTAGTAATTTCAGAATTCAACAATATAATAATTCTAATATACCAGGAAGACACACCAAAAAAAAAAAAAAAAAAAA
>VZRW01002214.1:234401-258550 GCA_013398125.1 Aegotheles bennettii
AAAAAAAAGTGGGCGGTTCTTGTGCTTCCAAAGCAGGGTTCTTTTGGAGATTTCAACTGTGTTTTTACCTCAGAAATGTTAGTATACAACATTTAAACCTAACAATTCCAGAGATACTAGAACTTTTCTGGGTATCTGATTAGTTGCACAAAGGAAATAAGGAGATCTTGACAGATACACGTATCAAAGCAGCAACAACCCAGTCCTCTTTCAAAAGCCTGGAAATTAGGAAATACTGCACACTCAGCAGTAACGTTATATATTGGAAATGTAACAATAAGACTGTCCAGTTCACAAAGGAAGAAGTTTTTAAGAGCTAGTGTTTGTAACAGTACCTACTTGGAAGAAAAATGCATGTTTATCATTCTTCAGAGTGCTGCTCCAGCAACTTGTCCAATCTAGAAGAAAAAATAATTTATTTAGATACAATATGTAAAAACAACAACAACAACAACAAAACAAACAAACATAAAAGTGATTGCTAAAAGTATCAATGTAGTAAAGAGAAAATATAAATAAAAAATGTAGTAGTCCATCCATTCATGCAGCACCTCCTGAATATGAAATGTATTTGGGCAGTAGGAACAAACACAATTCTTTGTCTTAGTGTACCTGCAATGACAGTTTAATGCGCATGTGCTGAGGTCAGAACAGCCTGATACAGTCTGAAAATGGATTGGAAGATTATCTCACAAGGAACAACTGGGCAAATCTGAGCCACTGAGAGAACCAGTATGTGGCCATGTCTTTTTTTAATAGTATTGTACAGGAAGAAACAGTGAATGTTTGTGGAGTTTTAATTTGTCTCTAAACCAGGCAACAACATCAAACTGGAGCAGGCTGCTCAGATAGGTTGTGGAATCATCATCCCTGCAGATATTCAAAAGCCATCCAGACATAGTCCTGTTCTGGACTCCAGGTGGCTCTCACTGGGCAGGGAGATTGGACCAGATGACTTCCAGAGGTCCCTTCCAACCTCGGCCATTCAGTGATACAGTGATTCTCTCAACACCTGCAAACTACTAACCAGTAACACAGACATAAGCAGAAGCATGGAAGGAAAACAAAAAGATATTAAATTGGTGAAAATGCTATTTAATACACCAGTAAAGCCATAACCTGAATTGTCATTGACAAATAGAAAGAAGGAAGACATTTCTGAATTTAGAGCACAAGAAATGAGATTTAGAGTTTGAAATTGAATAAAAACAAGCAACACACCCAGTCCAGTCCCAGGCTGCTCTGAAATAGGACACTGCAGTACCAGAGACAAAACTAACTGGAGAGGTGTTTCACAGGCTGGCTTGATACTACCACTCAAGTAATAAAACATGCACTGTATAAGGAACATGCTGGAGTGTAGCTGGCCATGGTGACTACAGAAAATAACAAGGGCCATTTTCTCAGGACATGAAAATAAAAATTACCTAGCAAGCTCCCTTTCTCCCTTAGGTCCTCTCTTCTCTAGATGAACACAAAGGGAATGAAGAAGAGCATGGAAGTGTGGAGCACAAAGGACAGTGGGGTTTTTGTAATTACTTCTGGTGGTTTTTTGCTACCAAGCTCAAATGCTCTTGATTAGCATGATTCCATCTTCCAGATTATTACTTGAATTGTGATACTAGGAAATAATTCAACTGGATTCCTGTCTTTGATGTAGTGAACAATCAATGATTTACACAATGGAGCACTGCCCTCAGGAGACATCAGATTCTCCCACACCGAAGTGGCCAGCATGTATTAGGGCCTTCTTCTAGATGTGAAAAATACAGAAACAAATCCCATCAGCTTGTAGGAGCAGATTCTACCCATTGCTCACACTGCAGGAAGGGCAGGATTTTGTAATCATCAACACAGGCTTTAAGCACCTCAAGTACTCTGCTCTTTTCTTCCTAAAAGAAACCATTTAGTGAGTTCAATAGTGCTTTTGAAGCTTCAGGTCCATTCCTCTGCCCCCAAATCTCTGTGGTTTAGCAACATGACTACTGCAGATTACCAGGTGTCCATTAAAGAGAAGCTAGGATAACCACAAATGCCTGGCTAGCAATACATTTTCTGTGCTACTACAAGCAGTAGGATTTGAAAACATGCAAAATCCATGTGCTTGCAGAGAATCTTATGCAGGAAGCTCTCTTAGACAGGTTTTTAAAATGCTGCACAGAGTGAGAACTTCTTGGTTGCTTGTCATAAACCACACATTGCTAATGCCTAGTGTAAAGGGTTCAAGCAATAGTAGTGTTGGTTTGAAGCAGGCTAATTTGAGCTACACCCTCCCAGCTTTGCATAGGCTTTCAGTGGAGAAACAGAGCTACTCCAAAAGCTAAGATTCAGTGGTACTCTGGCAACAACATACATTTATTTAACAGGATGAAGACAGCTTGTTGCAAGGGTTCAGTGAGAGCAAGGATACCCCCTGGGTGAAGCGCCATTGTGCAGGCAAGCAGTGCAGGGTGGTAACCACATGGGCTCCTGTCAACAGCCCAGTGATCATCAGGCAATGGCAAGGCAGCAAGTCAGCACCAAGGTCAAACCAGAAAATCCAAGCAATAATCCAGGAACAAGGAAAGTAGAGGCTCAAACTGGCAGTCCATAACTAGGCTTAAATGGAGCCCTTAGTCAGGAGGTGTGAGGAGGTCCCAGGTGAGGTTGGTCAGGGTCATCAAGGACTATTTGTGCCCTCAGGACTCGTATATCTGTATGTACGGTGAACTTTCTGCACCTAACAATCACATGCAGATATATTTGTCATTCAAACCAAAATGCAAGTCTCAGAAATGTAAAATGTAAAGTACTAGGCTGTAAAATAATAGCATGTTGACGTTTGCAAGCTTAGCTCTCTCTAAAAGAGTTGTTTTCACATTTCCCAATGAAACTCCTTGACATAACTAAATTGATTTACAAAAGCTTTTAAAATAGAAAGATTTTGTTTGATTTAAAAAACTGCTCATTTTCTAGTACTCTCACAAAACAGAGGTTGTATGTACCCTTATTAGGACAATAAGCAATTAATCAAAAAAAATGGTGCTTCTCTAATGCGAGCTGTTGGCAGCACCGTGCAGAAAACATAGAAAAGGAGCAGGTGCCTGAGCCTTAAGGAATATTCAACAATAATACTTCTATCCTGTTTCACATTTCCAGCATACATGAAATGACCTCATTAACTGCTGTTAGCTGCAGTGGTAGCGCAGGTGAGACAGTGACAATGTCTCTGATTTGTAACTCTTACCCATCCAGTCTGTACTGGGAATTTACATCAGCATCCATTCCCTTTCCTGCTTGTCTCACTGGTTTTGTCTGTTTTCAGTACCCAGATGTCTCATTTTCCTAGTAGTGCTCAATACATTCATTTTCGTAAAAAAGACTAAGAAGTTCTGGCATTCTACTGGTATTTGAAGTCATCATCTTAGTGCGACATTTTAAAACAGTGTTGTTGAGGGTGAATGCATGATCCAGCTCCAGGAGAAGAATGACACTTGCCACCAAGATCTGCCTGAGTTACTTATAGTTTACAACGCCTTGTGATGGTTGTATTGCTTCTGAATCAGGATATATATAAAATCAACATGTACAGAAAACTTTCCATTCTCCACCAGTCAGTGAAAAGATTTTTCTGTCTTTTTTCAAATGATTGGAGACTATCTTACATCAGTGAATTTTGGCCTCCTGGAATAATCAAAATCTCTTTAAAAAACAATAAGCTTGCTTGAAATTTGATCTGTTTACTAAGAGAATTTGCTGATAGTGATTACCTGTTCATAGCTTTTATTACTTTCTTCCTATATTTTCTAATAACATTTACATCTGCAATATATCAATAGGCACATGATCAAGTTTGTTTATAAAAAATACGCACTAGATAGAAAAAATCAAAACACTAACTTTGTATTCTAACAGCTAAGTTATAGTAGCATTTGACATTAACTTCCTGTAGTTGCTTCATCATTCCTGGGGGGCGTTCACAAGAGGAAAAAAAAAGGTTTCTCTGGTGCTACTGCAACAGGAACTATACAGAAAGACTTTTGTAACTGATATGTGTTGTTTAATAAAAAAGCCTATTAACCTAAACTTCTACCCAGAATTACTCCTTGTCTTCACTATGTTCTTGAATCAATGACACCTCTAAGTCTTATCACATAAAAAAACTAGAAAGAATTATTTTCAGGCCTAAAGACAGATTAACATATGGGCAACAATTGATTTTTTAAGAAGTACCATTCAGCAGTCATTCTCCAGTACCACTCTAGAAATCAGTTTACCTTATTTTCTCTTGGCAAAGGTGGCTTCCATTACTTAACTTCATACACCTCACTTCCTTAGAAATTTTAGAAATAATGATAGATCCCAGTCATCTTCTGACCTACAAAACAAAATATGTATTAATGACTGAAAAAAATCCTAACCAACAACATTTCTGAAATTTTAGTAACCCTACCAAGTATTACGGCTGCTGCTTAAAATCCTTTGACTTTGAAACTATAGAAGTAGAATAGTTTGCTCTTAGGGTAGAAGAAAAGTCCAGTAGCACAGGAAAAAGAGAAAAGAACAATGAAAAGGACATGCCAGACTACATGACACTTTTATTTCAATTGGAGACCCAAATATTAGCCTCCTTCTGCTCCAATTTCAATTTTGTTGTGTTATCAAGCGTAACACTATTTCAAAGGAACAATACCATCAACACTAAATCTACCACACATGACAAGCCTACATTTATAAATTATTGTAACATGTCTGTATTTTCCTGGGAATATCTATGTGTAAATCATAAATCTGAATGTTAAATTTTGTGTCTGTATCTCTTCTGCATGGCATCTTTTGTCTATACATCTGATAAGGTTAACAGTAATTTTAGCAAGACTTTTATAGTCAAAACAGATGTTTGTAGCTGAAACACTTCAATTTACCTCTGGATATTTTACATAGCAGTACAAGAAGAAAAAAAAAGCCAGTGATTTTGCAAATATGTCTCTTTCTTAAAAAGTCTGTTCACTATTTGAGGATGTTCCCTACTGTCAAAGAATTCAAATCCTTGTGAAAAATCAGTGACATGGCAGAAAATGTTCAGTGGAGAACTTATTTTCATTTTAAACTCATTAACTTCCTGAAAACAACAGCTTCTGATCAGGAAGCTAATATTTGATTACTACAAATCTAAGTTATGAACCTGAATGGAGGCAAGAGCCCAGTCCACAAGGCAGAAGTTAGAGATGAGAAACAGTGTCAGGCTCCATGAAATGAGTCCTTTAAACAATACACAATAAATACAAATGTAAAGCCTAGTCCTACAGCTGTGCACAAAATGCATGAACCACATGATGAATGTGTGTAAATGTGTTCATTGAGACTTAAAGGTCAAAGTATATCATATCAATCAGTCAATCGGTCAAACAATTTCTTCCATTGATTTTCACAGATTACTCCTTGGACACACAAATGTGGGATTTAAGCCATTTGCTGCTGTAAGTTATCAAGCAAGCATCAAAATGGTCCTTCCCCACACTTCAGCTTTGTACTTCACCTGTCATCTCAGTATCTCATTCCTGAAACATGACAAACCATTCTTCATTATATTAACTGTGAGTAGTTCTTCAGAGGTAGTAGAATTATTTGTATGTGAAGTGATATATGTGAATAATTTTACAGGATCAAGACCTTATTGTGTAAGTATTTGGGACATGTACTATGTCTACTTAAATTGTATGGTTGATCTTGGTCCTACATTTAAGAACATAATACACAAACAGTCAAACTTTTCAAGTTTACATATTATCATTTCTTAAACTCCCATTAACACTAATTGATAGGTGACTTTGATGTGCTAACACTTTGGGATTCATCTTGTGTCAAGAAGAAAATCCTGAAGCAACTGCAGTAAGCCTTGATCATTTTGAAAGCACTCAAGCATGTCTAAATCTATCTCAGCTATCACTGGTTTTACTATTACTTGTTGCCCTTCTCAGCCAGTTCCCACTTCTTTATTTGGCTGGCTTTTGTTTTCTATTCTGAACTTTTCTGATGGACCATCCAAAGCAGTAAACTTCGTTTCCTTGATGTGTACAGTATCTGAAGGATTATCAGAACTCTTTAACGTTAGTAACAAGAGCAACTTCAAAGATCTTGGAATTCAGACCATTGAATTTCTACAAGATTTTTTTCTTCCTCTGCCTTAGGAAATAGGTCTAAACTCTTGAGAAACAATTTCTGCTAAAAAGTTCAACCACCTCTGTGTAAGTTTAAAACCCCAAGAATAACAATGAAAACTGGCACTGTTTAAGAGAAAAAAACACCACCCATTTCCTTGACATTTTATCTGAATAGCGGCCTGCTTTTCAATTTGCTATAGTTTTCAGTAGTTTTGCATATATGAAGATGGCTACACATTAACATTTCCTTCCTCTCTGCCATTACTGAACGTTTCTAGAGCTACCAATGGAGAAATGCAGCAATTTCAGTTTAACACAAAAGAGTTAAAGATTGATACTGATACTCTTGCAGACCACATTTTTTTTTTTTTCTGGTAAGTTTGGTACATTACAAAACCTTAGTTTGCAATTTGACCACGTCTTTAGGTTCAGAATTAGCTCGATATATTTCTTCACTTATTGTAGCCAAAATATTATGTGTAGCATTTTCACTTGCACAGATCAAGTGCTCTCAAACTGTGAGGTCAGGTTTCCTGATGCGACTTCAATCTTTTCCAGAGCAAGATGTACCATGCCCAGGGAAAACAACAAAACCAGCATTCATTTTCATTTTCTCTTATTTTTCTCCATTACAACTAACTTACAATTTTCTAATTCATGATTAATAAAATAAGTAGTTCTATTTTTTGATGATTTCTAAAAGAAGCAAGCTGACAAAGCAAAAAACTGCAGCAGGTATATATGTCCAGATGTTGTAAACTATCACAACAGTGTGCTATGTCCAGTGGACTACTAGAAAGAAGTTAAGCCAGGAGTATTTCCATGTTTGTTTACCTCAGCAGAGGAAACATACTAGGCTGTTTTTATTTTGCAAGTTTTTTGGGTTTTTTTTCAAACTTAATGACACATTTATCAACAAGCCATTAAGCCAACTTTCCAAAGGTATGTGTTGGCTATCTGTTAGCAGAGGGATGATTAGGGAGAAAGTTGCTTGATCCAGGATTTCTGCAAGAGCTAGATTCTCTTCACCTTTGAGATCAGACATTTTAAACTGGACGCTCAAGCCAGACATGCAGGTATGCAGATATAGGGTGACAAATCATATTAAGAACTGACACATAAAAATAAATTGTGTAATTAGAATTACTTCCTCACAGTGGCAGGCCAGACAGTATGGATGAAATAAAAGATTAGGAAGAGAACTAATTAAAGTAATGTATCAGTCCAGTTGTTAAAATGAATTGTCCCTTATTACACAATATCTAATGCTTAGGCTGATCTTGTTTTAAGCTCTTTAAAATTAAGGGCATATTTGTTCCCTTAGGTCAAGATACCCAGCTCTCAAATCCAATGTCAATGACATCTTCAGCTAATGCCAATGGCAGGTCTTGAATTACAGATAGCAAACATCTTCCTAAAAAAGCTAAATATACCTAGTATTTTTCTGTATCCTAAATCTTAACTGTATTTAATAAAGTGCTCTTTATAAAATTATTCTGTATTTGATTGGATTTTTATTATTTTTTTTAATAATCTGGAAAAACCAAATAGATATTAGAAATTTTCAGGTGTTCTGATTATTTACTGCTCTGCTCTATTGCAAATCCCTTCATTTTTTTCAGCAAGCAACACGGTTTTCTTACTCAGACTTCATCCTGAAAAATCTCATTCTTTAGTTTAGTCGGGAACCATCCTGTACTATAGAAATGAGGTTTCTGAGCTCCTGCATAAGTTCCCATTAGCAGAGTAAATTTCATCTTCAGTAAAAAGATTCAAAATATTTTTGTGTGAGAATTTATGAATTCATGAGTGTGCTTTTACTAGACACTGCCAGTTTTCAAGCAACATTCTGTAGAAACCTGCTTGTTCACACTGAAAAAAGAAACATATATTTCTTATGTCAGCTCTCATTCTTAAAAATAAACCTTAACTTCAGAAGTTTCCTGGTTCCTTTAGAGCTCACAAAATATTTTTTTTTTATTTTTCTTTTAGTTGAACTTCAATCATGCTGTTTTGGATAACAGGAAAAGATTCATTTTTCCATATAGGTAGATATAAATGTTTTCAGAAGTCACTGACCACTATAAGGAAAATTTAAGAACACAAGTACACTTTGTAATATAATTTTGAAGTAAGCAATAATGAGGCTTGAGAAATACCTTTTTCTCAGTTTGGCAGTCAGTAGTTACCCTGTTGGAGAAGCTTTTTTACTTCATTCTAAGTGTTATGCTACACAAGAAAAGTGCTACGATACATGCAGCTAAAATAGTAAAATCAAGCACTTAGAACTGTGAAAATCAAGGAATTGGAGCTGTATTTGTGATTTTAAAATTGTTCCTTTTTAGACATACATTATTTCCCATAAACTGTCATTACACAGTTACTTAGAACATTTTCCACATAATTCTGACTCAGTGTACAGTCATTACTCAACTGAGTAAATATTTAGTGGCAAACTTTGACCCATCTTTAACTACAAGATTTGGAGAGATCTGATGAATATACTACAATAATGTGTTGGCCAGTAACATTAGCAAATACTGACATCTAAATATTCTCCCACACTAAGTGCCTTGAATATATATATAACATTTATTTATATGACTGAGTAGGCATCTTTTCTTTAAGGCTGCTGTTTCTCTTTCTGGGACTATATTGTAGCCTAAATTGCAAAAATGTCATAAAATGTTGAACATGGAAATCCACACTGCTTGGTGCTCCTGATAGCCCTCAGTACTGCAAGGCAGTCTGTAATGGATGGAAATGGAGGAGACATTTCATCTAGTGCACACGGAATAGCAGTAATTGTTCATAATAAATGCAGAGACATTTTCCTTTAGGATCAGTTTCCTTCAGAAACAATTTGTTCTGTATAATCTAATAAAATCTACAAAAGAATTAAAAAAAGGGTAGACAGCCTACTGAATGTAATGATGAAGATATGAAGAGAGATTCAGATATTTTACTCACTGGAGAGTTAGCACAATCTATACACGTACACACACAAACCCTTTTTTAAAAAATGAAAGGAGTGAAGTACTGTTAGTAAAATTCTCCAAAAGCCTTTCTAATAAGTTACATAAAATGATAGATTCTTAAATTAATAACATCATTTCTATATTGTTTCATAAAACTATTAAATGTGTTCCTGTAAATATTCAAACTTGAGCAAAATCGCATGTCACTTCACAAGTTTTCTTATGGTTTTTCTATTGGGTTTTCTTTTCAACATTCTCTGCATATCATTAAGTGATTAGCTGAAAACTAGTAAGCTGTCAGAGACAAACACAAACACACACACACAGGCTGAGAGTTGGGGTTGTTCAGCCTGGAGAAGAGAAGGCTCCAGGGAGACCTCATAGCAACCTTCCAGTATCTGAAGGGGGCCTACAGGAAAACTGGAGAGGGACTCTTTGCAAGGGCATGGAGTGATAGGACAAGGGGGAATGGTTTTAAATTAAAGGAAGGTAGATTTAGACTGGATTTTAAGAATAAGTTCTTTCCTGTGAGGGTGGTGAGACACTGGCACAGGTTGCCCAGAGAAGCTGTGGCTGCGCCCTCTCTGGCAGTGTTCAAGGCCAGGTTGGATGGGGCTTGTAGCAACCTGGTCTAGTGGGAGGTGTCCCTGCCCATGGCAGGGGGCGGTGGAACGGAATGATCTTTAAGGTCCCTCCCAACCCCAACCATTCCATGATTCTATGAATTACCAACACCTGCTTCCAGGATTGTACCTGCTGCTGTGGCTTCTGTCACTGTCTGTGCCTTAGTCACGCTGTATGTACCAGCTGATGGTGTCCAGGCACTGGGGGTTGGCAGGGGCTGCTGTGGGGGGAGTCAGCCAGTTCCAGCTACTGCCAGCCAGCTCCAGCTGGCTCCAATGGCCCCACTGCAGGCCACAGCTGAGCCCCTCACCCAAGATGGCGGAACCTGTGGGAAAGCCTACTTAAAAAAGGGCAAAATGCTTCATGATAGTGTGAGGGGTGAGGAAAAGAAGAGAGAGAAACAGCCCTGCGAACACCAAGGTCAGTGAAGAAGTAGGGGAGGAGGTTCTCCAGGCTGAGCTGGAGCTGAGATTCCCCTGCAGCTTGTGGAAGAGACAATGGTGCAGGAGATACCCAAGCTGCAGACATGGAGGACCCCATGCCACAGCAGGTGGATACTTCCCAAAGAAAGCTGCCACAATGGAGAGCCCACGCTGGAGCAGGGGAAAAGTGTGAGGAGGAAGGAGCAGCAGAGGGGAGCTGTTATGGCCTGACCACAACCCCCATCCCCCATTATGCTACAAAAGTAACATTTTAAGAGGTCTCTCTTTATGAATTTTGTTTGCTCTCAAGTTAACTAGATAAATATTTTTATTATATTTGATAAAGAAAAATACATTCATATACTTCACATTGACATTTTCAAGAACATTATCTTTTTATAAGGTGTACCAAATAACAGTCGTAAGTCTAATTTTTCCTCTGTGAAACCTGTTTGATACCTCAGGTAAAGAATTCTCACTAATATTTAATACACGTAATATTTCTCATGCATTATCAGAAGTCATGTATATTTTTTCAATTTAACAGTTTTTAATTAAATCCTTCCAGAAACATCTGATTTCAGATAAAATCATTTCTAAAAGTTAAAAAGAAAGTGCCAAATTCTGAACTGTCAAGTAGCAGATAATTACCAGTGAAATCTAAGAAAAATAATTGTTTTTTAAACTTCTTAGCAGTTTTCAGTGTTTCTCGAGTATGTGCCAGGACGTAATTACAAAGAAAATGACATATGTCTTGATTTGTCTACACTGCTATCCTAGAAACCTCTGATCTGAGCTGGATGCTACAGCAAACAACTCTTGGCAGATTTGGCTTAGGAAGTCATGCTTTTCCTAACCTGTGAGATGAATTTTCAGAGCCCTCCCTGAGCTTCATGCTAGTGCAGGTACCTGGCTACTTGCATTTTAAGTACATACTTTAAAACTCACTTGGTATTTCTAACCTACACCAGTGTCACAGAAATAACTGACACCTAAACCTACTCACAGATTATTTGGTTGTATACCACATGACATCTACTGTTGATATCATTAACCTGTGAAAATACATTCAACATAACTGCAGCCTGCCATGCTGAACTTCATAAAGCGGTTCAAATCATTGTTTGATGCAGGTCATTAAGAAACTAGTAAACAGACTATTTAACAATGATGCTAATGTAAATTTTCCATGACAGCAGTCACTGGTATCCTGCTGACAAATGATAATGTCATTGTAACGTGTCCTTAGAGCTCAGTAATTACTTCTGTATTCATGAGTGTATTTGGCTGAAAGCTTACCCGATCTGAATGTAAAAACTCTCAGCAAAGTTGACACATGCTAAGTGCGTCAGGTGCATGTATGACACAAATATGTTCAAAATACATCTAAAGAATTAATCTGTTCACCTGGGGCGTTACACCGTCTTCCTCCCATCACTCACGATTCTTCCTGAAATACTGCATTATTGAACTAATGCTTTTGCTCCCTACCTCACAAGATAATGCAATAAGAAAATGTTTCAAGGAACAAAAAGTGAAATACTTCCAAAGAACTGCAATAAACTAGCTTTAAATGTGTCCTGCCTACCTGAATGAAACAGGTTTTTATTTCAAACATCACTAGCATAGTTGGAAGCATATTTTTATGATGGTGATTCTTTCAAGCTGCTTTTAAACGTTCTGTACTATTTGAAGGACAACATCTGAATTTTAGAAGGTAAAACACTATAGCTAATATTTCTAAATGAGTTTATATATTAAATTTGATGAGGATGTGGATACTTTATCTCCAAGTGCATAAAGAAATAAATAACATTGTATTTGAAGCATCAGTGATTACATGTGAGAGGTCATATTAGATGGGGATAGTCTCAGAAAACAAGAAACTATTTATCTTTAAAAAGAGTCCAAAGAAAACAGAACACTTCACCTAACTTGGACTACAGAAAAATGGAATAGATGTGTAAATGATGAACTTACAAGCACCTGAAGAATAACAAAAAAAGCCATTATGGATTTTTCAAGAACAAACTATGTCAAGCCAAGCTAATCTCCTTCCTGGACAGGATAGATTCCTGTCCTTAACCTGGAATACTGGTTAAGAAGAATAAATTTGCTGTATCTTGAGTACAATAACACTTCTCACAGGAAAATGAGGGAAATGTTATCTACATGAAAAAAAAAATAAGACTGTGTATGACTGCTTGAAAAGCTCTTCTCGAAGAATATCTATCAATACAAAATGGGGATTTTCTCTCAAGCTGGTTCCCCCAGAGATTCCAGGCCCAATTCCATTCAATATTTTCATTAAAAATATGCATTACTAAGTAAATGGATAAAATTTGCAGATGAAACCATATGTGTTAGGGTTACAAAAGTCTGGAGAACAACTTCAGAATTCAAAACTGTCATAATAAAAAGATAATCCAGAATTATTTTATTTAAAAAAAAAAAAAGTTTGAAGCACAGTAACTAGTAAGGCGAAACGAACACTTAAAATGTCAAAAGACAAAAAAGACCCTGCAATTTTAAGTTTATTAGAAATTACGTCTGAGTCAACATTATAGTATTACTGCAAAGGAAGGAGAGGGAAAATGTCATGTTGTCAACAATTTTGTTGGTAAAATATGGGCGAGGATCATTTTCTTCAACTTGTTTCCAGGGAGAATGCAGTTGAAGCAGTGCCAGCAGTCTTCAGTGCCATACTCCAAAACACATGTAGTCACTCCGGAAAGAATACAGCAGAAAACATCAAGAAAGAGAATAGGCCTGAGAACACATTATCCATGAGGGAAGAATACAGAAGGCAGCTTCTTTTAGTCTAGGCAGGTAAAGACTTGATAAATCTTCCTGGATATGGAAGACTGTTAATAGCAAAGGCAATGATTGATTGTTACCAATTGTTCATCACAGATGCACACAGAATGTTAGGAGTTGGAAGGGACCTCGAAAGATCATCCAGTCCAACCCCCCTGCCAGAGCAGGACAACCTAGAGCAGATCCCACAGGAATGCATTCAGTTGGGTTTTGAATGGCTCCAGAGAAGGAGACTCCACAACCCCTCTGGGCAGCCTGTTCCAGTGCTCTGTCACTCTCACAGTAGAGAAGTTCTTCCTGATATTCACATGGAACCTCCTGTGCTCCAGTTTGCAACCATTCCCCATTGTCCTATCACTGGATATCACTGAGAAAAGCCTGTCTCCATCCTCCTGACACTCACCCTCTACATATTTATAAACATTAATGAGGTCACCCCTCAGTCTCCTCTTCTCCAAGCTAAAGAGACCCAGCTCCCTCAGCCTTTCCTCATAAGGGAGATGTTCCACTCCCTTAATCATCTTTCTGGCCCTGCGCTGGACTCTTTCAAGCAGTTCTCCCCTTCATGAGAAAGAAAGACAAAAAGAACCCAGTTTAACTTGCAGTAAGGACTATATAGGTCATATATTAAGAAAAAAAAAAAAAGAGAGGAAAAAAGCTTGAACAGGACACCCTCAGAAAGTCTTTTGGGAGAAATTCTAAAAAAATGTACCAGATAAAAATCTCTGTGGGAAACTGTAGAGTATTTGATCCCTCCCCAGTGCTAGGGGACTGGACTATGCAACCTTTGGAAATCTATTCCATCCCTTCATTTATAATTCAATGACCACATGATGTTCTTTAGCAAGGACCATTTATGGATTTTTAAAAAGAGTGCTCTAAGTGACATAAGGTTAGATAATTTCACCCTTTCGCAGAGTAGCATTTTGTTCCCCAAAAGGCACCCTTGCTTCCCTTTCACTTACTTACAGATTACAATGCTATTCATGGAATCACATAGAATCACAGAATGGTAGGGGTTGGAAGTGACCTCTGGAGATCATCTAGTGCAATCACTCTGCTAAAGCAGGTTCATCTAGAGCAGGTGGCACAGGATCACATCCAGACAGGTTTTGAATGCCTCCAGAGGAGACTCCACAGCCTCTCTGGGCAGTCGGTTCTAGTGCTCTGTTGCCCTCAAAGTAAAGACCTTTTTCCTTATGTTTAGGTGGAATTTCCTGTGTTCCAGTTTGTGACCATCTCGTCTGACCCCATCCTCTTGACACCTGCCCTGTAAATATTTATAAACACTGATAAGATCCCCTCCCAGTCTTCTCCAGGCTAAACAGAGCCAGGTCTCTCAGCCTTTCCTCATAAGAGAGATGATCCAGTTCCCTAATCATCTTTGTAAGCTTTCACTGTAGTCTTTCCAGTAGTTCTTTGTCTTTCTTGAACTGGAAAGCCTGGAACTGGACACAGTACTTCAGATGTGGCCTCACCAGGGCAGAGTAGAGGGAGAGGATAGCCTCCCTCAACCTGCTGGCCACACTCTTCTTAATACAACCCAGGATACCATTGGTCTTCCTGGCCACAAGGGCACATTGCCAGCTCATGATCAACTTCTTGTCCACTAGGACTTCCAGGTCCTTCTCCCCACAGCTGCTTTCCAGCAGGTCGACCCCTAGTCTGTATTGATGCCTGGGATTATTCCTCTCCAGGTGCAGGACTCTAAACTTGCCCTTGCTGAACTTTATGAAGTTCCTTTTCGCCCCACACTCCAGCCTGTTCAGGTCCCACTGAATGGCAGCACAGCCTTCTGCTGTGTCATTTCAGCACAGTTAAAGACAGAGGAAGTTGCCATAAAATGTATTTTGGATCATTTTTATAAATATGTCTATGTGAATGATTAGGACAAAATCTGACCTGTTTTAAAAGATGCTCCACAAATAAACTTCCTATGAATAATCCCTAGCTTCACAGAATATAAATCACAGCTTTAAAATTAAATGCTTTTAAGGGATTTTAGTGCTAGATGAGATCATTACAGCACTGATTTGCTTCATATAACTTCACCTAGTAACGTAACAGACATACGCACCTGGATGTTGGTTAAGCTAACTCATCTTCATTATACATTTTTTAAAGAAGAAATAACTGGATAAAAACAGACATGTGTCGACTATCAGAATACTTGTAGGATCATACACTTTTGAATAAATACCAGGTATGCTTACGGCACTTAAGACATCAAAGACTGTTCTGATTTTTTAGGAAAACAGGTTCTAGTTCTATAAACACATAGCACATGGCTACAGCTGAATGGCAGCAATTACCCAACTTGCAGCTTCTGTGGTGTGGGGGACAGGTGCTGGAAGCCAGCTAGAGCTGAGGCAGACAGACAGATTTATTCAAGATAGATTTTAACCCCACTGTAGAGACAATAATAGTAGTTTGAATACAGAAAGGCCAAAACTGTGGGCTGAAAATGTATCTTGTAATGCAGGCAATATTGTATGACCTCTAATTAATGTGAAAATTAAGCAGAAAATAGAGTCTGTATGTTAAGAAAAGCATTAGATTGCTTGCATTTTTTTTTCTCAGAGCTGAGAAAGTTTCCTGTAAGTAACCAATGTTTTGATATAAAAGTATAGATGGTATGATGACAGCATATTTATCACCCAAACATGCAGATACGGGTCTGTTAGGAACTGTGAAAGATTAGATCACAGGACATAGGTGAAAAGTATCATTGTTACTGGCAATAAACCTCACTAAAACTAATTTTTATGAGCAATTTAGTGTATCAAACTGCAGTTACATTATATAAGTATGATTTTGTAGAAATAGCATCGAAGGTTTCCTGGCTATTATGCTTGAAAGATTTGTTATCAAATTTGCTTCACTTCATGAGTTAAAGACAAGGCAGAGAAGTTAAAAAGACAGGACAGAGGCTTCTTCTCAGCAATGTTATCATCCTCTTTCTCCCCCTAGATCTGTAATTCAGACCTGTCCTTTTTGCCCATCCAACATCACCGATACTGAGGCTTCTGCAGCTGGAGCTGTTGTGGTGATTCCGTGACAGTGGCACAGAAGTCACAGAGAAAACAGGTCACCCTTGACACATGAGGCAGCACTAAGGAGGTGAACAAGAGAAATTACTAAAAAACTATGACCTTCAAACAAAGGAGAACTTTGGGGTTTTTTACAGGAAATGACAATTAGGACAACACAGCAAGCTGCTCTGTGTAGCAGATGCCATTCTTTATACTGTTCTGACATTTTCCTCACTCTGCTGCTTAGGTTATGTCACAGAGGGTATTGTAAAACATTTTAATGAGAACCAGTGAGAAAATGAAAAATATTTTCCATCACTGTTGGTAAAAAAAGGGGGGAAAAAAAAGGCTTAGAGGGGAAATCTTATTTTTTTTCATAGAAATAGTGTGATGTTTTGACTAGGTTTGGGTTTTTTCTTCAGTAGAACCCAAAGAAACTGTCTACTCCACCCAGGGAAAAACAATTTTTATTCATAATAATTCACATTCTAAATATCTGCAATTATCTAAGTTGAGTTACTGTCTCCTGATGTTTTTCTTCTGCTTTCTTTCTACCTTATTCAGTTGAATTCAGTTTCACTGCAAAGTTTTCAACTGCAGGAAGGGGTCTTTTTTATTACTGTGGCTGTTGTTTGCTTAGAAGATGTATAATCAACACCCCACTCCCAGTTAAAAAGGCAATATTTAAGTAACTGCATGATTAAGGAGGGCCATGTGCATGCCTCCAGTCCATAGTAGAGGGACATATGGGTGAATAGCCTTTCTTAACCTGTACCCTTCCTTTCAGGGAATGACCAGGTTGGCCAGACGTTGCAGTGTGGGTGATTATCAGCTAGACACCTCAAATATACCCAGAAGAACCCTTTCTCTGCTGCTTTAGAAAAGTAATCAAGTGAGTAAGTATAAATCAGGAATTAAATACACTTATTTTGAACACTTTTTCTTGTAAACTTACTGACAGTTGGTCTAACTTATACCTTATCTAGAAGACTAGCAATAACTCACTTTGAATTCAGGAATTATTTTAAGTGATCAGCAGAAACAAGCATTAGCAAAATATGATCTTTTTTCACTATATAAACAAGACCAGATGGGCTTAGATCAAATGCATTTAAGTTGGTGCATTTTCCCCACATGCACACCTCTAATTGATAAGGAAATTGCCCCATCTTTCAGAATTGCCTGGCATTTACTACTGCAATAAGCTGTACTTAAGAAAGAAACATTGCTTCAAACTTTCATACTTTCTCAGATACATCCCATGATGCAGCTCAGGTTATAATGAACCACTATAACCCCAGTAAGCCTCTATAACCCCAACTCCAGAATCCTAGGGGATGAGCTCCAGTCTCCCCTCGCACTTTCTGTCAGACACTCCAGCTAAGACCATTATACCCAGCTGCAGTGTAGAGCACGTTCTTTATCTTTGGTCCTGTTAGGATAGGCCCCAGGGCCATGGCATGTACAATTTCTAGTTTTATCTGCTCAAATGCCCGTGCTTGTTTGGGGTCCCACTCAAAATTGGAGTTTTTTCTGAGTTACTTTATAAAGAGGCTTTACAATTTCATTGTATGATGGAATATGCATCCTCCAGAAACCTACAACACCCAAGAAGGCCTGTGTCTCTTTCTTACTGGCAGGTGGTGTCATGGCNTCTTACTGGTAGGTGGAGACATGGCTGTTCTTATTCACCACATCCATAGGGATGTGGCAGTGTCCATTTTGCCATTTAATTCCTAAGAACTGTATCTCTTGGGCAAGTCCCTTGACCTAACTTCTCTTAATTGCAAACCTGGCTTCCAACAGAAGGTTGATTATCTTCTTACCTTTTTCAAAGACTTCCTCTGCTGTACTACCCCATACAATGATGTCATCAAGGCAGTGAAGATGTTTCAGAGCTCCACCCTTCTCCAGTGCAGTCTGGATCAGTCCATGGCAGATAGTCTCCACCCCTGGGGCAGCCCACGTTGGGCACCAACTAATCTGTCACAGGTTTATCCAATAACTGGGTGACAGATGCTCTCTGTTATCCCACCACCACCCTCAAATTATAGGGCCAGAAGAAACCTATTATGCCATTAAAAAGGTAACAAAGATGAGATCAAATTTAAAGGGCATAGATTCCAGTTTTACTCTTGTATCAAATTCTCAGGGACTTAAGCTGTCTGGGAAGTATTGCAGAAGAATCTCACAATACTAATTGATTGAGCAACAAAATGGCAGATGAAATTGTGTATCAAAAAATGCAAAGCAGTGCACATGGGAAAAATATCTTTAACTATGCATACAAAATGATAGGCTTTAAATTAGCTATTACCATTCAAGAAAGAGATCCTGAAGACTTTGTGGATAGTTTCCTGAAAACATTGTCTGCATGCTCGGAGGGAAATGGCATTTTAGGAACAATTATGAAAGGAAATGAGTAAAAAAGAAACTAGTTTTACACCTGAAAAAAAAATGTGTCCTATTCTGTGTGTCCTAATCTTCAGAAAGCTGTAAGAAGAAGCAGAGAGAATAGTGGCAAGGAGGTCCGATATACAGCATAGACAATAGGATATAGGAAGACAGAATAGATAGAGCAGGAGTCTTCACATTTGAAGACATGACTGAGGGTGATATTAAAAGGTACACAAAACTATGGATGATATGGCATTGTAAATTATTTTTATCTCTTTTTTTTTTTCTTAGACAAGTGTCAAGGAATTGTCAATATAAAATAAGGCTTAAAACAAACAAAATAAACTGCTTAGAGTGGCATTTGCATAGGATGCTGCGGACACTGGAAATAAATATATGGAGATAACAACTGTAGGCAACTCTTCAACACAAGGATCTCTATGAAACTTTCAGTTTAGGAACCTTAAAGCCCTGGCTGTCAGGAGATGAGAGCACTCAGCAAGGAAGAACCTCTCCAAAGTCCCTTCAAGTTTAAATGAAGGAATGCTCAGCTTCTCATACTCTTCCCTAATAAACCACTAAAGGTTAATATTTGACATAGGATACTGTTCTAAATTGACATTAAGTCTAGCTTAATATGGCCGTTCTTAATTGTATCGGTCTTTTTATTTTTTTCTTAAACTGAAATAATCCTGACTGATATCAGCATGATTTAAAGCATAATCAGGATTTTTCGCTTTCCACATGATGACCACAATAACCTCTCCTTTTATGGTCAAGGTCTCTTAGTATGTCACATTCATTTCTGAAGGTTGGTAAGTTTACAGAGATGTTAGCATACAGCATGGTGGAAAGGAGTGGGACCAGTGGATGAACTTATTCGAAGCCAAATGCATTGTGCTACACTTGTTTCAGTATCAATATAACACTCTTAATGAGAAGCACTATTAAAAATAATTACCGGCTCTGCCTACCCAAGAATTTAGATGAATGAAAAGTAAGTCAATAAAAATGAAAATGTGAGAAAACACTGTAAAGCGATTTCCTGAAAATTAGTTCTGCTACTGAAAGAAAACTGTACCTTCTTCTGGTGCAGTGCTAATCTGTGCAGTCCTGCTGGTATCACTTCAAAAGGTGATGTGAAGCCACGCCAAGGGGTGGAGTGTAAAAAATTCTACATAGGTGATTTGTATTTAACTTTTTATTGCTCAGAAGTGCTAAGCACTTCACAAAAAACATAGCCTTGTCCCAGAGTTTACAGTCTAATGGATCTATTTGACAGATATGCGAGCTACAACATTTCATAAGGCAAGAAAGGACTAACGAACGACAGGGTGTTGAGTCAATTGTTATCTCCATCATTCGTTTATTGCTGAAACGTTTCCAGTGACCACACAGTGAAAACTGCAATGAGAACTACATTTGAAGAAACATGAATCTAAATGACTGAATCCAGTTTTGGGATGAAACCCTGTGTCCAGATGGTAGTGCCATGGGGAGCCTTTGTGGTGCAAACATTTGCCTACTCTGAAGGAGCTCATTTAACAGCACTGGCACACAGGCCAGGGTCAGGGTGTTTTCTGTTTTCATGCTGTCATTGCCTTGGTGCACACAGAACTTGGTGGAGAGGTGTGGTGGTGGATTTTTATTGCTATGTCTCTTGCTACTGAAATCACTCTTCTCCTTTCCTCCTCTCTGTACTCCCAATTATCTCCATATACCCTTGAGAATTAGCACAGCTTCACTTTCCCCCTTTCTCTGTCAAGTCCTGCTCTCCCTCACAAAGTTACATGTCTCCAGACACATAATGACATGCCTTTTTAATAGACTGCTTAGCTGGGATTTGCATTTCAGATGCAAGAACATACAAATAGGAATCAAAATTACTACTTCAGCATGTGGATATTTATCAGTAGATACGCATCACGCACTCTGTCCATACTGAAAAACTTCTGTCTCCTTCATATCCTGCTTTTCCTCTGGGATTCCCATAAGGTGAATGCCTCTGCCATCTTCTCTGCAGTTTTATTTCTTCTGGCTAATACACAGACTTAATTTCTTCCCTAGCACAGATCTTCTCATATTCTTCCAATTCCTGCAGGGTCTTTTCATAAATGTATGGAGTCCAAGCACAAGACTATCTGATCAAGAAAATAGCCAAAGCTTTCCAATCCTTGCCAGAGGGAAAAACCATCATATTCATGGATCTTCTGAAGCAGGATTAATCCAGGTGCTGCAGCAGATAGTCAGCCTCCCAGCTGATGCTCTAAATAGTAAGGCTTCTTTAGCAGTGGCCTCCAGGCAAGGTCAACAGGAGCTGTTACTTGCCCTAAGGCAAAGCAAACATTCGACAACAACAACCAGTGGTCCTTCTCCAGACCCCCTCTAGTCTATCCCCTCCATGCTCCTTATACATTTTACAATATTTTCTTAATTGTGCAGATATTTTGTTGTGTAACTCAGAGATCTGTCCTTCTTGCCCTTATTCACCTACTACAACAGTCTGCCTGAAGGCAACTAGGGGGAGTCAGGGACCCCAGGTCTGAAGTGGCTTCATGCAGCAGCTCTCCAGCAACTACGAGGAAAGCACATAAGCTCTCCCTTCCCGTCTCCTATTGCTTGGCAGTATACAGCTGTATTGGGTTCATGTGGCAAGATTTTGGGGAGAGGGGTGTGTGCTGCATGGGTAGCCTCCGTGAGAGGACACCGGGAGTTGCCACCGTGTTGGACACAGCCAATTTCATCCAGCTCCTAAACAGACCCATCACTGCCCAAAGCTGAGCCTACCAGTGATGCCAGTGGCACCCCTGTGATAATTAGGATATTCATTATGTGAAAGAAATAGTCCTGTAAACATCAAGATCAAGGAAGGAGGAGGTGGTCCAGGTACTGGAGCAGAGATATCCTGTAGCTTGTGGAGAAGACCATGAAGGAGCAGCTATGAACACTACAGCCTGTGGATGAATCCATGCTGCAGCAAGTGGAGATGCTTGAAGGAAGCAGCAGCTCATAGAGAACCCATACTGGAGCAGGCTCCTGAGAGAAGCTGTGGCCTGTGAAGAGAAGTCCAAGCTGGAGCAGATTTTCTGTCAGGATCTAACTGCCTGTAGAGAGCCTATGCTGGAGCAGTCTGTTCCTGAAGGACTGCACCCTGTGGGAAGGATCCACACCAGAGTAGGCAAAAAACATGAGGAGAAAGGAATGGCAGAGATGAAGTGCTACGGACTGAACAGAACCCCCATTCTTCATTCTCCTGCGCTCCTCAGGGGGATAAGGGAAAAGAGTCGTGCAAGAAGAAATGAAGCTGAGCCTGGGAAGAGGTGTGTGTGGACAGTGTTTTATAGTTTTGTCTTTGTTTCTCGTAATTCCACTCTATTCTTAATTGGCAATAAATTAATTTTCACCAAGTTGAGTCTGTTTCACCTGTGATAGTAATCTCTCTGTCCTTATCACATCACACTAGCTTTTTTATCTTATTTCCCCCCCACCCCCCCCACCCTGTTGGGAGTGAGAGAGCAGCTTGGTGGGCATTCAGCAGTCAACCAAGGTTAACCCACCAGAGCAGCAGTGAGTCTAAAAACTTATTTCACCTTTCTTCCCTTCCAGCCTTAATCTTGATCCCCTTCACCTTTCCCGTTTCATTTTTTCTGTAAGATAAACATTGTGATCAATTACTTGGTCATCTGCCATTCCCTTCTCAAAACACTGAAATGGGATTTTTCCTCTTTGATGCTTTCATTTTTTTTCCCCTTGTATCTTTTAAATAAAATTGTTACGGTCATCTCTTCCCCTTTCTTTCTTCTGCTTTCCATAGCTGCAAAAATGATCCTGAGATGTCTAAGCAAGGCAATGTCAAGTGGAGGATGAGATTATTTCCAGGAATAGCACTGAGTGATACCACTACAGGAATACTGGGTTCATCTCTAATAGTCAACATCAAAGCTAGATAAATGCAGGTTTTAACAAATGAGAGTAGGTAACAACTGGAACAACTTACCCAGGAAAGTGATGGATTTCCTGTCTCTTCAAGTCTTTAAATCAAGATTGGATGTTTCACTAAAATATATGTTCCAACTCCAACAGAAATTACAAACAATGTAGAAACTGCTAGGTGAGACTCTTGGTCAGATCTGATTAGACCATTGTATGAAATGGTTCCTTGTGGACTCTCAAATTAAATTTAACATACCACCACTGTATTTGAAAAAGACCAAAGCATATTCCTCAGCTCAGTTGGTAGACAGTGACTTGCTGTGGCACTATAATGGACATATGTCTAAAATCCTAATTCTTTACATATATTTGGCATGAATTCACATAAGCACGTGTCAACAAATTAACTAAATGTTCTACCTGCTTCTAAGTTTGCTTGCTCCTAGTAGTGAAGAACCACCCAGCCATTAAGGAATGGATATTGTATTTCACTTTCATTAGTTTTTCTTGAATTTAAAAAGCAAAAAATCAAATGTTAAAGATTGGAAGAAAGTAGGAAACAAATTTTGGGGAGAGTTTAGAGAGACAAAGGAGGCAAGGCGAGGAAGAAGAAAAGGAAGACAAACAAGAGCAAAAGCAGAGGTCACAAAAAGCCATGGGTAAATAATGTGAAGCACAACCCTGCAGATTCAGAGGAAGGGTGGGAATACGTGGAAGGAAAGTAAAGGGAACTAGAAGATTTACTGAAAAACAAAGAAATGAGCATTCTGAAATGCAGGTGAAGTCTGTTTGCCATTGATCTGCAAAGAAATATCAGAGAGTAATTTATTTACAGGAACTCCACACTCTCCCAAACACACACAGACACAGTCACACATACAGTCGCACATGCCCATGCAGGTAAGTTTATTTATATATATATATGTTTTCAATATAATTTGCTTGCTCTTCGAGTATGTGTTTGATGATAAGGAACTCACAATCATGTTTCAGAAATCAGTCACCTATTGCAGTAGTTAAAGGGGGTGTCTTTCACCCCAAAAAAGGAGAGCTTGAGAACATGGGCTGTAGTAATAAACTAAGAATGCAAATGTGAGTGAAAGAAAACAAAACTCTGGTCTTGTAGCAAATGTGTGTGTTTGAACACTGAGCCACAAAGTTCACCTTAAAAATCAGTATTCTTTCAAATTACCAATTAACATCTTAAAATGAAATTATTGGATCAGTCATTCCCTGTGACTGACAGAAATCTCTCTGCAAAGCTACATATAAAACTAGAAGCTCCCTTCTCTGACATACAGCTATTGTTGGATGATTTCATTACCTATCATTTATTATATCTGTCTTTTAATTATTAACTGCAATATCCCCAGACCTCTGGCAACTGCTCTGGGGAACTTCCAAGGCTTGGAAAGAAAAATTCAAAAGCACCAAAAAGAAGGGTCTAGACACAAAAAGAGCTCCATTATTTTTCCCACCTAAGAAAAAAAAAAAAAAGGAAAAGAGGAAAAAGAAGATAAAAGGCGGAAAGGCAGCAGCGTATGAGCAGCGAAGTTTCCCTTCATTTGCTCTCCCTCCTTTTGGCATGAGTGCCCACAAGCGCTGAGCGCTTCCCTGCTCTCGCCCCTCCGCTCCATCCCCTGCCGCAACCCCCGACAGCGAGGAGGGGGTCCTGCTCCGCCCGCGCGGAGCCCCCCGCCCTGCCCGCCCCCTGCTCCGCGGCTGCTCAGCACGTGCCGATGCGCCCTGCCACCTTCATTAATAATAATTGGTCCTTAATAACACCAGCCCCAGCCGCGCGAA
>VZRW01002214.1:259030-383764 GCA_013398125.1 Aegotheles bennettii
CATTTGGTTTGTAGCCACCTCGTCCTCAATGCCTCTCTGAGCAGCATCTAGCGAGCGAGCGGGAGAAGGCGAGACAGAGAGGCAAAAGAGAAGATGAGGATAATTTGCAGACAGCTTGTCTTGTTGTTTTCTGGCTTTTGGGGACTAGCAATGGGAGCTTTTCCTAGCAGTGTGCAAATAGGTAAGCGCTGCATTGGGCTTTGTGCGTGTGTCCCGGGGTTCAATCCTTTGCGAAGTGAGTTGGAGAGGTGGCTCTGGAGGCAGTTTGCAGATTTCCCCTCCACCACTCATCCCATTTCCCTGCCTTCCGCGTGTGTTTGTGTAGGTATGTGTGTGTGTGTGTGTACATACAATACGTGTGTGCGCTCGCGTGTGGTAGGGAGGATGCTTGTCTTTGCAGAACTCGTTCCAGCTCCGGGGTGTGTAGGATCGGTAGGGGAGGAAGGGGCTCGGGGCTGATGCCCCTGGGCTGCTTCAGTCCCCTCCGGCACTCCGCGCTTTTGCCTGGCTCCCGGAGGGATGCCGAGTTACGTGCACTGGAGGTTGCGGTAGCAGGCAGGGGTGGGGGGTAAAAGGCAACGCTGCCCTTCTTCTCCTTATCGTAGTTGGAAAGTTTGGGATTTTGTAGGTCTCTCCGTGTAGTCCTGTACCCCTTCCTCACCCCTTTCCCACTGCCTCCTGCTTCCGTCCTTTCGGACGTGTTCTGGATGGGATGCAGCTATCTGAATTCTTTCCAGCTCAGCTCCATCACTGCATCATTTCTCGTGGACTTGTAAAGATGCTGCTAATAAGGCTGAGCTGCTCTCTGCCTGCACATGGCTGCAGAGGAGCGAAGTTCCATTATATTCCTGTTAAGTGCAGATTATCCTACACTGAGTTGGTATTTTCTTCTTTTTTAATCCAGAAAGCATCGTTCCCGTTAATCAGCCCGCCACTTCATGTAAGAGGCTGTTGAGTAGCTGATTTGCCAGTGTGTTCGGTATCAGGGAGATGGAGGCTAAACACTTTCAAAGGTCACTGTAATCATGACAAATCTGGGTATTTATGTATGAAAGGCTGGAAACTGAGAAGTCAGAAAAGAAGTATGAATACATCAGGGAGGTTAAAATCGATTGAGGACAGTGATTTAAAGCAAGTGATTGTGATTACGAATATGATTAGTTCCTTATCCATTAAAGTCTTAGGACTTGCCTTACCGTGCAGCTTTGGAAGAGGCAGTTGCTTGGTGTTACAAGATAGTAAGTAGCTTGCAAATAATTCACCCTGCTTCCTTTGCTTTTTGCTTTTTTTCTGTTTTTTTGTAGGTGGTCTCTTCATCAGGAACACAGATCAGGAATATACTGCTTTTCGATTAGCAATTTTTCTTCATAACACCAGCCCCAATGCATCCGAAGCACCTTTTAATTTGGTTCCTCATGTAGACAACATTGAAACAGCTAACAGCTTCGCTGTAACAAATGCCTGTAAGTAAACATGCCATTGATCTGACCACCTTTTGAGTAAATTGCAGTGGAAATAACAGGAAACCACATCATTGTCTTGCATTGGAAATCCAGCAGTAAGTCTGTCTTCAGTGTAGATATCCTTTGCAGAAGAGCAGAAGGGGCAGCAATCCCTGTTAGTTGCTAACTGGAGCAAAATCCCCTCTCCTGCCTTCTGCTGACTAACCTGATGTGACATTTATTTTAGTGTTATTACTTTAGTTTCTTGCTTCCCGGTTTCTATGGAGATGAATTTTGTTGTTGTAAAGAAAAATTATGAATGTCTCGATCAGTCCATAAATCCCACAGTTACGCTTGTTCATTTTTGGGTATGGCGTGCCTTGCATGTATTTGAAAATACACCATAATATTTGTGCTCACAAATGCTTTTCTAATGGCTGGAGATAGGGAAGCAGTGGTGTGCAGGATAATATATCTGAGTTGGTTGACGCTGCAGTTGATCTGGTGATGTCACTTGAGGCAGCCCTGCTCTTATATTCTAGGTTGTAAATGTCTCTTATCATCTCATAATGCATACATCCTGTGGATATGTCTCTATGCATCCATACATTGGTGCCAAATCAAGTTAGTATCTGATCTACTTGATTTCACAGACCACCTCAACTGGAACAAATATTCTCTTCCCACTATATATTTTATACACACACACACCCGTGTGCACACAGATGCACATAAACCATGAGAGGGAACCAGAAAAAGAAATGCCCTTACCAAATGAGGTAGCATTTATTATTATTTTTAAAACAGAATATAATTAGCCGAACTTCCTACATTTAGATCACCTCAGGGTCTTTAGCCTTGGTTAAAACACATGCTGGATACTGCTTGATCTCTGAAAGCGGCAAAGCATTATTTCTATTTATCTTCATGCATGTCAGGCTTATAAAAAACAGTTCATGTTATTATGTAAGACAGTGGGATATAGTGTAGCAAAGCTGAAGGCTGTAGTAGTGTTACTACTTTGATGTCTGTATTTCAGGATTCTATAGGTTTTCCTCTGTGGCCTTTAAGTTTTGAAATCCCTCCTCTTCATTCAAGAGTGAATTGCCTCTGGAAGTAGATGCCCTGAGCAACATTGCTGAGCGAGTTTAAAATAGAAACATACTGGAGAAGGTCTTACTGTTCATCATGCCTTTAAAATAAGTACTGTGTTTCCACTTTCTCACAGCCATCTCTGTGGCACATTTTAATATGTAAACATACAATGTGCTGTGCAGTTCTCATGTATAATTTATTGAATGATTGCTAAATTTATTTATACAAGTCTTTGATACTCCAAGTTTCAGATGACCTTGCCACCTTATTTAACAGGAAAAGCTGCTGAGCTGCCAAAATGGCTCCATTCATTTTATGCAGGAAAGATTGATGTCCCATTAAGTGTGAATTCTATATTAAGCAATGTATTAGTTGTATTTAGCATGAAAATCAATATCAAATTCCATAAGGTGAAAACATTTCAGACAGTGCTTTGAAACTGGAAGGAATCAGATCTGTACAAGTGCAGTTCATTGAGAAAATACTACAATGCATGTCAACTTTTGCAGGCACTGATTATATATTCCATAAAAAAAATTACACAACAGCTTTTTTAAACTTTCTTTTTTAGTGAAAGAGGAGGGGACTAAAATTTTTGTATATTGAAATTAGTAATTTTAGGTGAAGTCAATTATTTTAGGTTCTGCCTACGCATCCAGTTCTACCACATAATTTCCGAGGCTATTGTCACTTTTTGGATTAAGGATATTGCACGGTATTTCCATTCAAACATTAGTGAATTAATTCTGATTTGTATAAATTTAGAATTCTCTAAAATTGAACCACTTCTCTGTGGAAGACTAACACCATAGATTCGAAAAGGGTTTGCCCAAAACTTTCTTCATTTAGGTTATATCTTGTCTCTCATTCCAGCTGTCTTAGGTTATGTTTACCTTGTGTTGTTTTAACTGAGGAAAACCTATTCCATAATGTTTGCTGTCATGTATAGAAATAGTGCTTCATAACCTGATCCTTTTTTTTTTTTTTTTTNACCCAGTTTCAGTTCCAAGGAGTTTAATGACTCAGAGATGATCAAACTTCTTTGCAGTACTGGGGGAGGCAGAGAAAGAGAGGGAAAGTAAATGTGTGTGTTTATGTGTGTGTATGCTCACAGAATTCTGTACATGTCTGTATTAAATAGGAGTAATCTTACAGGCCTTATTTAGGTCTGTACTTCCCACTTGAACCAATATGTATTTTTGCGTTACTTTGAGTTTGTATTTATTTCACATTGTAAAGTCTCATGCCAATAATCCAACTGCTATTTCTTTTTTAAAATGTTTTAATACTGAAGAATATTTTTTAAACAACTAATCTTCTCATAATGAAACATAGGCAAACTGACTGACAACTGAATGAACGTATCGCATGTCCCTTAAGCTAAATATGAGCAGAATCCTGCAAAAATCAATTGTCTGATAGCTGGAGGACACTGGCTTCCATGTGATTGAATTTGCTGTCTTGACAGAGGCTTCTAAAGCGCAGATGTGTGAGATTTTCTAACCTAATTAAAGAATCCCCAGCATCAGCTCTGAATTAAGTGATTTCATGACAATATGAAATGATAACTCTTTGCTGAACCACTGCGAAACAGCGGCTTTGGATCTTGCTATTTGTATAGAAATTACTCAGCACACACGTCCCCAGATATACAGTACAAAAGCCTTGGAGCTGCTGGACAGAAATGAATATTCATGTGATCTCAAGCATAAAGGTCTGAGACATGACCAGTTACCTCTGCTTCCATTTGCTGCAGAGGTTACTTGTGAAGGTTCAGAGCCTGGCCCCTTGCATGTGTTAAGGACAGTAAACAGATTATTCCAGAGGATTATGGATGGCATATTAGCAGGTAACTCACTGCAACATTGGAAAATCTTAAATATTTTTTTATTTTAACTAGATAAAAACATACATAGTGAAATATTCACCCAGAAATACTCTTGGAACTGGAATAACTTTGTATATTCAGTTTAATATCTATCTTCCAATGGTTACCTTACACATTTTTGTTTTCTTTAAACAGTCCCAGAACATTAGTCTTTTGTTCTAATCAGAAATGAATATGAAACAGGTTGCTTATGCAGACAGACTGTGTTGTAAGTTTGCAAATTTGATCTGATCTATATCAGTTTGGAGATAGTTCTCTTTCTTTCCCCTTCCCATTTGTGTGTTTTATTTAAACTCTGTTCATTTCTTTTGCACTACATACATTATTCAGAGAATCTTTCTTACTGACAGAGAGAGCTGAAATTATTGCAAAACATGAATAGTACAAGATTCTTACTCATCAGAACACATTACACCAGGGCTGGAACATTTGTCTGTTGGCATACATTGGTTTGCACATTACAAGGAGGAAATTTTGCTTGTGATTGGAAATCTACCTTCAGCTTGATTTCAGATGTTGGAGCAATGCATTGATTTTTGGAGAGGATTGTATATATTTATCCTTTAGCTGAATGCAAAATAAACTTCTCCACTGTATGCACCATCTATATTGCATTAGTATGTATCAGCAATGCAGTCAACATTAAACCTGCTTGCATCCTTTTGAGAGGTAGCTCTATAATTTTACAAAGAAACATTTACCTTCCAGCTCTTGTCTTGTGATCATGAATTTTTCTGTTGGAAGTTTAAAAAATCCGTAGTGTATAACCTGTCTTGCACTTCTTGTACAGGATTAGGCTAAATGGGGAAGAAAAGAGATCTAGTCAAGTCTTTCATCAGTGTCTTACACTAAAAGTAAAGCTTTTCCCTTTGAGTTTGTTTGACTTCATGTGTGTTCTGAGATAAATATATTCCTAATAAGTGTAATTTGGGGTAAATCAGACACTCCTCTTGTTTCACCTTTTGCATAGTTCAATTTTTATCAGATTATAATCCCAGTAGATACAAAAACCCAAAAATAAAACTTTGTTAATTATGTGCTCCATGGATCAGAAGAAGAAAAGCCCACTGGAATGAAAAATTTCGTATCTGGAATAACTTTCCCCCTTTTCCAAGAGTTAGTCTCTTTGACTTTTATGCCCTCTGGACTAATGTGGAGCTGATGACCTGAAATTGGAGGGCCTGATTCTGCCTCGCCAGCATGAATCAGTTTCTGGGTGAGATCCACTGAGGTTGGAGGCAGCCCTGAGGACAGACAGGAATCTCCCTTGTCACCCTGTCCTCTCTGTGGGTATGTCCCTGGGGTTGTGCTTGCTATTGAAGGGAGAGGCAATGCCATTTTGGAGTTAACTTTTCTGCTTAGACATGCTGGAAGCTGAGGAAATAAGACTCAAATGTAGTGTTGCCTTTATATTGTGACTATCTGTCATTTCACTTACAGCAGTCTCAGCTTTGATTTTTCTAAGCTGTATCATAATGGAATTTTCATTAAATTTGGTTACTAATTCTGCTTTATAATTGCAACTCAATGTAGCAATAGGAGTGTAACCTTAGTTTAATAATCAGTGTCTTTTAACACCATGGTGTTCTTTATTTAGAAAGTGAGGTTTCATGCGGCTGAATGGTATTTTGCTATCAAGAGCAGTACAGTATTCCCAAGGATGCAGTTTGGAGTATATTGAGAGTTACCATAAAGGCGTACCATACGGTCAGGTTTGAACTGCAAAAGCTAATAGTGTGCCAGTTGGCTAGAAAAATGGAACTGGATGAAATTGTACCTTTCTAAAATAGTATCGATTACAAAAATCCATTTGAAGTGAGTGTTTTTCTTTAATACATGGAGTTTATCTCAAGCTGGACTCCAATTATTGAAGACAATTTCTCTTAAAATTTCTATTGTTAGCACTTGCTGATGGAATCAAAGACCATATGTGTACTTGGGTGTCATTTGCCTTAAGAAGGATTCTGTATGTTTTTCAGATATAAGAAGATCCATATTCAAAGAGTTTCATAGCTCTAAATGTGATCCTTGTAAATAGCTGTGCAGCTACCATCAACCATCAACAGCTCCAATCCATCAGAGATTGGATTTAATTTTCAAGGTTATTGTTGGGAAAATAAATGATGGACCTTTGCTGAAATATAGTCAGATTCTTCAGTGAAAATTCAGAACCTGCATTTCCCTGGCACAAAAATAGACCTTTGTCCTAGCGTGTTGCTGGACTGGCTGAAACTGTAAACTCAAAAGCTTTATTATAGGCTACAGAAATAATTTAATTTTCATTTCAGAGGATTAATAACAAAGATTGTGTTCCTTCATTCCTCCTGCAGAAGCCAATGCAGTGCAGTACTACTTGTGTAGGACAAAGCACTTTAATAAGTAAATTAAATTGATTAACTTCAGCTTTATCATTGTAATCTAAGTTTGTATGCCAGTCAAAATAGCTCATGCATTTCATTTTTAGGTCTTGATTGTTTTGAGACTTGCTTGTGCATGAGAGAGGAAGCCGTCTGCTTTGATTTCTTAACGGCTTTAGATTCTACTCTGAGTTGTGCAAATTCAAATTGTGAGCTAGTAAACTTCTTTGGATTTAAACATGTTGGACCAGATAATCTTTTCTCATAGTTTTTATTCCTTAACAGATGACTGACTTAAAGGGGATGAAATCTGTGCTAGTGGAAAAGTGAAGAACTCCATATGATTGTACCCGTATAAATAAAAGGAAAAATTGGCCTCCTCTCTGGATTTCCTTTTCTCTGAGTACTTGGCTTGAGGCAAAGATTTTGGACTAGTGCAGCACCAAATCTGCTTCTGCACTTTGAGTGGGCATATCTTTACTGAAGTTATGTGTTGGGACACAAAGTCAAACTAGATAATTTATTCCTGTGTAAATCAGTAATTGTTCTTCTGAATTTGGGAAAATAAATTTGCTCAAGAGTACCTGATCACAGCATCTTGTTTGGACATTTTGTGTTCCTTTACTTCTAACCATTTTCTCAGAATTTTTATCATCTTCTTCTAGGTAGTGTGGGTTCTTACATAACTTTATTTTATTTTATTTTATTTATTTTAAAGATATTACTGGCTTTTGACAATGCTGATACAGATTCAGTTGTTTGTCAGCACAGTTACGGGTTGAGTGCTTTTAAAAATTCTATATTGACGATGTCTGTTTTCAGGCACCCAAGTTCAAATAGAGAGGCTATCTTACATTTTGGCACTCGGAGACGTTCTAGTATTTTCCAGAGTACTCAGCAGCACCTGCCTTCCCAATGGGAACTGCTTACTGATGAGCATTTTGGAAGATCTTATCTGTGTGATCACATGTGGGTCAACTGTCTCATATCAGTAGCTTTACTTCCTAGTGAGGACTTTGATTCTTCCCTGTTCTTCTTCCCATAGTCCTGATGAATCATCTGCCTGACTTGTTCAAATAATTGCAGCTTTTTGTTGGGTTTCTGTTTCCTTATGGAAAGAAGATGGAACTGGAGTGTCACATACCTATCACCTTTGTCTTGGCAATGCACTGTAAAGAGTGAGCCCATCCTTCCTTTTCATGAGGTTCCTCAGAAGTTGATTATAGATGAGCTTGATGTTGGACTCAAGGGGGAATACCTGGATGCTTATTAACAAGCTACTATTCTTGGTGAGTTTTAGCCAGCTATGCTAATGTTAACTAATTCCAGTTCAAATATTGGCCCTTGTCCTGTGTTTTTTTCCCCAGGCAGAACTGTCTGTGATTTAAACAGAGTCTCTACCTGAGCAGGGATTGCAGATGGGAACCCATTATAATGAAGTAATAGTAGGAATCAGGTTTTTTGCAAGGTGAATAGGTTCTTGTTCTTTCATCCCATAACTAATTTTTTTAAAAGTATTAAATTGCTTAACTCCTGTTATTTATTTTTTTTATTATATTTAGAAGTTGGACCCCTGGTACATAATTGTTGTAAAAGAATGTTATTTGTGGTACTGTTCTCTTGTGTTCCACAGGCTACTTCGGTGCTGTATTTATATGCAACCATTGCTCCTGAAAAATGCAGTCTTGTGCAGTACCTTTCTATATTCTAAAGTCATGGACAACATGAACGTGACTGCAGGTTTTTTTTCTATAAATACAACTAGAGCACAAGAGAAACAGAAAAACTTTACAGTTATCACCAGCTTATATTAAAATATATCAGCTTTTAACTATTCATACCGATTCTTCTGTTTCTCATTTGCAGACCCACTGTATGGTAGATTCTGTGCCATTTCTGCATTCATGCTCCTCCAGTTGCTTTTATGATGTATTTGCATGATACTCTCTTAAACCCATGAAACTTGAACTTCATTTTTATTTGCACATCACCTTTTCATACGATTCAGGCATGCCCAATAAATATCCATCATGTAGGTGTTTTAGGAAGGTTCACAGGTAGTGAGAGTTAATTGCTGAAAAGAATTGAGACTTTTAAACTTTGTTTGCCTTTCAAATCCATTTATAAAGGGATATGGAATTTATATTTCCACATTGTGGTGCAAAAAGCGATGTGTATGTTATTTTTATAAATTATTATAAAAAGAAATTATTGTACAAAATATTCTGGTTTTGTTAATTTCTTTCACAGCTATGTGTTATACTTAGTTTCATTTTGTTAAGGATTCCACTGATACTATGTGGCTTTTTCTTTTTTCTTCAATGTCAGGGTCAGATCTGTTTCCTCAGTGGGTAAGATGATTTGTATAATAAGTATTCAAGGGAGAGGCAGGGGAAAGAGTAGAAATTACTGTAAGGGAAAGAGAGTACAAAATGTATCATATTATTTGTCCACAAAAACTTCCTGTTCTGCTTAATATTCCTGATGTACAGTAGCAGTATCTCAGGCTACTAGTCAATGTCAGATATGGGTCTGGATGGTGTTGTGTTCAGGTCTGGAAAACTTTGAGTATAAGTGAAAAACAATTTATCAAGCACAGATACAAAGTAAAATTCAGCAGTAAAAAGCTACAATATTTAAAAAACCCCAAAACAACGCATGCACATCAGTACACCTAGCCCTTTGTTTCTCCACCTAAACTGATGAGGAAAAAAGGAACAAGACTTTACAGACCCACAGTCTCAGCAGAGTCGTGTAGGACCTTGTATTAGTGATTTCCTCCAGGACTTCCTCCTGTTCAGGAGAGGCTTGCTAATCAAGACCTCCAGCTTTGGTCTTTTCCATCTGTTTAAACTGAGTGTTTAAGAATGGACTTTTCAAAAACACTGCAGCTAGGGAGATAATTTCCTTTGAAAATCCATAGTCACTTGCTCTTGGCGGACTCAGGAGTTTTTCCCACTTCTACTCCAAGTAGAAAGCACAAGCCAGGTAAGAAGCTGGCTCTTGAGGCTGTTTGCACACTCTTAACGTTGTCTCTGTATTTGCATGGCCTCCAGTTGAGACCTGGTCAGGGGTTTTTCTTTTCCACAACCTTCTTTTTTTAATTATGATCCTTGTTCAGTGCATCTCTTGAGTGGTAAAAGCAATGGGTTAATACTTTAAGTGGTACTTTATTATACAGATAAGAATTGGAGTTGCTGTCTGAAGGCACAAGCAGATGTCCAAGGAAAAGAGCACAAGAAGACATTGGTGTGTTGGGAGGACATACATCTGCATCTGTTGCAGAATTACATATGCCTCATGAGAGTGTGTGACTGGCAGGTCAGGAGTAGTGCCATATAGAAGTGATCCAAGCTATGAGTCCTTATGGATGATACAGGAAAGATGTGAAGGCAGTTGGGGGAATGAAATGTTGTCTCATGTCTATGAGCATCAGTGCTTTGAAGAAGAAAAGGTAAAGAAGGTCACCAAAATAAACGAGAGAGTAAATAGCATGTAATAGTGTTCACAGATTGTTGTCGTCTAGGGCTAGATGGGATCATTTTAGTCACCCAGTCTGACCAACAAGATGCTAGTCAGCCAGCCTCAATTAATTTCTTTATTGAACCCACAATTCTACTTTTTCCAAATACATCCAGTGTTGAATTAAAGACTGAAAAACTCACAGGTAAATTGTCTTGTCATCAACACATCATTTGCACATACTACCTACTGTCTTTATGTTGAATGTAGGAGTCATACAGAGTAGGCAAGCAGAAGAAAAAATGCCTACTGGAGTTGTTGTTAGTCTTTCATTTAGAGAGATACCATAATCAGCATGATTTGCATCCAATCGTCACAGTTGTGCAGTTCCCAGAACCCCCTGAGGTTTGTTCTGGCTGGTTGGTACCATGTGTTGGACACCCTTAGGAGCAAGGCATATGCCATGACAAGACATGTAAGGGCTTAGTGGGGCCTTTTTCAACTTGAAAAATACTTCCAGTGGATGCAAATGGTGTATTTTTCCCTCTCCTAAGAAAGAACATCTCTTAACTCCACAGCAGGGAGTATGGCTTGAAGCAAGAGTAATATTAGCTTGGTAGATATGTTCAAAGACCATTAAGTATGTTTTTCCTCACAAATGTACACTAATCCCTGTTATTTGTATTCACAGACTCCTCTACCTACAAATACAACTTAATGGTCATGTATGTTACACATCTTTCACTTTCTATGAGCCACAGAGGATGTGAATCTATTACTGCTTTCGTCTGGAGGGTTTAGGCTGTTAGCTTAAGATACCAAGAATTATGAATTTAGCTTTGGAAGCCCCTGGTTTCATCTGCTTTGTGTGTCGGAGGAGGTGGCAGCCTGAACACAAACATGATGATGAATGAGGTTTAGTGCACAAGAATATTTGCAGAAAGCGAAAGCCTGAATAAAGGAATACAAGAAGTGCTCCCATGGCTGTCTTTGATGATTTGTTGCACTATTCTGAATAGCAAACGTGTATGGAAAGAGGAAAAAAAGGACAAACCTTTTATTTCCTTATAAGTCATTAAAACAGGGAGAAATAGTAACATAAGACCTTACCAATTAATTATGATATATTAATAGCTGTGCTTGCAGCGTCCTGTTTTCTGCCACTCCATCCGTGAAATGGTTTCCTTAAATGATTTATTATACAGTTATTATTAAAATCAGCTGGAAAACGACAAGGTGTTTTTAGATAACTAACTCAGAACAAGAACAGGCAGAGTTAATGCAAATGCACGTTTGCAGCGCATCACTGGTGAGGTTCTGCCAGGAGTTGTGTGCTGTTCAAAACCCAACTGGATGCATTCCTGTGTGACCTGCTCTAGGTTGTCCTGCTCTGGTGGGGGGGTTGGACTAGATGATCTTTCAAGGTCCCTTCCAACCCCTAATGCTCTGTGTGATTCTGTGTGATCAGCTTAACTAATGTAGGGAAAGGAAGGGAAGGGACAGAGCATAGAACGTTTGTTCCTTGGTTACGAACAGAAAAGAAATTACATCTTTATAAAACCTTGGAAAAACTGTCTGTTTTCATCTCTGTCTTACTTCCCCCAGTAGTTTCCTGCCTTAGTCTCCATCATGGTCAATACTTTTAATATTTTAAGGAGGTGAATGGAAGGAGGGAGTGGTGGTGGTATACCACAAAAGACAGTTTATACAGATGAATTGGATTGCTTTCCTCCATTCTCTGAGTCTCTGACAGATGTTGAAGGACTCCTGTGTTTATCTCTTGATGAAAGCCCCAGAAAGCCCATCATTCTTTCAGTTACTGTTTATGATGGGAATCTTGCACTTCAGTACAGTGGGCAGGCATCAGAGCTTCACACCTTAATCACATTTTTTTTGTCAGCCTTTCACATACTGTACTAAATGGGAGACTAGCAGAAAATCCTTGGAGCAATTACAATAATAGGATAATAATAATTATTGCAGTTTCTTGCACTTATATAGTGTCTGTGAGATTTAAATGGAATCCAGCATAAAATTACCCCTGTGAAAAGGTGTGGATATCCCCTGCCAGCAGCAGCACCTTGAGAAACTGCTCTCCACGGCCTCAGCTTCTTGCTCCCTTGGCTTTGGTACGGTCAAGCAGGGCTGCATTGCCATCTCCCTGCTCACATCTGTGAGCAGCTGACTACACAAAGTCATTAAAGAGGATGTGAATGAGGGGAATCAGCAGTATGAAGAAGGTTTTTTCCTGTCTGTGGCTATAAAAGACAAGAAAATATTAAAGGGTACAGTCTCTCCAGTTCAAAAGCATCTTCCTTACTTGACTGCACATCATGTAGATCTTAGGAGCATTAGTGAGATTTAGTGTGTGCAACCAAAGTAACATACAGGTATAGCTTCAAGCCTGTTGGTTTCTTAAGATGTGCATTAAGATAGTGCACTACCTTCCTATCTGGTCCTGTCTTTGAAAGTACCGTCTGCAAACTTCTGGATTATTGGTACAGTAAGTTAGCAGTTTCTATCTACTGAAATAAACTCCTTTGGGGCCTTTTCCTGGCCCAAAAAAAGTGTTCCACATTTAATTAAAATTATGAAGTTCAGCATCAGTCTTTCAAAACAGTATCTATTGTTAGTACTATGATGATGATAAGTTCCTTAAGGCTATGTGTGACCATAATAAGCTGATGCCATAGTTTTTTCACTGAGACAAAAATAACGAAGTGCTTTAAAATCCTAGGGTTTGTTTTGTTGGTTTGTTTTTTTGTTTTGTTTTTTTTTGTTTATTTGGGTTTTTTTGTAGTGCAACCTGTTAAGAATACAGAACAACTCCAGCTTTTAGTGGGAGCCTGCCCCATTTTCTCAGCGATCTGTAGGTCCAGAGATGAAAGCATCCAAAACCTGTCAGAAGACAGTACTGCAGCAGACTGCATCTGTAGTATGGGTGACTGAGAAAACTGCGTCACCTCAGTCAATATGGCTATCCTGATGCTTGACTTCAAGAGAGCAAATAACAGTTCAGACTTCCTAAAATCCAGGATGTGCCACTATAGTTCTGGCTCCCTGTAGAGCCAGTTGTAATCCACACTAGATGTCCAAGGAGGGCAGCCTGGATGTGGCCATGCCCAGTATAGCACTGGGTGAAATGCCTTTATCATCAGCCAGACATTCTTCATTGTACGAGAAGACAAACATCAGTGATTATACCGTAATGCTTCTCACTCTCTCCTGCGATCATTCTGACCAAACAGAAGATGCTTTGGTCCCTGATATCTGTTTGGATCCAGGCCCCTGGAAGCAGTAATACCTGACAGTGGTCCCAAAGGATTGCAACAGAGGCTTGCTGGAGTATCTGACATTTTGGCTACTGCATCATTTACATCGATAATTCCAATGCCATTTGGCTGTGCTGAGGACACGAGGAGAAAAGAGAAGATGGCTGGCGACCGTTGCCTTCCTGGGACCTTTCTCTCCTGCATCTGCACTCCACCCAGGAGAGCCTCTACTCAAGAAGGGCACTGATCTCTGCTCCCGTTTGCCAAGTGAGCAAAACTAAACAGAATAACAAGGGTGGGACTTGCATTCTTCTCTGGGGCCTCCTGTACATATTTATGACTTACTTCTGCGCTCTGGCTTTCTTGCACATATCTTCAAGAGAATTTGAGCAACAGTTTAGTTTCTGGAGCTCAAAATGTTTGTTTTCTTAGGATTGTTACTCGCATCTCAAATTATGCACTTAGACGACAGTGTTTGTCACCAAGAAAGGAAGTTTGGGATGATAGGGACAAGTGACTGAGATTATGCTGCAGCATTTTGGGATGGTGTCTTAGGTTGAGATGCAGAGGCAGACACAGGTAAAAACCCCTCATTTGTTTTCTTCCATGCATATGTAAAGAAAGCTTTCCAAAACACTTAAATACCTTTAAAACTCTATATTTTGGCTTTATGGTAGGCAACTGTAAATATTTAGATGTTTTCCAGGAAGAGACTTTAAGAGACTTGGTGTGTCACACATCCTGGCAGCACAAATCCCAGTACTCCATTGGAAGCATGGGTGGGAGTTAATTACTTGAACCAGGTTGTTGTTCATTTCTGTTTGAAACTGTTGCCCAGAAGTCTGTGTAAATGTGTGTAAATTTCTAACAGAGAGCTGTACCTGCATTCTGTACCTGCATTTTTATACTTCTTTCAGATAATCGAAATACTAAATCTAGCACTCGGGCAGTTTTTGGATTTATGACAGTCCCTAAAGGACTTTGACATACAGTTATTCATATAGGTAGTTTTTAAAATTTATGATAGAAGTAATAACTCTGTGATAATATTCATCCTATTGCTTATTTAGAGCACCAAGTGTGAGAACAAAAAAACGAGCAACTGGGAATTCCTAGGGCAAAGCTTTGGTTCAGTGCTTTGCTGTCCCTCACAGGGTGTGGAAGCCAGAGACATTTCAGAGACTTTAGACAATTTTCAGAATTTTCAGAGATGCAAAAGCAAAGTGATATTTGGCCCAGAGCAAACTAGTATATTTAGCTGTGTTCTAAGTGCTCTCTTTCCATTTAATTATTTTTTCTGCTATTCAAGGATGCGCATGTGCACTGTAGAAGAGTTTAGCGAGTTGTCTCAGTGCCACTCCGCATCTTCGCAGAGTGATGGTGATCATCAGCAGTTTGCCTCTCTTGCTGCTGTTATCATCCACAGTATTGCTCAGAGTGCTCTCTGGATCTCAAGAGGTTACAGCAAGTCTCGGGGGTCTAGGCAGTAGCAAGGGCATCCTGGAAAAATGAGAACAAGCAGCTGGGGACGAGCAGAGTCATCTCAGAGAACCGCCCAATGTGTTGTTGCCCTGCAACACCTTCCCTTCCCTCTCCATCCATACATCCACCAAGCTTTATGAAGGGAAACTGCCAACAGTTGTTGCCAACAGAATTGATATCAGGGATGATTTAGATATAGGGGGTTTTTTGGTCATACCTGCTATCTGTGTTTTCCATTTTCCTATGATTGACTATTGGAAGTGTGATGTCTTCTGATAACCAGGAATGCAGAGAAGGATGTGGAACACAAGTGGGCAAACAGTATTTCCTGGGAAGGAGTGGGAAATGAAAACCACATCTCTTCTGCACTTATCCTTAGAGAGAACAGATAGAAGAGCCTTTCCTCAGGCTCAGGTCATGTTTTCACTGAAACAGTGTGAAAGTTAAGCTTTTTTATTTTAAGAACTAGAAAGCTAACTTTGGTGTAAACCTATGACACCAAAAGACTCTCATATGGGGAAAGCTGCTCTAGTCAATGTTTTTTTGTTTTAATTTGTGGCTAAGGCAATCTTTGTTCAAATAGACAAACTGTGACCTGAAGGAAAGCCCTTTACTGGGGCACAAAATGTCTTTAAATTAGTGTCCTTCTAACATTTATGTCTTTATGAGAAGAAGGTTAGTGATGTGGTCAGGTGTGAGCAAGATAAATGGTTTTCAGATATGCTTGGGATGATGGATTTTCTTTGTTGTTGTTTTTTTGTTGTTGTTTGCTTTGTTTTATCTCTTATTCAAAACCAAGAACCGAGAATCTCCTTTTTAAATCTTACAAATCTTTTTTAAAAAAATAAAACTCCGAAGTGGGTGAACATGGGCAAGGCTGATACTTTCCATTTCAGCGAGGCACAACATAGCAGGCGTTGGGTTGAATTAATGCTGTTTCACAGGTCATTACTGACCCGTGGAGCTGCTGCTGCTGCCTCACCATCACCCCGAGATGTGGCAGTGCTTGTGACACCCCTTGCTGTGGAATGCTGGTGTCCCTGCCACTGCCATCCCAGACCAGCTTGGCCTCAGGAAGGGACTTTCATGCACCCGGGTAACAGACAGAGCTGGTTTGAGGATGGGGATGGGGTTAAGCTGGTAGGATTGTGTTAAAGCTGCAGGGGGCTGCAGCTATTAGAGAATATTGGAGCAAACTTGCATTAAGCTCCAGCACATGCCTTTGCTGCCCGTGCTGAGCAGTGCCTATCTCCATGACCGGCTGCAGGGACTGGGGTCCACACCAGGACCTGCCTGGTGCCTGCCACCCCTGTTCTTGCAGAGAAGGAGGACGGTCTGCAGGTCTGGAGAGGGCATCAGATGTTCTTCTGTAGAGGTATAAACACTGATTAACATCCTCAGGCTTACTGCAGCGAGTACTGTCATTAAAAGCTCAGTTGCAACCCCTCAGGTGAATATAAGTGACTCCAAAAATAGTTGATTTCAGAGGGAAACTTAGCTAGTGCTTGTTTGTAAGCTTTGAAATTATGTGGGGTTTTTTTCTTGCTTTTTAGGGTTAATACACTGTCATTGTGTCGTAAGAGCATGTCTGCTAAGTGTTCCTAGCAAGGCTTCTTGAAATGCTGCCAGAAGACCTGAAGAGCTGCATACCTTGCTTTTAACACTGAGCGACAGCTTTGCATCGCACATCGTGCCACTGCATAGTCAGGATTTTAAATACCAAATTTTAATTATCAAGTATATTTATAATTCATTTATAGGAGGTAGACAAATAGACCAGGCTGGCTTTGCAGTGCAAGAAAGAGAAATGGAAGATGGTGCGTAGATAGTAGATGCTGGAGTTGAACGTGTGGAATTTTTCTTTCCTCCATTTTGCCTTGCTGCAGCTATTTTGCTTGAACTCTCAAAGTTGTTCCAGGAAGAGGGTCTGGAAATAGGACAAATGTACATCCATCACAAATGTTCAGAACTCTGAAACTGAACTTTTAAGTACAATGTAAACTGCTGAATACAAAACCTAGCAAAGCAGCCATAATGTTTTGTTATATTCTGTGGCAAATATTTCTCTGGTTATTTAACAGCACCCATTTAAATGTTTGGTGCATTGAATAAAATATTTAACCATGTCCTTTCCAGTTGCTCTTGAATATATAAATTTAATTGTCTTTATGATAAATATTCCAGGAACTACTTTTCAGTTTGGGTGGTATGATAGATGATCTGTCATTGATGCGATGACATAAAACTATGGTTAGGTAATGAACTTTTAACCATCCTTCTCTTGTAAACATATAATCATCTACTTCAACAATTCTTTTTCAGGCTAAATTAAAAGTAGCATGTGATAGATGTAATGTATATGCAATATATAAAAATATTCAACTGTCACTTGATTCTAGAGAGCAGAGCACATTATTGCCTAACCATCAAGCTGGCTTCAGAGGAGTTATCATCTATAACAAAATTATGAGTATCTAATTTTGTATCACTAGAGATAATTATTGTAACTGGTAATGCTTTTAAGGTAAAGGCAAATAAATGGCACCTGTGCAGTATGTATGTCCATAGTTTGAAATATCAGTTTAAATGAAAGATGTAGTGGGAGACAGAAAATGGAAATTCTCAGTTTGTTTGTATCATCCTTTTTCTCTTGAGGAAGTGTCTTTGGACATTTGAAAATGTCATTTAATACAATGTACTAACTGTGTGTAGGCTTAATGGCAGATATGTGTTAGGGTGCTCCTAAATGTGGTGTTTCTTTGACTGTCTGGACCAGGGCTTGTCCAGGAGTCTCCTTGGCTCTCACCAGCCACTGTGCCTGGGCGTTGGGATGGCCTGGGAAGCACGAACCTCCTTAGGGAATCTTAAAATCCCTCAGATCCACTGACTTATTTTACTCTACGTCATGCACTGCAGTTGGGAACATAATTCCTGGGTGGGGGTATTTTTGAATGAAAAAGGTTCTTGTCATTTTAAAAAGTCCCAAAAAGTCAATGGCATTGAGATACCTGGTTCATTGTGGAAACTGGACACCCTATTGCCTACTGTGCAAGTGGCTGATTATAAAATACACAAAAAGTTAAGGAGATCAGTTGTATAAACTACTCAGTGCCAATATTTATTTCAGGACATGTTCCTTCTCTCCATTTCTGAGAGTTTAAGGGGGGATTTTTATACTTCAGAAATAAATTACCCGCTATCAATGAAAAGTAAATGCACTGGACAGCCAAGCTACAAGTGAAAATAATCATTGCTAAATGATCCATCCAATGAGCATTTAACGATTCTGGTTTAAAAACAGGGTACAGATAGTATTGTTCTTCAAGGTCCACCTCAGAGGAAAGTTGTTTTCATGCTTTTTCACAAAAATCGATTTAAGTCAAAAACATTGCAATTACATGTAAGTGTAAAGTTAAGCATATTTCTAAATGCTTAGCTGAACAAGGCCTTCAAAGCATTTCAGTGTTCTTCAGGCCAAAGTACGAGTACTTTACAGATGGGGAAAGAAAAGTGAAGTGTTTGCTTGGGGCCAAGGAACCAGTTACCAGAAAGATTGGAAGGAACTAAATTCCCTGAGTAGCTTTTTGACAGCCAGAGCACAATTTGAGAGGCATTTACATATTTAGATATAGGTGTAAGAAACTTCATAATGGTTTTGTTTTATGGTTGTCTTTATTCTCTAGAAATGCTCTGTTTGAAAAACAAGAATTTTTTAAAAGAGCAAATAAACTATTACATGACAACCTATTACTAGTATAAAGTAAATAGAAATTTATGCATGTTTTCTTGTTTTTGTCTTATGGTGTTGTCATAAGCAAGTTTATAGCCTTAGCAATATGTTTCATTTTCCCTAGTACCATTAAAGCTGTCATTTAATTTTAGTGTGTGGTGCACAATAATTGCTTGTTGGTTTATCATCAAGTTTAAGACGGTGTATTTCTGAAGCATGGAGTACACTTTCTCCCAGCAAAATTAATTCCCTGATTTTAAAGAGCAAGAAGAGTCACTGAGCTATTGTTTTATTATTCTGTTTTTAATTTTTGTTGTAATGATTTATTAAAAATGTAGTGTAAACTTCTCAGATATTAATCTTTGCCTGACAAAATTTTCTGAAAATAATTACCTCTGTTTGTTGTCGGGCTGTTGTTTAAGGAAAATTTATATATATGCTGGCTTTTTAATAACAATTGAAAAATAGGAACAATTGTTTCCAGAGAGTGGGATGAACTTTCAGAGTTTTAGAAATAATAGTGTAAATTAAAGTAATTGATTTCATATATTTTTACTACATTTCACCAGCAATGTTTGTAGGCAACAGATTCAAAGCAAACAAACAAATGGATGTGGTTTTTTGCATGATGAGTGGTAGATGTGTGCAACTCTTCTGAAGAAAACTGGTCATGTAGAAAGTTTGCATGGATTCAAGTATAGATTGTCTGTGCACTGTGGGAAGAGATCCATGGGGCCAAACTACTTGGAAACACCCAGGAGCTGTAAATATTAGAGTGCTGGGAGAATATTCAGAGGAAATATTAACTTCGAGCCACTGCTGGAGATAGGTGGACCCTTTTCCTGAGGCAAAAATACCATTCTTATTTTGGAGGATATTTCTGATCCCCTAATGATTATAGACTCTTTATGTAGTATTGTGCTAACATAGGAACAGGATAGACCTGATGGCAAACCAACATCTTTGGACTGGCGTGACTGACCCCAAATAGTGGTTTCCTTGAAGTGGGGACCATCACAGAGTGCTGTTCTCACTGTTAAGCATCAGCCTCAGGCAGGTATAAGTGATGGCATGAGGTGCAAAGATATGAGAGGCTCAGACCCAGCGAAGCAATTATGTGTTCAATGCACATGCTAGCACGAATGAAAGCCTCACAGGTATTTCCAGAGGAGAATGTACCCTTTCTACTCATAAACATCAAAGGATCTGTAGGGTTACTGATTATGAACTGCAGCTTCTTTTACTTAAGGAAGGCATGGATAATTAATGATTTTGAGTTCTGATTAGAAAATTAACATTGCTAATTCTGTTACTAGATAACTGAATGTTGGTGTTATAAAAGCATTTTGAAATGCAATTTGACAGAGCATATATCAGATTAAATTGGATTGATTATGGGAGTTTTGAAATTGTTGATTTCTTTGAGAGCTCTATTAACAAAGCATTATATTGTAGCAGAACCCATTAATAGCACTGTTCTACTTAGCTAACGGTCCATTACCCTCAATAGGTAATAAAGTACATACACGAGGCACCACAGCAAGCAGGGTTGGACAGGTACTCCACTAATTCCGCTATAGATCTTAGGGTACAGTTCTAACTTTGCAGTGTTGAGGGTCTTGTTTTCAGTGTTAACTGGGACTGATAATACCGAGTCCCACAGGGTGCTGTCATGAAATAACACCACAGTTTTGCATTGGCACATTAACATTGGTGGACTGTTGCAAGAATGCCACATGGCAGGATGGTACGGTGACAATATTCTGTCTCTTCAAGGAACTAGTGAAAAGAACTGACACACTGAGACACGTGCTGTGACCCTTTCAAAGTGGCAATGAGATAGTTACCTGCATGTGGTTTTCCTCAGTTTCTTTTAGACAAGGTACTTTTCTGCCTGTAGGCCAAAAGCAAGTGTGTTGTACTCTGGAGTACTCTTGCAAAAAATGAAAAATGTGCATTAAATATTAAAATGAAGAAGCCAACCTCAAAACTAGAAGTAACTAAAGACTTCACTGCATACCAGAAGCTCTTTTCATGTCTTTTACAAACTTCCCTGCTTTGAATCTTGGCCAAAATCTTATCATCCTATATATTCAAAACTTTGGAGAGAAAAAGCTTTGGCATCTCATTTCTGAATGTTAGTGTAGCATCTGTGGAATTCTCTGTCACTTTCCCATATGTTACTCTAACAGTTCCATTGAAAGCAGTGGACAATGCCAAGGTACAACTCAAGAATATCACAAAATTTTTATTTCGTTCTGTGAGGAGACTTTTTGGGGTGGCAGGAAGATTAGGGATGTGAGAAATTATGTGCTTTCTGGAGGTTTCTATTAATTTACTCGCCCCAAGCATCCCTGTGTGATCTTCACTGTAAAAAGCAAAATCTGGGCTCAGTTAGAGGTTAACAGGTCTGAGAGCAATAACCCAAGTAAACCTAAACGCACCTGTCAAAGGCTGATAAGAGCCTAGGTCTGTCAGCTGCCCTTATTGAAAGAATCTTCATTTCTGTAGTTCTGGAATTGTGTCAGCCCAATTTCCTCTCTGTTTTTTACTCTTCAGTAACACAAAATTCTTAAGTGTCTGGTGCCTTGCAACCCCCCCTAAACATAATTCAAATTATTTGCCACCAGAATTGCACTCACAGTCTAGAACATTAAAATTCTGTCTGTGCTGCAAGGTGGAGGCAGTAGCTAATTATTATTTTTTATTTTTAAAAAGTTCCAATGACAAAAACAAAAGCAAGACACGACACTGCTGACCTTAGACTCCTCTTCCTTAGACTATTTTTTTTAAAAATGAAAATGGCTTTACATGAATGTAATTAGGCTGAGTTCATTAACATTCACCTGAATTCATGTTGTCTCTTCTTTTAGCAAGTGTTCATCTTCAGTAGATTGAGTTTCATTTTGAAAAGTAGTCTCCACACCAAAAATGGGAGACTTGTGAAGCAGGACCTAGCATCAAGTAAAATTTTAGTTTCATTTAGAGAAAAGTATGATAAAACCCAAATGAAAACAGGCTTCTCAATCAGGAAGCCATTTGTTTTGCTCTAGTTAAAAAAAAAATAAAATAAAAGTTAATTTATTTTGAGGAAGGGCAAGTGAAACAGGGAAATGAAAAATGGTTAAAAGGAAAGGGCCAGCAGATGCTGGCAAGGGTGAGAAACTTGTTCTTAATGTATTCTCTTTCTATCAAGATAACAAAAGAGAGCAAAAAGTAGATGGAAAGGATTTACTGCCATGAGTCAAATAGGAAAGTAAGGAAAGCAATTCCAAAGCACTGCAATATGAGAATAGTTGTACGAGCTGGACCAAACTCCATCTAAGTGCCATCCTGCCTCTAACAATTGTTACTGGAGAATATTTACAGAAAAAAAAGGCCTGTACAGGGTGATCATTGCTCTGTGACCTGTGCAATTTCTGGCAGAGCTTAGAGGTTTCTGGAGCTGATGTGTATATCCATGCCATGGTAACTCATTCTGCCAGTTTACCTATGCTTCAGGACCTTGCCTAATCCCTTTCCGAATTCCTGTGTCCTGCAATCCACAGCATCCTGGAGTGGGAGGGGGACCAGGGGGCCATGACCTACAGTGTCTTTCCTTCTTTGAGTTATGAAATCATAGAATCACAGAATCATTTTGGATGGAAAAGACCTTTAAGATCATCGACCTAATACTGTCAAGTCCACTAGTAACCCATGTCCCTAAGCATCACACCTACACATCTTTCAAATACCTCCAGGGATGGCGATTCAATCACTTCCCTGAGCAGCCTGTTCCAATGCCTGACAACAATTTTGGTGAAGAAATTTTTACTAATATCCAATCTAAACCTCCCCTGATGCAACTAGAGGCTGGTTTCTCTTGTCTCATTGCTTGTTACTTCGGAAAACAAACCAACACCCACCTCGCTACAACCTCCTTTCAGGTAGTTGTTGAGAGCAATAAGGTCTCCCCTCAGACTCCTTTTCTCCAGGCTAAACAACGCCAGTTCCCTCAGCCACTCCTTGTAAGACTTCTGTTCTAGACCCTGAACAGAAAGGAGACAAATCTTGAGCTATTTGCAATTGTTCTTCCAGAATTTATGCAGAAAGCTGCATCAAGCTGACTGACTAAACTAGACAAAATGTTTCCTCCAGAATATCATTTAGCCAAACATACAGATCTGTTGATATTGAGACATGTCATTAATCCACTTAGATTTTGTCGGTATGTTTGGCAGCTTGCTCTCTCCCTGTCTCTCTTTCCCCATCTCCTTAGGAATCATTATATTTAACTTAGATGTACTTAAATACCAATTTCCAGTTTTACTATTTGATGGTTTTGTTTTGAAATCTACTTTAAATTCAGTGTAAAGCTCTGAAATTCCAAAATGATTCAAACCCAGAAAGAGATTTTTTTTACTTTTGAATACGTTTCTGACTGTTTCATTGTCAGAAAAAAAATAAATTATCTCCATCCACAGCAGATGTTAGTTTTACTTTCAGAATTGCAAGCAAACTGAAAAATATGTTATTCAGACAGTTTTCTTCCTGCATCTTCTGAACAGTCACATAACGTTTAATTTTATTTCAGAATTCTCAGGTGACGTTTGTATTATAGTACATTATTAGTGTACTCCATTCTTGCAAATAATCGAAATATGTATGTCTTTGGTACATGGCATGGAATAATCCAGTAGCCCTACAAGACCAGTTCATATTAAATGCCAAAAAATATGCTGTCAACAATTCTATTCTTTACCCATCTATGAAGTACAGTACTCTCTGTCTCCTTACGATTTTTGTGACTGCTCAGTCAATCAAAGTCCCAATGAACAACTGGCTCTTGAGGACACTAGATTTGTCAGAGACCTTTGAAGAAGTGGGAATTTATTAAAAAAAAAGATCGAAATGATAGAGTAAAGTTGTCTGTAATATCTGTGACTTATTTTTCTGAAACCACTGCACTAAAATGTTGAAACATAGGAAGTGTTTGAAGACTTCCTTTTGGAAACTGTACTTTTATGATAAGTAAGCTTAGAACAATTTTAAAGGATATTACAATGTCTGTATGAATGATCGAAAGTGTGAATGATTTAATAAGTGGGCACAGTGTTTTATGTTATGTCAGTGAAGCAAGACAGTGCAGTGAGCAGGGACAACACTGAGATGTAGAAGTCTAGCATTGTAATTTTACAAGTAGCTTTTATCTGCCAGAGTTATTAGGACTCCACTTTCCTTGAGAAAGAGTAGAAATCACTTTCCTTGCTTTAATCTCAACCTTATACGCCAATTAATAGAAAACAAGAAATAATCCTGATGACAGGCAGCGTAGTTAGATCATTTAGATTTTATTTTCCCTATATTTTATTCTGCTCTGTATTTTATCACCATCTTCCTAATAGAGAAGATATCATGGAAGATATCCATGATAGGTGAGAAAATTGCCTGGATGCTGGGGGCCATTTGTTGTTTTGGGTTTTTTTTAAGCAGCAAATAGCAACTAGAATGATCGTGAATATTCATATTCAATGCTAAATATCAATCCAATTAATGTTTAACAGTAATTTATTTTCTAAAAGCTCTTTAAAAAAATAAAAATTATGCCATACCAAATGATAAGACAGGGAGAGAACTTCTGCTAATGTAAATGAGTACAAAGCCAGGGCTCTCACTTAAGTTTTAAATCTGATACAGGTCATATAAGAAATCTACTAGGATGTGCAATTTTTTCTCATTTTTCTCCTTCTTTTTTCCACTACAAAGCTAGCACATGTCCCCTAGTAGATTTATGGTTTTCAGAATTACATGTGGTAATCTGTGAAATAAAGGTATTGGATAACCATCACAGGGTACAAATATGGCATAACAGACCACTCAAATCCCTTCCTTATTACTGCCTAGGATGTTTCAAAAGAAAAACAAGTGGGGTTTTTTCCCATTGGGACAGGCTTCTGGTTGTACAGGCAGTGAATGTGCCTGATTTTACATCAATATTCTCAGTAAAATTAGACAGATGTATTCGTAATCTTGCTCCAGTCTGTGCGCTGACAAGCAGTGCGTGAGTAATGAAGAGGTCTTTCCAATGTGACCCTACTGCAGAGCACTAATGAACAGGGATGTGCATTATTACTTGATAGTACATACCAGAATTAGAACAAAGAAATGCAATTTAAGGTGCTGGTTACATATATAATGTTCTAGCTACTTTAGGGAATAGTAAAGAAATGGGACTTCTGTGCTGGATCTGTGATCTGTGTAGCTAATGTTTTCTTTGTTTTTTAAAGAATTAATACTTTTCAAGAAAAATGCAGAAATTTTCAGGAAATTATTGTTCCTAGCTTCGCAGTCTAAAACACAGACCTGTTAAAATATTTCCATTTAAATGACAGTATGGATGAACAGATAAATGCTTAAAAAATGAACAGTCGTGTTCAATTAAGGATAATTAATATTTTACCTAGAAATACAAATACATGTTTGGTTTAGGTTTTGTCATCCACTGCTACCTCAGAATTAATAGTCAGTTTATCACTGTTTTCTGTCATCATCTCAAAGATACGCTAGCAGACCTTAGAGGTTGCTTCTTTTTTTGTGATTTGGTGGTAATGGACAACAATGCTTATATTATGAAGTTCATTTCTGTGTACTTTAGGCTGCAAATGAACCCCTTTTGTGTTTTGAAATTGCAATCAGTTCCATAGTAAGAGAGGAAAAAAGATATTATGGGATAAAATTTCAGCTTAGGGCCACTGCGATCTATAGGTGGTCATGCCAGTAAGATGATAGTCATGGGAAGTTGCCACTGGTCCATGGATTCAAATCATAACGGCACATCGCTCCAGTTTGGCAATACTGACATGGGACGTTGAGGTCTGCATTGCTAACACCCACACCACAGCCATGCACCAGGGTAGAGGCAGATACTCATCACCCAACACAGACACAATCTTTTCCTGCAATATAGTGGCTGGTGAGATGAATTTTCCACTCCTGCAGACTTCCAGATGTGTGTGCACAGTTTTCCACTAAATTGTCAGCAAGAGAATAGGTGCGAAAGGAGAAGTGATGAGCTGCTAGTTGGAGGTGGTGTGTGGCAGGGAAAGTAGCTGGTGCTGTGTTCGCTCAAGGAGTCTTTGGCCCTTGGAGCAAAGTTATTCAAAGACAGAGCTCCAAAGACATCTAAAGAGATTACAAGGTATTTCATAAGCCATGCTACTGTGGATGTAAGTTTATCCCTCTCAAATTTTAATTTAATTTAAAGATAGATGAGAATGATAGCTTGAAGGATGGTGCTTGGCACTCTTTTGAATTGTCAACTTTATTCTAAACCTTTCTTTGTTGCAGAACAACTGAATGCTTTGGGGCAGTTCAGTAAACCTTTGTGGCATAAATTACCAGTGTTTATATTTTCGCTTCCCAAAGATTCTTTCTAAGAGCAAACACAAACTGCTTTCTGTAAATGCTGGCTTTGTAATTAATTTAATCACCAAAGTAAGGCTCTCCATGGCTTTTATTGGTTTAGAGTTTTATAATTTTTCACATAAGTTACAATGTTTCATTAAGTCTTTTCTAACAAATAATATTAAAAATCACTTCATAAGATGAAATGCTTTTTTCATCATTATCAAATAATATATGTTTAGGATAAGGAACACCTAGTTATTAACAGTGTGTGGAATCACCAGTTTTGGTTGACCAGCTAATTCAAGGAAACATCTGGCCTGTGGCCTGCATGTCTCTCAGATGACTGAAGAAGCCAAGAAAAGTGCATGGAAGACAAGCAGTCTTCCATGTCTAATACAGTCTAAAGTTACTTGTTTTGTTCCACTGAAAATGGTAGAAGCTTGGTCTATCAGGTCTCCTCAGAAATGGTTATGTTCAGGTTACACAGATATGTGAGGAAGCTCAAGGCTTACTCATATTTAGAAGCACAGCAAATGCAATTCTAATATTCCCATCCAAAGCAGTCTATTGAAATGTCATTGCCTTCATTATGAATAAAAGTTAGCCCTTAATCTGCATTCTGAATCCTGTAAAGTTGTGGAAATAATGGAGTAGGTCATTCTTTTGTAGGTGTTCTGTTCAATTTGCTTAGTTTGATTTCAATTAGGATTTGCTTGAACATTTGCTATTATATTCCAGTGAGACTAGTGCCAAGGAGAGGATAAATTCTGGGTGTGTTGAGATCTCTTCCAGTTTATGGAAAGGTTTATATCATGTGGTTGCCTGTATTTTTATGGGATTTGATGTTTCAAGAGGTAACTTCCAGATATTTATGTGTTTTCCCCAGAATTTTAGAGGAATTTATTATTTAAACTACTGCATTGAAGACAATGGACAATATGTGGAAAAAGCCATCTAGCCCTGACAAACTGGATACCTTTTTTCACCAATTTGGCAACAACTCTTCTGGGTAATGTCCCTCTCTGTGTATTGGAGATCAGCTGAATTAGTGTTCTGAGTGCTGCTCCTTTATCTGTGAAAGTAATGTCTTTTTAGTATTTTTATGTTGCAGGATTTTGCGAAGTGAATATGTAAATTTTAGAGAGGGGAAACGCAAGAGACTTACTTTGTGGTTTGGGCTTTTTTCTGTTTTTACACTAGATATTTTGGAATACGAGTCTTCTGTTTCTTTCTATCTATTTTGCATGTTCATGTAGAAAAAAATTCCTTATAAATTACAGCAACATGCATATACATATGTATGTGTACAGATATGGGCATGCATGTGTGTATATGTTACACTTACGTTCCCTAGTTGTCAGTTCTTATGCAAATTTGGTGCTTTTAGTGAAGTCACTGTAAATACTCGGGGAAAATAAGGATATTTAAGGTTGATATAGTCTGTGTGCAAGGTGTTCTCCTTTAGTTTGTGCTTACAAAGATCAACATGTTTATGGGAATGTTTACACAGACAAAACCAGCCAGGCATGAACTCTTTCAGGCTTTAAACCATTTACTGCCTGCCAGGTAGATGTGCTAGAACTGGCTTGGAGCCCTGTGGGACTTTAGGTCCCTTTGCACTCACCAGTTCTGGGCACTGGAGCAAATGATGTGCAGTCTCATCCAGACTGCAAAGACGGAACAGAAGAAATAAGGAGCCCATCAATCTGGATGGTGTCTCCTTTTCAGATACACAACCTTACCCCATATGAAGGTGTTCTCTACACCAGAAGTGTGGATAGAGATTAAAGGATTATACCTGATCTCTCATTTTATAGTGGAGCTAAAACTAAGAAGCCTGTGGGAAATGAAAGACCTTGGCTGTTGTTTGTGATAGGAAATCTTCATGCCAGGAAAGATCATGTTATCGCCAATGGCTGGGACTCGTGGGCTAGCTTTGAGATGTGTAACACTCGGGATCTGCCTGTGGCATCACAGGATGAAACCATACTCCCCCTTGTGCTTTCTGGACCTTTAATCCTGAGTGTCATTCAAGAAACATTCCCCTCACAGCAAAATGGAGCCAGAGGGAGGCAGTCCCACTGCCTTTAATCATACATACATACACACATACATACATACACACTTTACTTTTGATTCATTGTGTTCAACACACATACATCTGACATTCTCCAGGACATGTTCCCTGGATACACAGGTTTTCTGCTGCTTTGAAAGTCTCTGGCTTCTGGATGGTCTTCCATAACATAGCTACTAAGAACAGGGGAAGTTTCTTTCTCTGGAAAAGTCAGGTTTTGACCAAGGAACACTGATGAGATAACCTTAAGGCTTTCCTGGTGGGAAATGTAGTGTAGCTGTCACTGTGACCCTGCCAAATACCCACTCCAACCTGTAACAGCTGAGCAAGTTGGCAGTCCTTCTATCTTTAACTGGAATATTCATGAGCTTAAAGTAATTTAGGGTAATGAAATACCTATGTAAACCCTATGTTTTCACAGTAAAAAATAATACAAATATATTTTGTTTTCTAAACAATTCCTTGTGTTCTAGTATAAAAGGCAATTTGTATCATTTTTGTTGTGTGATTTGTGTGATATGTGATTTAACTATATAAATATTTTGACAATTATCTGAACAAGTGATTAATTACTAAGCATTGCTTTAAAAGAGCAAGTGAAATATTAACTAAAACTGTAAGATCTTATATTTTCATTTCACTGACTGATAAACATCAACAATGTTTTTTAGACCATTATGATCTGACTGTTTGCTGACTGTCCACAAGCAGCTTCAACCATCAGAGTGCTCTACTATCTCACATGCTGAGTTTCATGTAATCTATCATTATGCGTCATGATTTTTGTAGAATGGGCATTAAAGCTTTACCTTATGTTTTGTTAGAGTCACAGTGGTTGTACACTGAGTATTTGTCATGCCTGACAAATCAAATAGTAGGTTCTCATGTACTGGGACCAGTGCCCACCAGTACACTCCAAATTAAGCCATGAGAGGCATAATAATTGTATTAATTAGATGAGTGTAGTTAGAGATGTAGAGGAAGATATTCAAGATGAGTGAAACTCACAGAAAAAAAATGAACCAAAGAAGGGCGGTGCTGAACTGCAAAATCATACCTGGTAAATAAATGCCTCTGCCAAGCTCTGATCCTCATGCTCATGGGAGGGGCAGGGACCAACAGTGGAGCCGTGTGTCTGTGCCCCTGCCAGCATGGCCCAGCTTCGTGCTGATGGACCCTGTGGGTGCAGTGACTGTGGCTGCCGTGAGCACTGCGCTAGAGTCATTGCTAAGCACTTACAGAAATTAGGAGAATTACCCTGTAATTCATATGGATCCTTTCTAGAAGGTGGTTTTCATATGCTATTAAAGGTGCTCTATTGACTAAAAATTATAATTAACGCCTTTAAAATATACATCACAGTATCTGTAGGCTATAACATTAACAAGCTTGTACTATGCCAGGTTGGCTGACAAGATAATATATATTTAAATAAAAAACGACAGTGGGGCTCCACCAGATTTCCCTGGAATTCAAGTGGCAATTAAACATTACTCAGTCTTCTTTGTACCACAGATTAATGAAGAGCTACAACAATCAGTGAGGAAGCTTACAACCAGAAAATACAATTTACGTAAAGTGATCATTAATAGGAAGTCAATATTTACTGCACTGTAACTACACAGTCTCTTATTTTTAAAAAAAGTCAAATACAGGGCCATGGTTTATGTCATTTTTCTACAGTGATGACTACTGTAGCTGCAAACAGCTATCAAATAAATATACTGCCAAATGCTATTACTGCTTGTGCTTTCCATAGAAATTAGAAAAGCTTACACACAGTCCTTAAATGAGGGCAGCGTAAGTAGCTCTGGGCAATAATTCAGACTGTCTGATCATGTCAATTTTACAAGAGGACCGTGACAAACAATAGCTCTCCAGTACCAGGAACAGTGAAAGCAGCTTGGGACGGGATGTGGAAATTCAGGTTATGGGTTATCTCAGTGCTTCTGCCTCAGGTGGCAGCATATTTTAATAGTGTCAAATGTAGATGAAGGGCCCTGTGTGAGGGGCAGCTAAGCCTAGGCAGCATCAGGGAGGTCAGTGTAATATTTAAGAATAAAGAGCTGAATGTGCATAGAAGTGTTTCTTCCATGTAGTGATATAATTGCTAGGGCTCAGGCCTTGTGGACTTTTGAAAGGAGCATGTTACATCAAGATGCTGGGTGAGATCTGCAATATGAGATAAAGATCATACGTGGCACTGTTAACCTGCGTAGGTGGTAGTAAGTGTGATACTGCTGCTCAGTAACACCAGCAATTCACTGTTGAAGAAAAGTCATACCTCAAAATTAAAATTGATGATGAATTTAGAAAGCATAAAATCAGCTGAAGTGAGTAAAATAATAACTTAAGTGACAGTATTTAAGAAAAAAAAAATAAATTGCGTGTTCCTATCAACATACTGGAACAGGGACAAAATCTCACTAACATAAAGTATAACAAAACTTTTTAAACCAGTTCCAATGCGGAACTGCTTGACGGCTTGTTTCCTCAGTTCATTAAAACACATGGTGGACTTGACAAAGGGTAATAGAAATAAATCACTGTCTGTACCTAAATTCATTCTAGTATTGGAGTGATAACCCTGTACTTGAGGTTGCACTGCCAGATACAGACTTATAAAATATTGTTATAGCCAAGTAATGACGCTGAAATGCCAGTCATTTTTTTATTCAGGCAATGTTCAAAGTAATTAACAGATTGATTAAAATTAATATTATAATTAATATTAAATGGTTTATGATGTCAAATGTCCTAGCATTTACCTTAACTGGAGGTGACTTCTTTTTGAAGATAGAATAAATTCTCAACAACCTTGAGGTTTAAACAGTGGTGGTTTTTTCTCTTAGGATAACAGACGGAAACATTTTTTGCAATATATCTAAGAGAGAGCTTAATTTTCAGCCCTTATATTTAATGTGCATAGTGTGTTTTTAAATGAAGAAGGACGGGCTCTATCTTGCTTGAAGATTATTTTAATTAATACCAGTACTGTTTAAAGCAGATAGAAGCCAGAATGTGATCTGTGAATTCAGGGTTATAGTCAGGGTTCCAGTGTTGCTGCTGAATTGGAGTAGGAAGTGTGTGTGTTTCAAAATAAACAAATTTGCATTTTATATAATTAGCTTTGAGATGGTTTTTAAAGTAGCATAACGCATATGTACTTCATATGCAACAGTCATTATAAGGTTTTTTTGTGCTAGGGATTTCTAGAAAAGGGAGATATTTTTCCAGATGTTTTATTTTTGACAAGAGACTTTTGGAACAAAATGCATATTTTTTTTCAAAGAAAAGGTTTTCTGGGAATTGTTTTGAAAAATGAGCAAAATTAAAATCTTCAAATAAATGGATGATTATTGCTTTGTATTCAGAAATTTTTACGCTTGTTTTCTCATCATTTGGAGCTGAAAATTTGAAATTTGTACTGTAGCCTGTTTTAAAATAGAATTTTAAAGAAGGAAGGGAAATGGATGTTTCTCCACAGAACGGAGCAAAACTTTGTTCCACAAATTTTTGCAAAAATACTAGCCATTTCTAACCAGCTTTATTGTATATGTTTCCTAGTGGGATAAACATGTTAAGATAGCATAGCTAGACTCTTTAACTGACAGCTTTCTCAGTATCAGTCTTATAAGAGTGAATATTTTTTTGTGGCAAGGGAAGGTAATCATACTTACAATTTAAAAAAAAGTGTAAAGGTAAAAAAAGAGTAAAGGTAAAAAAAGAGTAAATGTAAAACCAAGGTAAAACCAAGATACTATCAAGGTTACTTTGCCTTTTAAAATTTCTATTATATATGCTCTGTAGAGAGAAAGTCTCATGTACTTGGGCACACTCTTCAACAATACGCTTAGCCTTTTCAGTGTCTTTTGTCCTCCTCTGTATTTTGAATAGATTTGATGTTGTAATATTTGGTGTTAGGAAACCATCATTATTTAGTTACAGAAACTCTAGTGATAATATTAAAAATGGAATATTATCTCCTCAAAGAATATATTATAAAAGTAATATTAGGCTGTAGTTTTGGAAGAATGATACAAACCAGATGACCTTTTTGTCCACTATTGATTTTATTTAATCTAATTAAAAGCCAAGTGAAATGGTCTCTGATGGAATGCAGATGAGCAAGAACTCAATATTTTGGCTTCACCGTTCTTTGTTGGCAATGACTTGCTTAGTGGTTAGGAGCGCTATGAAATCCTTCTGCTACCTGATGTGCTCCCTGGTCCCCTGGTAGGAGCCACTCACAACGTGGTTGCAGGTGCCAGCCCTGAGCCTTGCTGGAGTGGGCTGTCTAGCTCCACTGTGAGCCAGAAATGTACTTTCCCAGTAGAAGTCCTAAAATATCCTGATATGCCATCTTTGCATGTCAACTCAGATCCTCATCAGGCCGTACTGCTTTTGATTGCCATACATAGACATGAAGGACAAGCTACTGCACTGCTATGTACAAGGTGGGTGGGTATAAAGCACTGCCAGAGCCACATCTGTGGTATGCAGCTCTGTCTGATACCGTCTTTTGGGGCAGTGGGTTGGCCAAATGTGAGTTCCTGTAGGAAGTGTGAGGCAGGGTAGTGCCAGCTTGAGTTTGTGTTTTGGAGACTGTACAGTAGGAGCTCGGGTTCTTACTGTTTTGACAGGGAAGGCCTGAGCTAGTGCTGATGGAGGTATCTGAGTAAGCTTCTGTGGTTCAAATTGTTAGGTAATAATTTCTAGGATAATTAGTTATCCTTATTGCAATAGTAGCTACATGCCATAAACACTTATGTTGCATGCAGGAGACAAGATTGTGTTGCGAAGGTTTTTTTGGGGGTGGGGGAACTGATGCTTTGATTTTTTTTGCTAGATCCCAATAGATTAATCCTTAGAAGTCAAACCTGTGTGATGTTGAGCTAGAAGGACTATTCTTTTTATACTGAGATTTCTGTTTTGTTTAGACCATGTTTGTGAATATGGCTGGTACTATATCTGCTGGCTCTTGGTTTGTATGTGCTTTGTAGTTTTGGTAGCATGGATGCACTGTGTAAATCATTATCCTAAAAAAACAGTAGCATATGTAAGGGGACTTCTCCATAATCTGCTGCCTTGTGTGTTTTTCTCTTTGGACACTAAGGTACTGAAACCATCACGTAGATTTATGACTTACTCGGAGGATTTAGAGCAGCTCAACAAGTTTTTTTATGTGCCCATTTGCCATCTATTTTAAGTAGACTTGGTAGATACTTTTTATACCTGTGTCAGTGTATAAATCCCTAAATACTATTGATGCATAAATTCTGTTTTGAAAGTATAGCATTTATTATGCATTCCAACTTCTCAGTCAAACAGAGGTATAATGTTAATATTGTGTTGATTTATTATAAAAATATTGAATATTGAGTATATAAAATATTAATTTAGAATATGAAGTATACAGAAAAGTAGATAGCTGAGAGCTGCTTATGTTAGTTATCAAAGAAGATCTAGACTGTGAGGTGTCATGAATGTGTCACATTCTGATTTTCCAGTTCACTTGTTCACTACCAAAAGGTCAGTCTTTTGGAAGCGTTTCATTTCAACAAGTCACAGGCTGTGGTCACCATGTGTACTGTTTATTATTGTTGTCTGTATTTATAATTTGAAGGTGGTAACATCTAAGACACTGTATGCTAGGCACTACAGCAGCATAAGGAATATAGCCCCTGCCCAAGGAGAGCTGTAATCTAAGGCATGTGATGATTGATGAAAAAACTAGGAGTCCAAAAAGAAATAATAAATCAGCTGTGCTTATATGGACAGGTATTGGTAAGGTAGTAGTGGTACCAAACTGTACAATATTTATGGATACAACAGTCACTCTGATATGAGAAAGGAAAAAAAAAATACGTATCTTAGCCTAAATTTTCAACCACAGGTGTCTAAAATCAAGTATTTAAATTAATAGCTTGAGAGATGTGAGAATCTCTTAATCATTCCTACTGAAATTAACTGGTGCCTGAGGGCAGCTCTCACAATCAGGCCTGGCTTTATGAATTCACATTTGGAGGTGTTGGCCTTTATATTCTCCTCAAATGTAGTTTGCATCCAGCAATTTCTTGTAAACGTTGTTTATTAATGACATAATGATAATTCCAGCAATTTCTCATGTTTCTAAGAGCATAGAAGGAAGATGGAGGGGGATAAATTAAACTGCAGAGGAGAGACCTGTATATATCCACAAATAGAAGTTAAACAGCCCTGTTTTGCCAGGAGCATGAATATGTAAACCTTACACAAAGATCTGCAACATACTCTGTAATTCTCTTCCTATTTAAGGGCAAATGCCTGACTTCTAGGAACTGAACGCAAGAACGTGTTTTTGGTATTTCTGATGTAGTAGTATTCAGGACTTCATGCTTACAAGAATGAAAACTTGGACAGTGTCCATTCTTCTGAAGGATGCACTGAGAATTGCCCTTTAGCACCTATGGAGAAGGAAAATCAAGACAGACGTTGAGTATTCTTGTATATAAATTGCTTTCAGTACTGTTAGCAAAGCTGCGCCCTTCTTCTCATTTTCTCTCTGTCCCTTTCTGCCTCTCTGGACAACTTTCTTTTATGCATTTATTAAAAATTAATTAGATGGTAATGTGTTCTATTAAATTACAGGAAACATTCCTGTGATTTTATGCTTTGAGCTTTGCAAAATCAGTAAGGAAATACATTAAAACACTAGTGCAGATGCAGTGTAGTTATATTCACTTCTGTCATATAAGTCCATCATACTTGAGAAGTCCATCCATCATATTTAAGAAGTTGCGAAGTTCCCGCTGACTGGAAGAGGGGAAACATAACCCCCATTTTTAAAAAAGGAAAGAAAGAAGAGCTGGAGAACTACAGGGCAGTGAGTCTCACCTCTGTGCCTGGGAAGATCATGGAGCAGATCCTCCTGGAAACTGTGCTAAGGCACGTGGAAAATAAGGAGGTGATTGGTGACAACCAACATGGCTTCACCAGAGACAAATTATGCCTGACAAATCTGATAGCCTTCTATGAAGGGGTATCACAGCTGATGGATAAGGGCAGAGCAACTGATACCATCTGATCTAGAGCTGTGGAAAGCATTCGACAGGGTCCCGCACAACATCCTTGTCTCTAAATTAGAGAGGCATGGATTTGATGGATGGACCACTTGGTGAATAAGAAATTGGCTGGATGGTTGCTCTCAAAGAATTGAGCCCAACGGCTCAATGTCCAAGTGGAAATCAATGACAAGTGGCATTCCTCAGGGATCAGTAATGGGATTGGTTCTCTTTAACATCTTTGTCAGCAACATGGATGGTGGGATCAGGCGCACCTTCAACAAGTTTGCTGATGACACCAATCTGTGTGATATAGTTGAAACGCTGAAGGGAAGGGATGCCATCCAGAGAGACCTTGACAGGCTGGAGAGGTGGGTCCGTGCTAACTTCATGAAGTTCAACAAGGCCAAGTGCAAGGTCCTGAACCTGGGTCGGGGCAATCGCATGCACAAAAACAGACTGGGTGGAGAATGGATTGAGAGCAGCCCTGAGGAGAAGGACTTGGGGGTGTTGGTCAATAAGAAGCTCAACATGAGCCAACAGAGAGCGCTTGTAGCTCAAAAAGCCAACGGTATCCTGGGCTGTATCAAATGAACCCTGACCAGCAGGTTGAGGGAGGTGATTCCCCCTCTCTACTCTGCTCTCGTCAGACCCCACCTGCATTGCTGTGTCCAGTTCTGGAGTCCCCAACATAAGAAGGATGTGGAGCTGTTGGAGCAAGTCCAGAGGAGGTTCGTGAAGATGATCAGGGGCTGGAGTACCTCTCCTATGAAGACAGGCTGAGAGAGCTGGGGTTGTTCAGCCTGGAGAAGAGAAGGCTCCAGGGAGACCTCATAGCAGCCTTCCAGTATCTGAAGGGGGCCTACAGGAAAGCTGGAGAGGGACTTTGTACAAGGCCATGTAGTGATAGGACAAGGGGGAATGGTTTCAATCTAAAGGAAGGTAGATTTAGACTGGATTTTAAGAATAAGTTCTTTCCTGCGAGGGTGGTGAGACACTGGCCCAGGTTGCCCAGGGCGGTTGTGGCTGCCCCCTCCCTGGCAGTGTTCAAGGCCAGGTTGGATGGGGCTTTGAGCAACCTGGTCTAGTGGGATGTGTTCATGCCAATGGCAGGGCAGTTTGAACTAGATGATCTTTAAGGTCCCTTCCAACCCAAGCCATTCTATGATTCTATGAAGTCTGTACTGAATTTGTCCCATCGTCACAAAACTTCTAGAAAATTGATGTTTTTCCACCAATGTGGCAATATACAATAGAGCCATGACAAAATGGAAGTGCTTGTTCTTTCTACCTTCTTGCTAGTGTAAATTATCTTTGGAGGGTGTAAAATATCTCAGTAATTGAAAGCTACATGTAAACAGAATAAAATTATGTAAGTAATGTTCCAAGGTCAAATACCTGTTTACAGATCTAATCTAGTCACCTTATGCATCTTATGTGTGCCTGCAAGGACTGAGAAGGGTGCTGTATGCCCATGCTCAATTTGTGAAAGGCAAAAAGTGACAAAGGGCTTCAATTCGCAGTAGTTGTTTTATCTTAGTTTTTGTGATCAGCCTTCTGAAAAGGTGGTTTTGGCAAGTTGTCTTCCTTGGAACTTGCTGAAAAACAGCTAGAAGCTGTTTGGCTTTCATTTGTTCATGCTGACTATGTGGTAGCATTGTCCTGGAAGCTCCTTAGGTGTTTTCTTATGCTGTGGCTGCAGTTTGTGCCAGCTGCACTGTGTTTGGGCTCTTGGACCTAGAGGTGTTTCCTACTCCTAAGGTCTGGCTGTATATCCCATGTGTGCGTCAAATCCATACTCTGACACAAACTTATTTCTGAAATTGTATGCTTACTTGTGTGTTCCTGAATTTGTTTAATTTCTAACCATAATTGCAGATAGGATACAGGGCAGATAGATAAAACTCACTCTAGATAAATAGTGAGATACTGAATGGTGTAAATGTGCTGAAAATTTTGCAAATTCCTTAGCAAGTCTTTGAAGACTTGGAATCCAGTAGAGAATAGGAACCAGACATTCTTCCAGAGTGCCTTCTGTGCCAGTGCTCTGAAGTCATCTGAACCACCTGCTTTGTTTGGATTATGTGCTTCCTTGGGTCATTCTCCTCACAGGACAGTCCTTCCTTCTGTATTCCATTGCTTGGCAGTTTGAAAATTTTGAGTTATTTGCACAGGTCCTTCATTTCATATCTCTGCTATGTCTTCATGTCCTCTGAGCTCTGCTGTCCTCTTTGCCTGCATCACTAGATCTTCAACTTCATGTGTAATGTTATACAGTACTTGTATCATAAAGAGGTTTTCTGGCAAATCCTCAGCCTTGCAGGTTTGGCATCCTGTCACTTTTATATCTGGAGAAGCTATTTCTGTGAAGGAAGCTGCAGACTTGTGCCCCACACTCAGATAGTTCACAGCTTATTTAGGAAAGTGCCCTTAGAGAATAAAAGAATCTACTGTTTATATTTGTTGTGGCACTGTTACTGTTTTATCCATCGCTAATTTAGAAGATGCTTGCCATGAAACCTATGCTCATTTGAAGCATTAGGTGCATACTATTTGTTTGAAGAGTTACAATATCCCTTCTGTCGTCCATACAGGTTACTAAAAATATTAGTTCAGTTTTTCCTTACTTACTCTTTGTGCAGCTGCTAAAGCAAAAGCTTTGTTGTAATCCTGCCTACGCAAGTTTCTGACATAGATGAGAACTAGCAACAGGTATCGTTAGGATGCTAAAAAAATCCAGTGTCGGTTTTGGACTACGTTAATGATAAGTTCTAAATCCTGAACACAGACCCCACTTCATGAGCTTGATACCATAATGTTCTATGAAGGTATTTTTTCTTGTAGACAGCTTTTTTTGCTTATTTTTAGTGTTACAGTAGTGTGTGTGCAATCTAAAATAAAAATGACATAGTCCACTCATAAGCTGAACATTATACAGAATCTGAAAGAAATAGTTGTGCAACAGACAGAAATACTATTGAGCTGCATTACACCCTACACGGCATTAGTGAACATATGAATTGATCTGATGTTACTTTTCTCCCAGTTGTCACCAGATGGATCACCACATTTATATAGCACCAGTCACTGTCTTATTTCTACCTTATATTATCCAGTGTGAAATAAAAAGCACTGAGTAAACAGCAGAACGGTTCAATACTCTGTGCTGATTTATGAACACATGCAATACAGGAATGAAATCAGAAGCAATTACAATGTAAGAGAAAGAAATGTAATTTTTGTGTATGTCAGGAAACCTGAAATTGTATTACTGGTTTGGAATAAATGTGCAGCAAGGCCCTTTCTCACTAGAGGATTTTACTATCTAATTAACACCTCCATTTCTTGCTCTGATTTGGACTTCTAACCTGAATGAAATAGTAGGTGTGCTACATACTTGCTTGAGGGAGTGAGGGCTCATCTAGTCAGCAGTTCACCTGCGTGACCTTTACATTTCCCCTAGGAGTGTGCAGGGTCCATTTCCTCTCCTGCCTTCTATTAGGAGTAAAGTGTAGAGTATCTCCTTCTTAGCATGCACGCACTTAACTCCTGTTAATCCTTTCAGGAGTTACACTGTGGTATCAAAGTATATACTTTTAATCTCTAAAGCAGTCCTCTAAGAGGTAACTGGAATTTATAGGTCTTATCAATTTGCAGCAGTGCAGGTGAATAAAGAGAGTCTTTAAAATAAAGCAACTGCTGACTCAGCCTCGATAGAGACTTGGGAATAAAACTGAAAGTTCAGCAGTGCTAGTCCCTCCTCATCTATCAGCTGACTAAAAGTACTACCCTTTTCCTGCTAATCCTCAGAGACTGGTGTAATGTAAAGATCTGGAGATATGGGAGTCGAAATAACAGGAGATTGCTGCTGTTTGGAGACCCTTTAAAGGGTAGCTCCTCAGGGTATCCTCCCACAGCTGACAGGGGGAAACTCAAAATATTAAGGTGTACTTTACATGTGAAAGCTGACAAAACTGTTCAGATAAATTCAGTAGAGCTCGCTAACATGGAGACAGTTCAGCTAGATTTCCTTTGCTATCAGAAAGTGGTAGGAGCATCTGCACTTGATCACTTTTGATTACTTGAGACAAGTAGGATTTGATAGTCATCCTAATTTGAATAACAGCTATCCAGATAGCTCACTGCCAATGTGTGTTGAATAACAGTATCATTGTGTAACAGTGGATTTATGTAATATGCTATTGTCAGATGATAGATAATAGAAATGCAAGTTTGTTGTGTGGTACTGGTATGAGCACATTTTGAATCCATATTTGAGGGCCAACATTAATTAAATGAAAGATCACTTCAACCCACAAAGAATTATGTTGCCCTTCCGATCATCCAAGTAGCTCCAATGGCTGCTTGATATTTGTAAATACGTTGAAAAATAGATCCTAACATATAGTTTAGGAATAAACAGCATAGTCGGAGATGCTATTCCTGCTCCTAATTTAAAATCAGAATACTTTCAGACAGTTACATTTATTTCCTTATATACTAGTGATAAGATGAGTAATAGGAAAAAGTCTAGAGAAGAGGAGGCTCAGGTGGGGCCTCATCACTCTCTACAACTACCTAAAAGGAGGTTGGAGTGAGGCGGGGGTGGGTCTCTTTTGCTATGCCCATAGTGAAAGGACAAGAGGAAATGGCTTTAAATTGCAGCAGGGGAGATTCAGAATGGACATTAGGAAAAATTTCTTCACTGTAAGGGTAATTAGATATTGGAATAAGTTGCCCAGGGAGGTGGTGGAGTCACTATCACTGAAGGTGTTCAAGATGCGTCTGGATGTGGCACTGGGTAATGTGGTTTAGTGATGATGTAGGTAGGCAGTTGGACTGGATGTTCTTGAAGTTCTCTTCCAACCTCAATGATTCTATGATTCTGTGATTCTGAGTACAGTGGAATAAGAGGACTGATAGAAAATAAATATTATTTCATACAGTTAATAAAAAAAGAGCAGTGGTGTCTTGAAAAGTATAAACATATAATGGGGGTTCTGATATTCTGCAGTCTATTAATTTCTAATATCTGGTGCTTGATTAATTATTTATAGAAAATAATGGCCTTATAGTAATGTCACTTAGTATTTTTTTCTTTCTAGTTGTCTAAAACCATTCTGGATGATAGACATTACTCAGGGTGTTTTTAAGAACCAGAAGCTTGTTCTTACTTAGGTGTCAGGCAAAGGTATTTTGAGGTATCATTCACAAGTGTTACTTCCTGAAAGAAACTAACTACATTCAATTTTGTATGACCATATTGCAGCCAACTTCTCAGTTTTAAAATGATAAATAACATTGAATGTTATATTTTAAGGATTCAGAAATTTCAGTATTTTCATAAACCACAACACACTGCTTTTGAATAAAATGTACACCTACCTACTAAATGTCTACTTCACCATGTAGAATGCAAGAAACAAGTACTATGAACAGAATTCTATACAGTAAATTTTGTGTGTAGTTATAGGTATGGAGGCATTTTGAAATTGTAAATGCAATGAAAAAAATGCACATTAAAAAACTCTGTGCTTGCAGATATTTAGGGAGAAATTTCCTGGATCATTAAATGCCTCTTTTCATTCATAATACGGAAATGGAGCAAGATGCACCTGGTATTTCTGATGAAAGAAATCAGTCAAATTTTTCAACTTCCTGAAGTTTAACATATCCATGATCTGAATAGCAGCTTTTACAACAAAAAAGCTTTATGCTTTTATTCTGAAGGCTGATAACATGAAGAAAAAGAACAATTAAATGTATGCATAAATCCAGATAACAGCAGAGGGAAAAAAAGTCTAAAAATCTTTATGAACTCAGGACATGTTTTAATTACTTTTCTATAGAGAGAAAATACTTTTGTAAGAACTCATGGGATCTGCAGTTAAATACAAGAAACATGACATTACACAAATGAAGAAATGTAAATCTGAAATTTGTGTTCATGACTTCGAAGTCTAGAAATACAGAAATCTGTATTTCATCTCAGAAGTAAAACAAAGGCTGAACCCTGAATTAGCTTCTATTCATTATAACTTGCATACATGTATGTAATTAGAAGTGAACTAAACAGTAGGAACAGTAGGAAAATATGATAATTTACTGTTTTTTCTTAAAGAATTGTCTGTAAACTTTTTGTGTCTTAACTTACAGTTGATATCCTACAACTCAGTGCGTGGGTGACTGGTGCATTCCCGATTCCCCTGACCTTTTCCTTGTTTGAGTGTGGAGTCAACTATGTTAGATTGAAATGCCTTCACTGTTGATTTAAGATTAAAAAAAGAAGATTTTGCGTTGGGATGTTGAGTTTAGGAAGCACCGTGGGCTCCATTTAGTTTGCTTTGCTGTTGTCATGGTGATCTCCTCCATTTTACCACATGGAGGTGGTAAAAAATGGCCTGAGGTAATAACATTTGCAGCTCTTCTAGCTGCCTGCAAAATAAATACATGCCTGTGACCTTAGGTTCTAGGATGTAGTTTTTTAATAAGTGGTAAATTTCAGTCCCTAAGATAAATGTAAATTTTTAAAATGAACCCTTTTAAATGTATATTTATTTAAGTCTATAGAATCATATTTTAATTCAAGTGTAGTTAATAGTATGGAATGTAACTGCATGTTTATGTTTTGAGAATATATATCTCTGTTCTTAGCTTTCCCCAGGCAGACTCTTAAGATCCTGTAATCCTCTCAGGTCCAGCAGTAGAGACAGTCTTGTAAATATGAGAGTTTTCTCCATGAAACTGTCCTTGAAAAATAAATCTATGCAATTAGCCTCCTATCACTCTGTTCAGCACTTACTCCTGCAAAAAAAAAAGTATCAGTATTCAATGGGTCTAATTTAGATTAGCCTTCAGATCAGGGCTGTAATTTCTCTGTATGCTTACATCTGTGATGCTATTTAAAGATGTCATATTATTGACCTAAATCATAACTTAGCAGACGTTTTTTGCCCAATAAGGTTTTGTGAGGCTGTCTGATTGCAAAGTGAATGGAAGGAGGAGAAAAAAGTGCATTGTCGTAGAGGCTGAAGAGCTTTTTTTCACTCCTTGCATTTTCTGTAGGTGCTATGTGAGGAAACTGAAGGATAAAGGAATCCCACAGTGTGTCCAAGGCCACCAGTTTCTTTTGCAATGCTTTAAAGAGTGTGAAGAAAATGAACCATTTCCCAAGATCTCTTCTTTTTGAGAGCCATGCTCAAAGGCTCTGTGAAGAACATTCTGTTGGTACCCGGGTGCAAAGATGATAGTGGACTCTTCCAACAAGCCCCGTGTTTCCTTTCTGCCCGCTTATGTTGTTACTTAGGCATGTGAAATGACCTGAGAATGAGCATAGCCAGCAAGATGGCTTGTGGCAATGTCCATTGGGATCTGGGGTCACATCTGACACTGAACATTGCACTGCCTTGTCTCTCTGCAGATCAGAAAAGTCTCCTCTTGCAACTCAGAATAATCTTTAATTTAGCTGATGCTTCTGTCTTTATCTAGCCCTTCTTACATGACTTCACTTTTCTTAAACTATGAAATCCTTCAGCACTGGAGGAAGACCCGCAGATATATTAGTCATTGGCCTCAGTTCAGGCTGTGGGAATGTGGCAAGCTGGTTGCTGCAGAACTGTCTCAGCAGTTAAATGTTTTGTTTCTCTACACATTTCTCTATTGACATCTCCAAACTTGGAGCCTTAGTCTTAGAGTTATCTGAGCCTGTGATCACAGCTTTGTACTGAAAGCTTAGGTCAGTGTTGGACTGGACTTTTCATCTTGGACAAGCTGTATCCAAGTCTTAGCCTGCATGGGTAGGTGTGCTTCCTCCTATCTATACCTACTTGCACAGCCAGTAAAGCTGAAACGAGTTCTAGTTAGTGATCACCGAGTAGAAGATTTATATACAGAACTTAGTGGACAGGCAAGATTAAGTACGTTTTAGCTATACTTATGCATATGTGTAAGTGGTCTGATATTTTATCACTTAATATATGAACTGAGACAATTTAAATCAATTAAAGAATTTATATGGGTGGATACAACACAGCTGCTGTCATTGGATTTGGATGTAAGAGAGAGGCCCTCAGCATGCATACTGTTTGCATGGGAAAAATGAAGGTTTGGTGAGTATAATGTGTGGAATTTCATGGCAGATATTCCTGAGATTATCCTAAAAGGTTTCCCATAGCGCATGTGAGTGTGGAGCTGGAGATATCCTATGAGCCAATGTTGGCATACATAGCTCAAAGAGGTAAATATTTAATGGAAATGCTTTAGGATAAGGCAAAAGGAAATAGGTTTAATTAAGACATATAGCTCTAGGTGTCTTACAAGCATCTAAATTTGTTCTTGAAAACAGCACTGAGCAGAGTTTCGGAATTTCTCTGATTTGATTGAGAAAGCTGTAACAGTATCTGTGGACTTCTGTGACTGGAACTCACACAGGACTAGAGGGCAGAGTCAGACAGTTGTTCGGCATGCATTTACAAGCTCAGTTTCAGTCTGATCTTAAAGTTGTAGCTAGGTGCACCACGCACCACTTAATCATACATCAGTGCCTCTGTGGGTACTAATTGAGATGGCAGAGGTCTGGCATTTAACAAAATATTTTTTTTCTGCAGAGCCTTCCTGGCCAGAGCATTGCATTTGAATCATCTGCTGCCGTTTTATTGCTTTCCCCTGGTATGAAAATTGTGAAGGAGAAGGAAACAAAATTTAAGCATTAACCAAGTTAACTGCTTTTTTCATAATTATTACTGATGCAAACATATAAGAAGTTTGATATCCACTGTTTTTTGTAATTGCTTTGCTTTCCGCTATTTTTTGGAACTTGGTGATTATAAACAAGTGTTATTGATGATGGTTTTGAAGCAGGAATGTATAGTAGTTTATTTAGCATCTCTTGCTTTTTCTTTGAGATGCCTTCAGCTACTGGAAAAATTATTTATTATGTCACAAAATTTCCTGCCTTATTAGTTAAAGGAAAATATTTCCCTACAGATATTTTCACATGTAATGCTATTTCCCATATTTCACAAGCTGTTTGCAGTTTAAACTTAATCATATTTGTCTCTCCGTCACTGAGGCTTTTTAGAATTACCTTAGAGATCTAGATCTTATTTGGATATTTATAGCATAATTAGATTTGACATATCATACTTTGTTTATCTCAGTTAATGCCTAAAGGCTTGATTCTGATCTGAGATCTGCAGAGGCATAGCACCAAATTTGGAATAAACTGTATCAGGGATGCTAATAGGAGTCTCTGTCGAAAATAGTTACATTGCTCTCCTCCTGTCTCATAAAATGTGTTAGGTTGGAAAGAAGTATTTGTATTTTGTTTAGAATGAGACAATGGCAGGAAGTGGAGCCAGTTTGCAGGATTTTAGTCTTTTGCCCTGGTGCTCTCCACATATGTATTTTGTATAGCGAACATGTAAATACATTTTATTTACTGGAATAAATGTGATTTTGAACTTTCAAATATACTCTGCCACAGACCTGATCACCTGTGCTTTTGCTTTGTATTTTTTCTCTCTATTTTTAATAATGCAAAGATCTGGATATAAAATTCAGCACTCCTGGAGAGTCAGTCTGGATTGGTGATGCTTTCCAGAGAACTTTATTCTCATAAATCAATTAATTAATCATCACCCAGAATCTGTGGTTTGATATGGCCATGCCATGCTATAGCTGCAGCTAGTGCTGTAGTACTAGAAAGAGTATTGCAATATATATGGGCTGGAGATGCGTCAGTTCTTACTGCTGGGTTATTTGGGTTTGGAGCATTACTGCATTACAATATGGAAATTGTTATGTTTCCTTGTCTTGCACATGCTGGCAAAACTCACCATCTCCCTTATCACCCTCTCCCCAGACACATGTATTCATGAAGAGATTTGGTTACGTGTTAATATTTGTCACCAAGCTGGTTTACTGTGTCGGTCCTGACAGCTGGTCGTATTCAAAAGCAGGAGCTTTTAGCTGGCTTTCAGTGGTTTGCCCACATTGAGTAAAAGGCATGGGGAACCTTCTTGTGTTCAGCTCTGAGAAGAGACTATACGACAGGAAAATGCTGGTGTGAATAGATTCATGTGTGTCCTGGTTTTGGTTGAAACCCTGAAATATATTTGCCAGAAAACCAGAGATGGTACTCCAACCGAGAGCAGGGCTACTTTGTACTGTAGCCAGGCTTTGCTCATCTCTAATTTAGATGTTGTGTAATGCAATCAACAGACTCCAGTTGTTAGGAAATCTATTTCAGCTTCGTAATCATCTATTTGAGCATTTGAACTCTGATCAGAGTGAATAAAACTCGATCCATAGTCAGGCTTTGTGACTTCCATCACTTTTGTAAAAGGGGCCTTTTAACAAACGTTTAAGACTCCCAAAACATCCATGTATAGGCAGTCTCTCTGAAGACATGTAATGCATTTGTGGATTTCCTGAATGAGATAAAGTAGGGGAGAAGTGGTTTTGAATTATCTGTTTTAAGAGATTGAAAATTTGCATTGTGTTTTGAATTGTTATTTATGTTAAGTTTTTATGGAAAAACAATATACTAAATTAAAATTTGCTGATGTGCAATACAGGTTTGGGCTACACTTAGAACAATACACATAAAATATTCTGCAATTCTCATAAAAATACAGGCACACAGACCTATTTTTCTGATCTCACATTTAGATACAGAATGCTGGTTGAGCATTCATAAGGCAGAGAGTAATTTGGGTGCACTGTGGAAAAAATGGGTAGTGCTGAAAATTGCTGTCTCTATAGAATTGAATTTCTTATTGGACTGTGTGATTTCGGAGAAATATGGCTTTATTAAGAAAAGACAAATGAATATCCTTTACTTATTATTCAGAGCTTCTGCATGCACTAATTAATACTGTGTTATTTCTCAGATATTCAAATTATAGTGTACAAATAAATTTTATTTGCTAATGATTTATACAAAAGTTATTAATTTCATTATTACAGAATGTTGATACTGTGGAAAATTATTAATGCAGTAAGTATTTTAGACAAGAGTAGGGCAGTAATTATTGTTACTATTAGTATTCCAGTATTATCCAGAGTTTACTGAGCCCTTTAGAAATGCGGAGAACAACACAGCCTGCATCTTAAAAAATGCATAAAGCAGCAAGAACAGATGTAATATGCAGAGACTCAGACTGATGCTAGGCAAATGTATCATTATTTACAGGTTTGCCCCTGTCTGATTCTAAATTTAACACATTTGTGGTATTTAGCTGTTCCTGTCTACACTGATACGTCTAAGTCAGGAGTGACCAACCTGTGGCTCTTATGTAGCCTACATGCAGCCCCCTGCCAGGGTTGTGTGCAGAACCGTGGTGAGGCTCCCCATCAGAGGCATAAATAAACCCCACAGCTGTGGGAGCTACTGGATGCTGACAAGGCCAGCCAGGCACCCCAGGGCCATGCTCGTATCCAGCCCTGGCTGCTCTGGGGTGGGAAACAGTCCCGTGTCATCATCCTTTGGGTATGAACTGCTTGAGAGCTTTGCATTTGCTTCCTGGCTCCACTGCCTCCTAGTCCCATGTGGGGACATGCTGTCTTTTCCTTTCACCCTCAGGAAGTTCTGGATACGTTGCATGTAGCATCAGGATGTTGGGCTGTTTCTAGCCTTTTTCCTCCAACAGTTCTGGCTAGATGAATGTGGCTTTGCACCTGTGCTCCTTACATGCATATCTGAGAGCTGCCATAGGGAAGAAGAGTGCCTCCAGGAAAGACCTGGCAGGCAGTGGGGAGCTTTTCCAAACATTTCAGAGCAGGTGATCCCATTGGAGTTGAAGCATGGAGGGAAGTGAAGGTGTATCTGTGAGACATGGAACAAATGAGACATCAATAATGCCTCCGTGCCTATTTGCTTTCCGTTTGCTGCAGCTGGAGATCACAGAAGTAAGGCTTGAGAGAGCTCAGAGGTGAGGCTGTGATGAGAAGCAAGGGGGCCCCGTTCAGAGATGATTCTTTTATGAACCATAAAGGAAGTAGTGTGATTTCTGTCAGACTAGTGTGCAGGCATCTCTGTGAATCAAGTTGGTGAAAGTGCAATAGGAGGACAAAGAAAAGGTAACATCTTAGATGCAATGTGAGAAAAATCAGACATGACTTGTGTGGGTGAGATAGGTGAGGAAAAGGGATCAAAATTATGTTCGGCTATGTCAGAACTGTGTAGAGAAGCATAAGTGATCTTGGAGGAAACAGAACGGCTCTGTTTCGCCATGGTGAGTTTGAGCAAATACTGTGAAGTTATGAGTTAGGTTGATTTATGGAATTGCATAAATGAAGACAGGCCATCACTGAAGAAGGAGCTTTGATTTGAGTCACCTGTGCAAGACTTATTACCTAACAGTGTTTGAACAAGCAAAGTTGCAAAAAAAAAATGAGAAAAAAGGCTGCTTCAAGAGAAGGAATTTAAGAAAAAATCATACGAGGCTTGGGTGTTGCAGAGCAAAGAGGATCCGTGAATATGGGTAGACAACTGCATTTGACTGCACCAGAAAAACAGAATGACAGTTCTCACTGTTTTCCAGTTCCTCAGCTGATGGTAATTTAACATAGGTCAATTGGTTTGAATTTACAACAGCTGAAAATCAGACCTTCAATAATGAAACAGGGTGGCATATGTCAAATGGACAGAGACCCAATAAATAACTTATTTGACCTTTATCTAATATTTATAAAGTGCTATGCATGCAAAATGCTAAGCACCTTCCATTTTCAATAACCAGCCTGCAGGAACTATTCATAAAAGCTTTGCTTCAGTTTAGCAAGGAAGGAAGCCAGGTTAATCAGAGGATTTACCTTAGTCAGTAGGATATGGTGTGTTCTGTTGCCTTACTGACATAACCTGCTTTGTAATGATACACAAGAGAAGATTTTAAATAAATTATTGCAATAAGTAACTGTGCTTATATGGAACTGGTGGCAAAATAAAATAAAATAATAAGAAAAAAGTAATTCCTATACTACAGGTTAATATAAATATGGTTTATGTTTAAGACTTTGTCAGATTAAAAAAATCCACAACTGTAAGGCAGATGAACCTGAAGTTCTGGCTTGTGCAAGGGTGTTTACTGATATTGGGCCATCTAGAAAACTTATTGTAGGTCAAGCAATTATTTATATAAGCTACCACATACACCAAAGAGCAACAGCAAATGAAAGATGTTGCCATTGTGTAATTCCTCCCAGGAAAAGGGTTTACCGTCACAATCAGGATTTGCAGGATTCTACAGTGGGTCGTTACGCACAGGTTCCCCAAAGCCTATGGGCTGAGTGCTGCTGTGCTTTGGATCAGTGGAAGTGTCTGGTACTAGAAGTGATGACTCTAGCATGTGTTACTTTAAATGCAATTTTGGAAATGAGAAAGACCTGCATAGTTTTATAGCCCATTATTTCTGTGAAAGTGCAACCCTTTTGTTACAAATACACCTGCTTACCTTTCTCAGATTTTATTAGGCTGACCTTTTGTTACAATTTAAAAACAAACAAACAAAAGTCAAAAAATGTTATTTAAAAACAAATCTTTAAAAAATTAATCAAACTTTTAATAAATCAGATAGGGCAAATTAAATAAAGCACATCATGGGAGTTCATAGACAAGATCCTGGTGTAGTTTCTTCTGACCTAAAAATCTGTCTGTCCAGGGTATCCTGGTAGGTTGGTTGGTAGTAAGGGCTCTTATTTATGTTAAAAATATGTGGCATTGGCTGGTTTAGTAGTAGCTCATCTCTTATATGGGCTGATGCAAACATCTACTGGTGGAAGAAGGCAATATTCAGCTATAGACATTATTTGTCCTTCTTGAGAGTGGCAAAACATTAATCGCTCCCACTATAAGGTTTACTAATACAGAAAGTTTGTATATTGAGGATTAGCTGAATTTCCTCTCAGAATTGTGCCTTGTACAAGTGAGTTAAAGGTGTGCCTTTCTTCTCTCAGACATTAAACATTTTTTTGTCCTTATGAATTTTACGCCTACTGAAGTATTCAAAACCCACCTGGATATGATCCTGTGCCACCTGCTCCAGGTGAACCTGCTTTAGCAAGGGCTTGGACTAGATGATCTCCAGAGGTCCCTTCCAACTCCTGCCATTCTGTGATTCTGTGATTGTATAATTCTATGAAGTAACTCAGTTTAACTGCCCTACAAATCAGAATTTTTACAGTGCACAGGTTGGATCTTCCAGTGTATTTTCATGTCAGTGTTTCCCCCTTGCCACTCACACCGAATTTTCCCAGTGTTTAGTTTGCAGTTCAGTGTGTCTGAGGCAGCAGAGCTCTGCTTATGGGGCAGTTTGTCTACACATTGCAATGGCTGGATAGGCCCTTCATATTCATCGTAAATCATGCCTTACTTTCATTCTGTCCCATTTGATTGTACAATTTGTGCAAGCCTAAATATCTTTTCTATCCTCCTATTATTCAAATATATGCAGACCAAGAGCTATTACTTTTCCATCCTTTATAAATGTTTTTCTGATTTCATATGCTTTGATGAAGCAAATTTTAGATTAATTTTTCTTTGGAGTTTTAATTCTCCCCTCCCTTTCCTTCTCCCTTTTTTATACTGGCATTGTTTTTTTCTTAAAAATGCAGAAAAAAGAATCAAAGAGTATTGGGTTGACCTTAGCTAACGGTCAAACGCCCACCAGTTTCTCTCTCACTTCCCCTCAATAGGATAGCGGGAGAAAACAGAATTTAAGTTTGGGGTTGGGATAAGAAGGATACCCCTTACCAGTTACTGTCTTGGGGAAAACGGGCTGTGCCTGGCATGGGGCAGCACCGGCCTCTCCTCGTGGAGGTCCCGGCAGCCTCCCCTGGCAGCACCAGGGCACCGGCACCCCGGTGGCACAATTCAGTGAAAACATCCAAACGAGTATTTTTCTTTGCAACCCCAGGTACGTTTTCTCCATTCTGTTTTCCAACCGTTTTGGACTTAAGTGTTTTCCTGTGTGGATTTGTGGGTGTGTGCATGAAATCTCACTCTCTCTTTATATAAATCAAATATTTATTTTTCCGATTATAATATTTGAGTTGTAAGCTGCTGCTGCTTCTTGCATAAGCTTCTCCTCCCTTCCCCCCGAGTTGTTCCCTCCACTTTATTTTTTCCCCCACAATCAGCTCCTGAAAAGGCTTGCTGTTCTATATTTGTCTTTTGGTGTCTTGTTAGCGCTTCCCATAGCTGTGTTAATTATAAAAGGGCACTCTGTGTCACTAGGCCCATTCACTTCTTCCTGTGTAATAATGAACCTGGTCAATGCGCAAGTCCTTGCCCAAACCCTGTTGGAGCCTCTTTTACTTTTTTGGACATCATTACCCATTCCCGCTTTCTTCTTTCTATGTTCCTCCATTACCTTTGGGAGTAAACTTGCTTTTTTCTTGGGCTTCTTTTTTTGTTTTCCATCGGCAGCATTACTTTGTTCAGCCTCAGACATTTGGCTGTACACTGGCATAGTTATACTACCTACTTCACATTTTGCACTTCTTTTAGATAAAATTTTTATTTTACAGTTTTTGTCAAATAGGTATGTCTTCAAAAAAGACATTGAGGTGCTGGAGTGTGTCCAGAGAAGGGCAACAAAGCTGGTGAAGGGACTGGAAAATATGTCCTATGGAGTACAACTGAGGGAGCTGGGGTTCAGTCTGGAGAAGAGGAGGCTCAGGAAGGACCTCATTGCTCTCTACAACTCCCTGAAAGGAGGTTGGAGTGAGGCGGTGGTTGGTCTCTTCTGCCGTGCCCATAGTGAAAGGACGAGAGGAAACGGCTTTAAATTGCAACAGGGGAGATTCAGAATGGACATTAGGAAAAGTTTCTTCACTGTAAGGGTGATTGGGTGTTGGAATAGGTTGCCCAGGAAGGTGGTGGAGTCACCGTCCCTGGAGGTGTTCAAGAGACGTGTGGATGTGGCACTGGGTGATATGGGTTAGTGGTGATGTAGGTAGGGGTTGGACTGGATGATCTTGAAGGTATCTTCCAACCACGATGTTTCTGTGATTCTATGTATAACATTTATTATATGTATTATATTTTGTATATTAATATATATAATAGCATTTCCTCTCCTCATCCTTTAACCACCTTTAGAAATGGTTTAACAGCATAAAATGTCTTTCCAAGACTCCAGCACTGTACTCTTGATTGAAAATAATAAATGTTTCTCTTCAGTACATGAGTTATCCTGTATTCTGACTTTAAACTTCTCCTCTTTCACAGCCATAGATCATTTAATTGTTGGAGTCAACTGAGATTAAAAATGGGAATATTTAGACTCTGAAGCTAAATATTTGGGGGGAGCTAGTTAGACTCTCCTTAAAAATATAAATGATGCTACTACTGTATCCTTGTTGAGTCCATCTCTGGACAGCTTATGAGCCGAACATACACTAAGCTGTGAATACTCGATTTCAGCTTAATGAAATATTATCTTCCAAAGTATGAAAATATGATCACTTCAGGGCTCTATTTAACAAATTGTTAAAAAACTGAGTCACTGAAACTTAATTGCAGAACAATTGGTATTTTGTGAAATCCAAGTCAACTGTTCTTGTCTTAAAAATTTATTACTTCGTATTGTCATCCTCTTAAAACTACTTAACTACTTTATATTTTGATGTGCTTATTCAACTCTTGACAGTGATGAAGGTGTATGTATTATTTATGATCACTGAATGTCAGGTGTATTTTCAGTTGTATAGCTCTCAAAGATAGAATGCTCACTTCTTGCCAGGTTTTTTTGAGTAGCACTAGTGTAAGTTATGACCAAGCCACATGTTCAAAAATCCTGTTTCTGCTTGGTTCTTAGAGATTTTTTGATATCTGTGCAGCATTCCGTGAATACATTAGTCATTGTAGATGTTATGAAGATCAAGTAGTTGTATTAGATGACATATTCTTAAATCTCTTATGAATAACTTGAGCTAGAAAATGAAAAAGTTTGATTCCACTGTTCCTCCTCCCCTCTGCCCTGACTGCAGCTCTAGTAATGACCCTAGTCAAGAGGCCCGGGGAAACGTATTCCATCATTGGAAATGCAGTCTGCCCAGAGAGCTCTGTCCCAAATGAGGATGGAAAATTGACTGAAGAAATAAACGACTGAGGATAGACAGTTCTGAAACAAAATTTTCTGAATGAGATTAAAAAAATATTTTTTTTTATTTTAATTGAAATATATTTTTTTTAAAATGATGTAAAGATTGAAGAAAATCTTAAAGGCACAGGAGTAGGCCATCCCTGTGTGCTGAAAGACAAGCCAGTTGGCAAGAAGACCAGCCTGGCTGAACAGAGAGCTTTGGTTGTAACTCAGGAAAAAAAAGGAGAGTTTATGATCTGTGGAAGAAGGAGCAGGCAGCTAAGGAAGAGTACAATGATGTTGTGAGGTTATACAGGGAGACAATTAGAAGGGCCAAAGCCCAACTAGAATTTGATCTGGCTACTACCATAAAAGACATCAATCCAGCCTGTTCTGCATTGGGTTATTGTGACTCAAGTGCAGGACGCAATACTTGACCTTGTTGAACCTCTTGAAGTTGGCAACACGTTGAATACTGTGTTCAGTTTTGGGCACCTCAATACAAGAAAGACATTGAGGTTCTGGAGTATGTCCAAAGAAGGGCATCAAGGCTGGTGAAGGGTCTGGAAAACAAACCTTATGAGGAGCAGCTAAGAGAACCGGGGCTATTTAGTTTGAAGAAAAGGAGGCTGAGGGGAGACCTTATCACTCTCTACAACCACCTGAAAGGAGGTTGTAGAGAGGTGGATGTTGATCTCTTCTCACAAGTAACAAGCGATAGAACAAGAGGAAATGGCCTCAAGTTAAGCCAGAGGAGGTTTAGGTTGGATATTACAAAAAACTTCTTTATTGAAAGGGTTGTCAGGCAGTGGAACAGGCTGCCCAGGGAAGTGGTTAAGTCAATAACCCAGGAAGTATTTAAAAGACATGTAGATATGATGCTTAGGGACATGATTTAGTGGTGGACTTGGCAGCCCTACGTTAATGGTTGGACTTGACAATCTTAAAGGTCTTTTCCAACCCAAATGATTCTATGATTCTTTATTAATTTCAGAGGTAAAGAAATTTCACCATTCTATTTCTTCTGCTGGGGAATCTGAACTTCTTTTAAATCTGTGTGATATTAGTTAAATGCTAAGTTAAAGTATATTTAAAAGACCTGCATCTATTTTTTCATAATCTTTCCATTAACACCAGTGCATAGATTGCTTACAGAAGTAAACTCTATGTCTACATAGCCTCCTAGTTTTGTTAATGAAGGGATCTGCTATGCCTGTGCAGGAACTGATTTCCAGAAGTGTTCTGTCACAGCTCTGCTTCACCATTTACTTTCTTGAGGTAATATGAAGGTGTGACAGTAAATAGACGGTATGACAGGATGAAATATAGCCTCTAGAGCAAGCCCTTAGCCCTGTTCTGACTTGTCTAGACTTACGCCTTAGGCTGTGTAGAGTGTCAAATAATCAAATAGTGTTGTTTAAAATACTCATTGATATGTTATTTTGTTTTTTGATGCTGAGGGATGACTTCAGGCTAGATTTTGTCCTTGCAATTCCCACTGACTTTGAAGCAAGGTCACCCCACACAGGAACAGGATGTTGTCCCTCAGCCTTTATGGCAATGCAGTTAGTTAATCAATTAGAGTTGTGGTTTAGTGACACCTCATAGTACACTGAATCAATAATAAATGATCAGTCAGGATTTCTGATTTTAGTAAGTGATGGGAATAAAGCATGTTCCTCATTGTGTTAATAACATTATCTCATAGGCTGATCCATGCATAATCAGGCATGACTTTCTTTTCGTTTCTACAGTTGCCTTACTACTGGTCCAAATTTGGCATGATATAGAAGAATGTGATTATCAAGTGCAAATATGATGTACTTTTAAGCCCACATTTTCAGAAGTGTATGTACCTTTGTGTTCATTGACATTACCACTGCCTAGGCTTTTAAGGTTTTGTGTTTTTTTTTTCTAATAGGTATGCTGACTTTGTTCATAGTAGTTACTACTTGCAATGGCTAGTAAAAAATGTGACATCTCTTAGGTAATATCTAGAGGTGGGCTTATTAAGCAATATTTCATTATTTGCCAACAGTATCCTGAGTTGTATAAACAGGAGCGGAGCCAGCAAATCACAGGAAGTTATTACCCACCTTGAGCACTCCCTATGCTCACAGGCCACCAGCTGGGAGGCCATCCCTCTTTTCTTCAGTTTAGAGCTAAGGAGACAAGGAAATTAAGCAGATAGTTCGTTTAAACAGTCTCTTAATAGTATCATACTTGCACACAGAGGAAGAATTATCCAGCAAAGCATGGATATGAAGTAGATGATCTGGACTTGAAAAATAAAGAAAATACAAGAAGTACATTAACAGGACTGGATTTTTTGTAGCTCCTCCATGTGATTTCATTGAGACACACATTAAACCTAGTAAAACTTGGAAGTAAAATTACCCTGCCTAGACTATGTTTGATCGCTGGTGAAGGAGTAGTTGGTGCATCTCTTTTCTGAGCTGTGTAGGTATAGAAGCATAACTATTGTGGAAATGCCACAAAAAATAGGCAAAAAAACAGACTGTAGAGAAAGTCAGGTTTTAAAAAGACAATTTTTCAGTGCTTCTATGTATTCTTTTTCACCGCAACCCTTCAAATCAAGCTGTGAAAAATATTTGATTCTTTAGCTTTAGTAGCATCTATGTTCCTTTGTGTACCCATAAACAAAACAAGCTCATCAGTCTAAGGGCAGTCAGTTTGATTCTGCATAGCTGTGTAGGAGAGAAAAACACTTTATTCTGTACATTGTTCCTGACTGATCGAGTTAAGTTATATGATATCAGCATTTCATTTAAGCATTTGGTTGGTTGAAAAGGCCTTTACACAGCATGGTCAGCATTTTCTAAAGTTGAAAAATTATTATTTACAGAAGTTGATTTTGGCCAGTAATTGCATATTTGTATAATAAAATTACTGCAATTACTGGCAATTTTGTATAATATTTGTACAATAAAGTAAGAAAATTGTGGTACCTAATTGCTAATGAGCTTTCTGTATGTTAGAAATGAAAAGATCATAAAACATTTTTAAGACAAATATAATGTGAATTTTTAAATAAAATACATGCTGTGGTAGCTTTTGGGCGACCAGAAATTAATAGGTTTTAATGTCAGAGGTACTTTTAATAAACATGCTAGTATATATGCTTTTTTTTTTTTTCAGGAAAAAAATCTATTTCTGTTCCTGAAACAGAACATAGCATAAGGAAGATAGTCTCAGAGAGAAAGGAAGAACTTGCTTTATAACAACTATTTTGAGTAGGTCTTGCTGCAATCATTAAAACTGTTCAAAACTGGTTTTAATATTTTTTATCTAATTTTATAAGTAAAAAGAAAAGATTGAACACAGTTTTCATAAAAACTCTACCTACAGTGGTCTGTCTTTCTCCATTATGCCTGTTAGCAATACCAATCCATTATCCTAAGACAGTTTGATCCTGCAGAGCACTAAGGAGAAAAACGTGTACAGAAACATTTCTGCACTTTGTTTTGCGTGATTGACTTGGTTGAGGGGCATGTTACCACAGTCACATTTCATCCACCAACGCTTCGGACACTGTTAATGATTTTTTGTCATTTTTCTTTTTTGTATGTAGCAACAGACTATCTGGGAATTATGAATGAATATATTCTAATTAAGACAATAAAGTAGTTTAAAGACACACAAATGTTAATAGGATTTAAAATAAGAGGTAGCTTGAGGCCACTGCTGTAACTAACAGGCCATTTAAAAATTATTAGCATCAGGCCCAGTGGACCAGTAGTAAAGTACAGCTGCCTTTTTAGTACAGTATCAGAGCTAGCGGCCCATATACCCTGAGCTTTACTCTGGTGATCACAGCTGTGAACTGCGCTGAACTAATTTTGCTTATTCCTGCAAATGCCAGCATAGAAGCTACTAACCTTACATAATGCCTGGGGTGGTATATACAGTATTTTGTTATTTGTAAAACAATCTTTACAGCAAATTAATTTAAGGATATCAGTAAAGACATGTTCTTGCATTATTTACGTCAAGCTGTTAAATGTTTTACTAATTTTCAGTGGTGTTTTTGCAGACTAAGATGGATGTAGAAAAGGAAACAGAGTATATTGCTCACTTTGTTGATCAAACCATTCAATGAAATGAAGAACTCTGCTTTGGTCAGCCCTACAGTCCAAAAATAAAAAGAAAAACAAGGGTTTCATTTGAGAAGCTGCTATTTGAACAGCGAAATAAGTTTACATAAGGTGACAGCTATTTTAAATCTCCTGTGATAACTATGATAAAGAAAAATATTTTGTAACAGCAAATTCTGTTTGACAATCTGCCTCCTTTTCCCTGAGACCCCACTGTACAGCTGCCTTTGGTCCATTCAGAGAGATAACAGGGTGCCAGCCAACCAATCTCAGTTCCCTTCTTATCTGTCTTCTTTTCTGAAACCATCACCAGCACATTTCCCAGCTCTGTAGAAATCCCAATTATAGATAGTTCATTTCAAGATGCCTCATGGATGAAGCCCCATTCCTGCCAAAGATATGAGAGAACAAAATGAGAGGGCTTCTGCTCCTGTTTTAAATCAGTGAAGTTGTGGAAATACTTTTTAAAGGTGGTGCCTGAAAACCTGGCATAGAGAAAACAAGATTAGCTGAAAACTCAGGAATAAACAAAGATAACTGAAAAACATATTTCTGTTACTGCTTTCTTTTCATTAGGCAGTTTCCAAGTATAGAAATCATAATCTGTATCTAGAGAAGGTAAATTTCTTGAGAAAGGAAGAAAGCTTATCACATGTAGAAAAATGTGAAGCAGTGCATATAATGGTATATTAGCAGCTGTTTTAGACTTTGACCAGCAATGTTCTCACTTAAGTGGTTCCGAATACATTTTGCTATCCTTTTATGCTTTGCAGATTATTGTTCTCATTTATAAGCTCACAATCTGGCAACGTCATGGGAAGAGAGATGGAAACGACATTTTTTATTGTTTTTCCAAGAGAAGGAAGGGAACCCAAATATTTGCATCATGTTGTGCCTAAGGAGAACAATGGGCAGATAATTTCTGAGATGCAATTTGATTTCTTTGGGTTTATGATTTTAAGCCAGTAGGTTGTATTACCAGCTTTTTGTGTATTGGGAAATACCATGAAATAGAACCATGATTTCAGGAAAGATTCTGGCATTACTGTAGTCAACAATGTCATAATTAAATTTAGTGACATCAATTGACTTTAATGCAAGTTAGCAATTTTGCTCTTAGAGGAGACTAGGTGATATCACAGAATCACAGAATCACAGAATCCTAGGGGTTGGAAGGGACCTCGAAAGATCATCTAGTCCACCCCCCCTGCCAGAGCAGGGTCATCTAAAGTACATCACACAGGAACGCATCCAGTTGGGTTTTGAATGTCTCCAGTGAAGGAGACTCCACAACCTCTCTGGGCAGCCTGTTCCAGTGCTCTGTCACTCTCACGGTGAAAAAGTTATGCTAAGCAATTCCTGCCTATTGAAAGGTAGTGTTGTGTTTCAGAGTGGCTATTTGAGTCAAGGGGAGATAGGTCATAACAAGCATTCAGAACCTTTACCTGCATTCCACAGGCTGCTTTTAGTCTGGTAGCCATTACTAGGAGCTCCAGTTTTGGATAAAGACACTATTTTGTTATATGTTTTACAAATACAGAGTTTAAAAAAGGTGTTCATTCATAACAGAACTTTCAATTTCATGTGAAGCAATGTATTGTGGGTGGTAACTGTGCTTGATGGGACAACATAAAATAATGTTCTCTCATCAACTGTTAGGCTCTCAGACAATAGCACATTCATTTCCATAAGTATCTCCTGCCCCAGAATCGAAATTAAATAAACTCTCCTTGTTAAACTAAACATGGAGAAGTATATAAGTAAGACAAATATGTTAGCCACTGTTACAAAGTTTTATTTGGCTTGTCTGCCTATTTCTTTTAAAGATGTCTAAGCTAACATTTATCCCATTTTGTAGTAGAGATTTATATGTGTTTAAAATAAACAGCTGTAGAGTTTGTATTATAATAAAAGAATTTGTGATCCACAGAAATAGAGAACATGCACACATATTCTTATGATGTATACACAGATGTATTCATGCGTATATAAAACCTTTTCTTAAGTCTTGTTTTAGCTGAAAAGAATTATTTAGAAAGCATACTTCATTCATGGCATTTGACACTGAAACCTGCCTTTCATATCAAGCAGCTAGAGCTTGAAGTCATTAAACACATGGGGCATGGCTAGAATCAATCTTGCACTCAGATCTGATGAGACTGGTCTTCCATTTAAAATGTGAATGACTTTCACTTTAAATAACTTTGGTTAATTTTTTGTTGTTGTTGTTTTTGGGGGGTTTGTTTGAAGGTAATTACTTTTTCTCATTATTTTAATTATTATGTGAGACCTACAGTTATTTGGAAATGCTTTTACACATAAAAAAAGCAGAAATATTAGTTTTTCAAAGAAAAAAAAACCAGCTTTGTGACAAAAAAGGGGAAAGAGTGGAAGATGCATTTCCAGGAATCCTTGCCAAGCATTTAATTTTAAATCCACCCAACTGTATTGTGATCGGTTCCCACTGGCATAATTGTGGGAGGACAAGAAGCTCTCTCTTAAAATGAATAGAGAAGAAACTGCAAGGCACACAGGGGAAGGAAGGTGGGGAAGAAAAGAGGTAGCTTAAGGTTTCTTAAGCTTTGGACTTTCGTCCCTCCACAGACAGTAATTCCATAATGTCAGTTTGACATGACATGTCCATAGTGAGCAGAATCTACATCTGAAAAATCCCTTAGCTATGATCACTGCATTATCTGGGGAACACAGACAAACCATAAGATGCTGAAAAAACTTCAGTGCATTGAGATGATGAAAACAACAAGGCAACATAAAGGAACAAGTATAAATAATGAAAACACAATCTGTTTGAGGTGTCGGTGTAAGATGCCTTAAGTAACCATAATTCCCTGATATACATAGTCACCCAGACAGACTAAGACCCAAATTTCTGGGAAGAGGAGGAGAGAAAATCTCTTGGTATGGTTTTGTTTTGTGAATTTAAGACTAATAACACCTAGAATATTTGAGGGAGAGCTGAAATATGAGTTAGAGAATGATGAAAGAAATCTCAGAGAATTCTCGCTGAACAGGCCAGTGGTGGATAATAAGGGTATTTACATTCATCTTAGTGATGCCCTGAAAAGATTTTATTCATTACTCTGACTATGTGAAGAACCTAAGTATTAGAATCTTTGATTTTTAGATTGGAAACTCAGAAAAGCTAAGTGAGATGTCTATAGCTAGTGGAAATTAAAATGATACTTACAGTGAAAATTTCCCAACTCTTTGCCTTTCACTTAATCTGTATCTATCTCTCCAAGTACCATTTGCCAGTTCATTAGATCCAGGCTAAGAAAACCAGTAAAAACAGTAAGATAACACAATTTATGAGGTAATTCTAGGCTGTCAGAAGCACATAAGTGTTCTGGAAAAGCCACCATTACCAATGTGTAAGAAGAAACAACCCAAACAGCCAAAAAACACACTTTGAATGTCCATGGCAAAGTAAATTTCACATTATTTTTAAAATATATTTACTCATTAGTACACACTATAAGTGGAGTCACCATCCCTGGAGATGTTCAAGAGACGTCTGGATGTGGTGCTGGGTGATACGGTTTAGTGGTGATATAGGTAGGTTGTTAGACAGGATGATCTTGAAGGTCTCTTCCAACCTTAATGATTCTGTGATTCTATAACATAGAAGAAAAATCATGGAAGTATGGAAATCTCATATCCACTATAAATAAAACCAAGGTGCTCAAATGTGAGAAGACTAACAGAACAATCGGCACTGCATGCATCTTCATCCCTGAAGTGATAGCTCAGAAGATACCTCCTGACTAGGGAACAGCTTCAGCAGAGGCCTGTCCGCAACTGCTGTTCTGTCAATACACAGTCACACATCACAGAAGGCAGCAGCAGAGTTTTGTTTCTAGATCTTGTGAGGAGTTTTTTCTCTCTGACCATGTTGTATATAATCTCATGATGTGATACTTTGTTCCATTTATCTGACAGTAATACTAGTTTCAAGTTCTGCTCTGTACCATCAAAGGGAAGGAAGGAAAAGACAAACAACAGATTTTAGCAAAACTATTCAGAAACTCTTCCTATGGAAGTCCCAACTGTGACTAAAAATGACTGAAAAAGTTTTTTTCAAGTTAGGGTGTGTGTAATTAAATAATAGCTTTTATTAACCAATGGGATATTGGGAAAAACAGATGAGATTTTCAGCACATATATCCTCTTAACATTAACATTGTTTTAAAAAATTAGAAACCATGTTTTGTATCTTTTCAAAGGATACTTAGATTTAAGAGTGGCCAAAGAAGCAATGTTGTATTTAATGTTATTTAATTAATGTTGTGTGGTGAATGTCGATCTTATGGAAGCCAAAAGGAATCCATGGCTCCATTAATTCTAAATGGTAAACATCAAAGTAGGAAGAATTATTTAAGATTATACCCTTGTGCAATAGCATGAATCAAAGTAAGCAATGATTTAAGCTGCCAATGAGGAAACTCCTGATGGTGCAAAATCTGTTACTGAGGGAAGAAAGTAGCAAAAATCCCAGCCTCACCCCTGCTAACATTCAAAAGCCTAGATTGGAGAGAAAGCATTGCCCTTCTGTGGGCAACCTGAATTGGCTGGAAGGTGGAAGAACATATATTTCACTAATATATTTCACCAGTGAAGGAAAAAAAAAGTACCAGCTATGGATCAAATGGCATCACTCCCCTCAGGACAGCCTTTAATTCTATATATAAGCATATTCTATATATTAAATATATATATACACTATATATACTATATATAAATAAATATATATATACACTATATATATATATACACACTATATATACACTATATATACTAAATATATTCTTTAATTCTATATATAAAGCTACAAACCAGGCAAAAAATCCATCTCGGTTCAAGTTTGCATGACAGCCACCAAAGGACCTCCATGCAGGACCAAATTAGTCACATCTTTTGTGGTTTCATGCCTTCATTTCCTTCCTTTCCCCAGGTGTTTCAGAGATCTGGGGAGAAGTTTCCTCAGTTGGAGGGAGCCGTTAGATGACTAGTCCCTTTTTAAAGTCATATGGAATTTTAGTACTAAATTTCACTGATACTTTAAAAAATGCTTTATTTGATCTTCCTGAAATTACAGCAGAGTGCATGTTTTGTTTAAGTTCAATTAAATTAGTACGCAAGGTTTGACATAAAGAAGTACCGTTGGTTCAAAGTGTGAGATATGATGACAATGCATCCATCAAAACAGTTTAGATCAGGAGCCATACTGTATGGCTCCACCTCTCATATCTCCTATGGAATTTAGTTAATTTCCATCAATGACAGTTTTGCTGGCAGGACTACTGCAAAATTAACATGTATTTCTCCAAAATGAAGAAAAAAATACTGCTGCTATTTTTTTTCTGAAAACTGCAAATAGTTCTTCTTTTGCATAAGAAAACTCTGTGATTACATAGCTATGTATAAAAAGCTATTTTTATGTAATCAACTGCACATTTTATAAGATACTTTCCCATTTAAAATTGTACTTTTTTAAAGTTCTTTTTATTCTGGGAAGAAAAATATCTGTTTAAATGTGCCTATTTTCTCCCTTTTAAAGATAAAAAGAAAAAGAGAAAGCTGATGTTGTAGAGAATTGGGCCATCAAAGGATTACTTCTTAAAACAAAATTCATACTTCTCTTTGTTCTGTTTCATTTAAATGGGATATGGGGGCAGGTTTTATAAAATCTTAAATTTTTAAAAAACAAGCTGCAAATAAATTTGTTTTCTCTACAAAGGAGTGTTTGGATGAAGTTCAAATTTGAACTGAAAGAAATAATATGTCTCGTAAGAAAATGAATCAATCCAAGAACAGCAAAAAATGTTTAATCACAGAAGCAAAAATGTTAATCACACAGGCAATCTATGTACGTTATAAAACATGATTTCTCTAGATATTCATCTAACGAGAATGATCTTTCCCTCAGATAGCAAACTAAAGAGGTGATACGATTTTGCAAGATCTCAAACCACCTCATGAGTTGAAATGTTAACCTCAATTAAGCAGCTTAGAGTTCCATAAACCAGTTTTTTACTGTAGTCCAGTCTAATTTCCATGCAATCTGTTATGCCTCTCTAAGCTTCTATCCTGAAGGGGGGGAAAAAAAAAAAAAGATACAATAGACATTTTGTCCTTGAGAAAACCTACAAGCTTCATGGGAACTTTCTACCAAAACCTTCATGTTTAACTTGAAATAAAACCTTCTATGGTTTTGAAAAGCCTGACAGTTTCACGTGGTATTGATATTTTTATCAGTTTTTAAAAACAGCCAAAAAAGAACTTCTGTACCAATGTGGATGCTCATTCATATGACTATGAAAGGTAAATGCTGCGTGTGGATTCTCTGTGGGAGAGTGTTCAAAGAGAAAGTTTTGGCAGAAGTAGGGAAATGCACGTGTATGTGCATTGCCAGAGAGATACAAATACCAGATCCATGGAGTGCACAGGACTGGAGGACATATGCACAAAGACTAGATAATTTATTGCAGAGAGCTCTAAAGTGCTTTTAAAAATGAGAAAAGATTTGTTAGCATTCAGCAAATGTGAAATTCATGAGGGGAGTTCTATCAGAGTTTAGCCAAGGCACAGCAGAAAGAGAAATTTTATAAATAAACCCAGTGGAAAATGTTTTCTTGTGTTAAAATGTTCCATTGGATTTAAATTATTTGGAATTTTATATTGATGAAAGTAAAATACTTTAGCGGTGCAGAAGTTTTCAGATAGAAAGTATTCCTCATATGAATTTATGTAAGGGCAAGCTACTTTGTGTTTTCCATTAAGAATTAAGAGTTGTCAGCACTTTTGAGGAAAATAGAGATACATGGTCTGTATCTGAGAAATACCTGCAACCTCTGACTGGGAGGGATCTGTGCCCATTGTGTGAGAAGGGCTTCAGAGAAGAGCAGCTCCAAATCCCATTGAATCTATGGATGGAGAGGGGAGAAAAAAACAGAGATACGATTCCTAAAGTGAGATTTCCTTAACAATTTTAAAATGTAACTTTCTAAATGTAGATGCCAAGTCTTTCATAGTTGCATAGTCTCCTTTTACAGTCAATAGAGATAGGTACCTCTAGTGGGTTAATCAGTACACTGAAATTATCACCCATCTTAAGCTGGCATGATCTGTCTTCTGAATATACCTTTTTCTCTTTTACAGACAGGAAAAAAAAAAAAGAATTTTAAAACCTAACTTTCAGGTGGTAAGAATCAGATGAGACAGTCCTCTCCACTCTCCCTACATGCACATATGCATACAAAGACATACACAGTCCTTTCACAAATTCTTTTGGGATTGGCTTGGAGGAAACTTTAATCAGTGTATTAACTTGTGAAGAGCAAAGCTTGCTCCATATGAAACGTGGAGAAGAGTTCAGCAGTTGGGTCTACAAGTCAGTCTTGTCTGGTCTCTATGGCCCTCTCTTATATGTAATTTTGGACATCTCTCGGGGTAGCCTTCTAAAGTTCTGTAACAAAATACTATATTAAAATGCTCAAATTGATTTGAAAAGAAGAAAATACTATGCGTGTTAATTAGGCTAACTCAATACCATTTTCCATTCAATAGGCAAGAAATGCACTATCACTTTCTGCTATTGCTTCAGGAATTGACTTTGAGCAGAAACAGTCTTTTAGAGACAGTTCACAAAAATTGTTTCTGGAAACTTAATTATTGATTAAAAAATGTAACAAGTTTGTATCTTGCTTTGCAATATGTTCTCACATCTGCAGTTCCACAAACAAAACTGCATTTCCCAAATTACCATTTAATCTAGCACATTAACCCAATGTTTTCATTGTTCCTAGGAGGATTATTATTACACAAGCTGGCAAGTCGCTTATAGAGCACTAGAAGTAACACAATGCAGGGGTTTAAATGTCAGAGACACTCCTGAACTTTCTCTGCCTCAAATTGGTGGATCCATCTGTTGATCTCCAGATAAATACTCATGCTCACTCTTTAGTACATGCTTAATTTTATGCATGTAACTAAACACACTGACCTTTAGGAGAAGTGCTTACATGTTTTTAGGATTCTGGAATTTACTGCAGAATTGCAGGGTAAAGGTCTGTTAGGTGGAACATTTATACACATTGGGGTAGCCACAGCTGAGACAGTTGGGTAGGAGCCACAGTTGGGACAGTTGGACCATTGTGCTAAACTTTTTACAGACATCCAATAGGAGACTGGCCTTCCTGTCAAGTGCTTATAGTCCTGACAGTTGAAACACTGAGAACTGAGACGTGGGAATATGAAGTGATTTGATTGAGTGTGAATTTAGTTTTGGGGGCTCAGTGCTCAACATATCAGACTTCTCATTATGCAGTTACATTGTAGGAGGATAAACGTTTGAAAGGAATAAATATCTGAGAGGGTAATGTTTGTGATTATTTTATTTTTTTTAACTAGAAAAATCTTAATTTAGTCTCTTTTTGTTCATCTCCATCATTAATACATTAAAATGTAGAGCAAAAAGTGATTTTAGTTAACGTAATGATGTGATATTATTTCCAGTTATAATGCTTTAGGCATGATGCTACCCAAAGTGTGATGCTTACCTCCTGGGCGCAGGGGAAGAAAATTCTTTTGCTTGAAGAAGCTTGTGATCAAAAGGCAAAGGTCGATGATGATTTAGAGGGTGCAGGGTCTATAAAAAGAAAATTATTAGGATTTTGATGGGTGCTAACCATACAGTTTTTAAGAAAATCCTTACTTCCCTTTTTGCCTTTTTTGGATAGCAATATTTAGAGATTTCCTTTTCTATTCAAGACAATTGTTAAGATAGTAGTAAACTGGTCCTAGTACATCTATTATGTTTTTCATCTACCTACTATATGTAACACTATTTTCTCTTTTATAATCCTATCTATTGTCTTACATCAGTGATTTAATTCATAAAGGTACATCACTAAGTTGGTCTCATTGCTGGAATTTTTTCTTAATGCAACAACATATTTTAGTATAAAATAAGCAGTCTCAATGATAACCCAGAGGAAGAGGATATTTGTATCAAATTTGAACTGGTTTTGGGTACAAGATGATTGAAAACTACATGGGAATGAGTTTAAATCACTTGTCATGTAATTCTAGAGCCCTGACTGGCCTTGAGTTCTCTTTCAGGAGGTGGAGGTCAGTGGAGTGATGAGGAGTAGGTGGATCAGGGAGCAGAGAGGGGAAAGAGAATGTTGGGGTGTTCTGTGCAAAATGAACAGAAATGTTTTTTGATATTTTAACAGGAAACCCTAATCTCAAAGCTGTTTTAGAAATACTGCTTAATCTCATCTCAAGTGTTGGAGGTTTCACACATATAAGTAACAAGGGCAAGTGCAGAGTTTTGCATCTGGGGAAGAACAACACCATGCACCAGTACAGGCTGGGGGCTGACCTGCTGGAGAGCAGTGTAAGAGAAAGGGACCTGGGGGTCCTGGTGGACAGGAGGATGACCATGAGCCAGCAATGTGCCCTTGTGGGCAAGAGGGCCAATGGCATCCTGGGGTGCATTAGAAGGGGGGTGGTTAGTAGGTCGAGAGAGGTTCTCCTCCCCCTCTATTCTGCCCTAGTGAGGCCACATCTGGAGTATTGTGTCCAGTTCTGGGTCCCACAGTTCAAGAAGGACAGGGAACTGCTTGAGAGAGTCCAGCGCAGAGCCACAAAGATGATTAAGGGAGTGGAACATCTCCCTTATGAGGAAAGGCTGAGGAAGCTGGGTCTCTTTAGCTTGGAGAAAAGGAGGCTGAGGGGTGACCTCATCCATGTTTACAAATATGTAAAGGGTGAGTGTCAGGACGATAGAGCCAAGCTTTTTACAGTGACGACGAATGATAGGACAAGGGGCAATGGATGCAAACTGGAGCATAGGAGGTTCCATGTGAATATCAGGAAGAACTTTTTCACTGTGCGAGTGACGGAGCACTGGAACAGGCTACCCAGAGAGGTTGTGGAGTCTCCTTCACTGGAGACATTCAAAACCCAACTGGATGCGTTCCTGTGTGATGTACTGTAGGTGAACCTGCTCTGGCAGGGGGGTTGGACTAGATGATCCTTCGAGGTCCCTTCCAACCCTAGAATTCTGTGATTCTGTGATTCTGTGAAGTTGATTAAATTGGGAAGCAGGTCCTTTTTTAGATTAAATGATTCTCTCTTCTGTGCTTCATCTCACCTGTAGAGCTTGCATCTCCATATGCCTAGGCTCTTCCTCTTGGAAGGAGTTCTTTAGGTTGGGAAAATCCACGCAGTACTTTTACATCAGTGCTGGCAAATGCAGGCACACAGCAGCTTAACAAAATAGAGAGCATATGACTGGGATCTGTGAGGAGATGGATCACTGGCAGCATTGCAGGCACACCTGAAATGAAAACCTTCATGCACTAGTGTGGTGACAAGGAAATGTAACTCCATATATCTATTTTTAAAAGTTATTACTGTCTAGAGTTTGACAGGTGTATTGCCTTTCTGTGGACAGGTTTTGGTTGGGGGCAGGCTGCAGGGGTGGCCTGGGAGAGAGGAGTGAGAAACTGTGAGAGAAAAAACCCTGCAGACAGCAAGGTTAGTGAAGAAGGGAGAGGAGAAGGTGTTGCCAGTGCCGGAGCAGATTCCTCTGCAGCCTGTAGTGAAGACCATAGTGACACAGGTTGTCCCCCTGCATCCCATGGAGGACCATGGTGGAGCAGATATCCACCCTGCAGTCCATGGAGGATCCCATGCTGCAGCAGGTAGGTGTGCCCTTAAGGAAGCTGCAGCCTGTGGAGAGCCCACACCAGAGCAGGCTTCTGGCAGAAGCTGAGTCCTATGGGGAGGAACCCATGCAGGATGTTTTCTGGCAGGAACTGTGGCCCATGAGAGATCACAGAATCACAGAATGTTAGGGGTTGGAAGGGACCTCAAAAGATCATCTAGTCCAACCCCCCTGCCAGACTGGAGCAGTCTTTCCCTGAAGTACTGTACCCCATGGAGAGTACCTACAGCATAGCAGTTCTTGAAGAGTTGCAGCCCATGGTAAGGACCCATGTTGGAGCAGTTCATGAAGGACTGTGTCCCAGGGAGGGAACCCACACTGGATAAGGGGAAGAGCATGAGGAGGAAGGAGCAGCAGAGACAAGTTGTTATGGACTGACCACAATTCCCAATCCCCATCTGGATCTCCAAAGCATAGGAGAAAATTAAGAGGCAGCAATGAAAGACTGTCTCTCTGTGCTCTGAGTCTTTCAGTTTCAATGCTTCCACAGTTTGTGAGTTGATGGCAGATCAGTGGGCCTGTCAATGTATCTGTAACAGCCAGCTGTGCCAGGGCTTCCCACGTAGGAGCCTAAAACCTAGGGAAAAGCATTTTAAAATGCCCATTCCAGAGCTTGTGTCCTGGAACACCCAGGGTCTGTGACTCATGGCTCTGAAGAAAGATCAATCATGTTACTTCTGTGTTAGACTGTGGGTCTCCCAGATTCCTACCTATATGGTATAAGTACCAAGTAGGCTGCCAAGCAAAACTAATGCTAGTGGGAGACCAGCTGTGCTCTGCTTGTCAGACTTCATTTTGTGAATATATTGCTAGGGTAGTGGTTTATTTGTCTCTTGAAGAAATAAAACATTTGAGTGTGATCAAATAATAAAACAAGACCAATATGTAAGTATGTGTGCAAGCATGTATATGTATGTCTGTACCTACATATTTCTCACGAACTTTTTTACTTGATCTCTTCTGTGTCATTTTCATGGTTATTGTATTTGGACTCTGACTTTCCCTGTGCCTGTTTAGAGGATTTGAACTATATGGGTATAGCTTCTGAGGATCAGTGAATAAGAAGTTGGAATTTTTTGTTTTTCAATAAAAGATTTGCATTTAAAGTGTGGGACTTCAGAACAATAGCAGGGACTTTGGTAAGTCTCTCACAGAGAAAGAAGACCACATGTGGCTTGACTGTGTGTCTCGGTAAACCTCGTAGTGTGCAGTATGTGCCATTTTGACATTATGATTCCTTTTTTTAAATGAAGGTCCTGTGAGTCATCTATTCTTTTACAGTGATAGTACTATCACATAGTTCAAGCTGCTAGAATAGAACATATCTAATTCATATTCCAGGACTGCAATAACATTATCTTGGCTATTTAAGGTACATTGCAATGTCTTTTCTGTAGTCTAACCTCCACATTCATCTTATGTTTGGAGAGACCAATGGCATTGCAAAATTTACAGGAGAAAATTGTATGTGTAATGCTGGAATTCAGTTGTCAGCTATGAAGAGATGTCTGGTTTAAAGACAAATTATTATTCAATATGTTTTGAAGTATGCTTATGAAAGTGTTTTTGTCACTGCTTTATATTTATGAGGGAAAAAATCTTGAACAAAATTTTCTTAGGATGCTAATATGAAACTGTGTTTTACCAAGCGTGATTTAGTCCATTTATAGTAAGTAAAATGCTTGTAGAAGTGCAAGAGAAATAGATAAAGAATTGGGAAATCCAGGTTGTCATGTTTGCCTGGAGGCATTTTTTGAGAACAGTAGTGAGTCAGAATGCAAATCCTCATGGCTTTGCTGATTTTTGTGGTCGCTGCTGATTACTGTAAAATTGATTCAGGAGCACTGCAGCATCTCTGCATATGTTTAAGCCTAATCTCCATAGTGTCACAGGCATTTTGCCTCTCTATGGGTATTGTACTGAGTATGAAAAAATTCTCATAACCTTCATCTTAGCATTCTCTTATCAAGGAGCAAAGGACATGATTCAGTAACTTCCAGTCTTGATCTTGAGTATAACAGCACAAGTTTTCTTGGATTGGTTGTTTCAAGACTTTAATGATAGTCAGATAATGTTTTGTTGCATTTGGATCTAGGCTGTGGCTTGGATAGTTTGCTTTGAAAATGTGAAGATTTATTATTCTGTTATTTTTAGTTAAAAGTATTTTAGGGTCATATAACATTATTTAATGAAATTTCAAGTTTGATTTCTTTGTCTCTTTTTTTTCTTTTCCTCCATCCTGAGAATGAATTTGAGCTTTATCTCTGCTAAGTGTACAATTTCACAGCTTGACATGGATTTCTTGATTTTTTCATCATGTAGAATCCCACTGTATGAACTGTGTATTGCAAAAAGTACCTTTTGTCCATGTAAAACTGCAAAGTAAGGCAATGCAGGGCTTTAGCAAGAGCTATATCTAAAGAGAAAACACATTAAATAAGTACTCCTTGCGTACACAAGGTTTGCATTCAACTATTTCATTTGACAAAGTTAACTGGACTGTATTTAAAAACAGGAGAAGTCTGCCATTTCCTCACAGACACGCTTGTAAAACACTGAGAAACCCCTCTGCAGGGGAAAGTACCATGGAAGATGTGACCCCAGAACTGAATGAATGATTATACAAGAAAGATATAAGAAACAAGTGTTTAAAAAGGGTTATTAGTAAGAAAGATTGTGTTGAAGAAATCAGGAGGTATAGAGGACATTTGTTGCAGAAATGAGAACCCAAGTTAGGGCTGCAGGTGAAAACTGGAACTTGCAAAGGACATTAAAACAACAGTAGAAGGTCATTTACATCTTTCAATACAAAGACAGGAAATAGGAAGATAATTGAAGCTGTTATATATTGATGATGGGACAGAAAACCAGGAAAATCTGGTTAGAGGTGTAAAACTAACAGATTCTTCACATTGATTTTCACTCAAGGAGGATGTTGACCTTAAAAGAGGCGTGATGGCTAATGGGAATAGGGAAATCACCTCTTTCTTCAGTGGTTTTTAAAGGGTTTAGTGAAAGGCAGTTGCAATAACGAGTGCTTCTTAGTAGAGCTGTTAAATGAGTTGTGATACATATGATCAGTGAACAGGTAATATAATACCTATTTTTGAAGGGGGACATAGAATCTGACAGCCACTCACCTAGCAACTTTACTGTAAAGTTACAGAGCAGATTTTGATGGAAAGAAAGCTTTAAAATATGCCTATAGACAGAAAATGGCATAAAGTGCAAACAGAAGTTTTTAAGGTAGACAGTATGAGATTAATCCATATCTTCCAGTTGCCAAGAGAATGAAGTAAAATAGATATACTCCTAAGAGAAGTGATCTATAAAAATAGAGACAAACAGGAGAGTTAGAAGGTAGGCATGAAACCAAGGGGAAGATGGCAACAAATGCTGGTGGAAGAGGAGATACTAGGCTGGAGAAGCATAGCTATAGGAGGAAGATACTAAGAAACTGATTTTATAGTAGACAGAGGTAAAAAGTCAGAGTACCCTGATGGAATTTGCTGTTGAAGCAGATACAGACATTGATAGAAGTTTGGAGCAGGGTAAGAATGTAACTTTGGAAGTAAATAATTTTGCGGAGTATGGTAAAAGATGTGACATAATGGGAAACAAATAATAGTGACTAATAAAAATGTTATACTATAAGCAGAAACTCATCATTTGGAAGTGGCTCAGAAGGAAGGAGCAGAATTTTGATCCTGAGATGATCATCAGCCATCACTGATGTACAGATTTAGAAAACTGCAATGTGATCTTAGAATGTGTCAGCACAAGTATTTTACAGTAGAGATGGGGAAGTAATGTAAAAAGAAGCCTTCAACTGAAATTCTATACATGTTGGTCATCTGTGTTCAAAAAAGATGAGGTGAAACTGGGAAAGCACAGAACAACATTTTTTAGGATGATTAGTGGAATGGCAAGCCTGTTATTTGATGGGTCTGTGAGAAGGTATGTTGTATAGTCCTGCAAAGAAAACAGAGTTTGTAAGAGCTGTGTAACAACATATTGAAGAGGAATGAAGGGGAGGAAGAAAACTTTTAAAAAATCTTTATTTATATGTTATCTGGCTATGAAAATCCTTAGGTTGGGGGCTATAACAATGAGGCTGTACATAATATCACAGAACTGCCCTCAAGCCACTTTTCCTGTTCTGGAATCAGAACTGGATAAACCACCCAAGTCTAAGGAGAAAAATGCACAATTTGTATTTTTTGCTCTTTGTATAGTGAATGTAATATGAAAGAATTAAAGCAGAATTGGTTTGAATCAGCCCATTTGCTAAGTGTGTACGCCATACCTGATTGTGCTGCGCTGAAAGGATGACTGGAACCTCCAGGCTAGAAGAGAGGAGGCCATCATCTAGTTAAAAGGGTGTGACTTAGGTTTTCCCATGTTTAGGCTACATGTAAGAATGGGTTGCAAGGAGGAATGGTCTGGAACAGGAGAGCATAGGAAATACATGGGGATGTTTTTCATTGGGCCCTTTATGAGTTGCTGGAAAGGCAGTATTTTCTCAAGAAAATAACCTTATGTCTGCTTTTATGTGCATAGATCAGTAAAGCCCTTATTCAGTCTGCTGAAATCAATAAAAGTCTTAAAGGAGTCCAAGAGAAAATCAAAACTCAGAATATACATTCAGGTCATTTGTTTTCTGGTTTTGAGGTTGAGACAGAGTAGAAATAAAAGGTTTGGGGCAAAAGGCTGGTCACATTGACTTACTATGTTTTCCCTCAACTGTTCTCTTAAAGGCAAAGAGGTTATTCATGAAGCAGGTTTTTTTACTCTGTGTCTGTAGTAGAGTTTTAATGTGGCAGAAGGGCTTCCTGCTTAAAAGGGATTGAAGGTTCTACACTGTTAAAATGCAAGGTATCCAGATTTCACTTATGAGGTCAGTAATGTTTTTGTGATAATTTTCACATTTTAAAATGTGAACACTTCTCTGTTTAAGGTGCTGGTAATGACCAGTGCCTGATAATATGCGGAGCTATGGTTCAAACAGCATATATTGACTTTTCACTGGTGTGCAGAAATACATGGTATTTATTTTAGAGTAAAACCACTACAGGTAATTTAATGTTCTATGAATAGGATCCAAAAGTGACAAAATGTTATTTAGCTATTTATTTATTGGTTTCCAGAATGGAACACGTGAAAATTGTGCCTAGTTAAATACAGGCAGAAATGGAAGTCTTCAAATTAAAAATTTGAGGATGTTGGGATGTGTAAGCATGTATTTACAGATTTTGTCACTAATTGAACTCTGACCAGTTTGGTCTTTTTCTTCTTCCAGTTTGCTCCCAGTATTCTAGAGGAGTTTTTGCCATTTTTGGACTATATGATAAGAGATCGGTACATACCTTGACCTCATTCTGCAGCGCCTTGCACATCTCCCTCATCACGCCGAGTTTCCCCACAGAGGGTGAGAGTCAGTTTGTGCTGCAGCTGCGGCCGTCTCTGCGGGGAGCCCTCTTGAGCTTGCTGGATCATTATGAATGGAACCGCTTTGTCTTCCTGTATGACACAGATCGAGGTGAGTTGTGACCCAGCTTTCTTATTTTTTAGTTCAAGTGACTTTTGCAAAAACTATGCATTTTTGTGTCATATTGAGAGCTTGAGGAGTCAAATTTTAAAGGGCCTTTGACATGGAATACTTCTGACTGCATAGCTGTGTCCTGAAGGAAGAATTCCTTCATCTGCAAATACTGGATATTGGCTGCACATACTATGTAATCGACCAGCCAAAGCCTGTGCTTTAAGTCTAGAATATGAAAACATTTTAACTGATGTTAGTGAAAAAAAGACACAGTTCAATAAGCAGAATTTACAGCTCTGTTCATGCGTCAACTCACTTCACGAGTGACAGCGGTACAAAGAAGTAGGGAGGACCAGCCTCTTCTCTGCACGTGCAGTGGCGTAAACTGAGGTGTGAGTGAGCCCCTTGGGGCTTCCATGGTTTTGAAAGGTCAAAGCAGAGAGAAGTTCACTCAGCGTGAGGTCCTCAGGCTGTGGCAGAGAAGTGGAGGTAAGAGGCAATACCTGCCAGGCGAGAGGTATCCACGGGCAGCAGAGAGAGGGTGGGCTGCTGTAGCCCACCTTCTATTCCTTTCATCTGGAGTTATCTCTGTGATGGACTACACTTTTATAAAATACATTGTCCATTGCATAAAAGACTACACTTTCTATCCACATTCTCCATTCCACATCCCAGGGCGCCTCAGAATCTTTTAAGTATTAAAAAACTGCAGGTGCATCACTGTACCTCAATACTCAGTGCTGAATTGAGAAGTAAAATCTCCCTTTCTCCACATGGTGTGTCCATTCGACTGGCAAAGCTCTTTGCCTTTGTTTATGGAATAGAACTGAGCCAACATGGCTGAGCTTATGTGGAAGAGGGAAGATTTTTATGTTGATGGCTTACTTTCAGGAGGGAAGCAAGCAGCATAGCTGTAGTCAAATAATTATTTTACTACAGCTGTTTCAAGATAGCTCCCCATGTGGACAGTCTATTCTGGAATTAAAGTGGCTTTATTCCAATATAATTACCCTGCAGCAGAAACAGGGAATTATACTGACCTAACTAAATCTGTTTAATTATTTGATTATGGCTATAGAAGTCAATTTTCTCATATATACAAGCACAAAATTTTAGTGGGTTTTTAGCTTGATATATTGCCTAAATACCTGAATTTAAATCAAAATGAGAAAAAAAGGGTTAGCATTGTTTCATAGCTGTGAAGGTTCTTTTAAATAAAGATTTTTTTTGTTTCTTGGACATACAAAGGAAGTTTGGAAGCATTATAGAATATATTCGATAATTTGCAAAAAAAATTAGGAAATTTAAAAGTATTCCTTTTCAAGACATAGTAATGAGTAACAAGAAAACAAGCACATAATTACATGTTCAACAGATTGTTCAGAGAAGAAGTGCACAACCTGCAGTCACCTTTCTCATCTAAATTCACATGCTTAATTAGATTGAGATATCATTTTTAAGCATGCAATATCACACCGAGGGCAGTTTCAGAACATCATCTATAACAGTGTAGTTAATGAACAATTCTTATAGTACTGAACTCAGCAACTCTGAACTCATCAGTGTGCCTTTGATAAAGAGAGGACATTTGCCAGCTTGGATGCAGGGGCTACTACGTTGGATAGTCTCTCAAATTCTGAATATGTCTTGTGACTAAGTTTAATGCAGGAGAAAAAATTAAATGTATCTTAAGATATTAAGATGACCGTAAAGATAGATCATTGCTGAATAATTTTCACTACCACTCCACAATAGAAATTTTTAATGTGGAGCTGAGGTATGATAGGAAAAAAGTAAGTATCATCTCTTCCTATCAGTGTAACTGGATTTTTTAAAAAAAAAAAAATATTGATGTTGAGTAATAGGTGACGCCAGAACTTAACCTTGTCTGGATTTTTGCCAAAGATCCTTCTTTACATTCCAGATGTTTTCCTGTCCCTCTGAGCAGCCCCATCCCACCAAGCTGGAGGAAGGGAAACCCTATGGGAGTCCTGTGGGAAACCCCCTTAGCTTTTGGTTTTGATACCAGGCTTGCAAGCTGATCCTTGCAGTTTAACCGGGAAGCTATAGATAAACTCTTATGGGGGGAGGTAAACATTGAGCATAAATTCCAGCAAGACACAATAGCTGTTTGTGAAGGCAAGCATTTAGCTGCTATCAGTTTTACAAAAGGCAGAAGTCCTTGACAGAAGGTGGTATGACAGAATAAACTTGGGCAAACCTTCACCAGCAGTGGCAACATGTTGTGGTGTGCAAATTTGTGCTGTTTTCAGACCTGCTTTCCTGGCCTTTCGGTCCTGCTTGCTTCTTGGTTCTGTTGCGTGTGACTCAATTGCTGGTTGCTCTTAGGGGGTAAACAGTTAAATCCTATTATTAAGGTAGGTTTCTGTGCTGTATCACTCCATTCATCTCTTTGGCAGCCCCTCAGCTCTCTGCAGAACCCCAGTCGTTCTGCTACTGGGGGTATCTATGTAAGCATTTCAGTTGAAGTCAGAAATGCACTCTTGTCGCATCTCTCCAAGTCATTCCCACATACTGCACTTGGGTTTATGCCATGGAATAGTCTTGTAACTCACAAACTCTGATGAGGTGATGGCTTCAGCTATTATGTTAAATCTCCCTTTCTGATGTTCTGCCAAACTTGCAGTCTGGAAAATCATTGTCTTGTGACAGGATGAAGATACTAGGAAGAATGGCAAAGGTACAAAATGTATTGGATCTAGCAGGGGACATTTACAGGAAAGAAAAACAGGTTTTGCAAAAGACATTGGACATAAGAGAAAGATGAAGGAAAATTCAATTAATTATTTAACAGGGAAAGCGAGCAAGTAAAGAGTGACACAGAAAGCTAAATTCTCAAGGGTCCTTTTGTTTCAATACATATTCCTTCCAATAAAAGAATTAATTATGACCTGCTGATTAATACAATTAATTTTAACATCAAAGTACCAGGAGCACAGACAAGACAGGGAAAAAGCAGGCTGAAGAACAGCTACCCAAGTTACACAAAACATAGTGGGAAAGAACTGAAATGAATACCATGCCTCTTTGAGATATCCAGAGGAAAAGGAAGCCCAGCAGGGCTGAAGTGCTCATTTAATATTTGGTGTCACCTCTAAAGGGACTGAAATGAAAGAATCAAATGGGTGGACGGACCAGAAGAACATTTATTTTATACATGTTGCTCCATTGTGATTGAGAGGTATTTCTTTTAAAAACAGACAAACAATCAAGTGGAGCTGTGCCTCTGCAAATCCATGGGATTTTCGACCTAGTGCAAGTATGCTTACAGTATGACTTTGCTAGTTAATGACAATATTTTCTAGCAAGTGTTTGACCCTGAAACCACATAAGAAGGCTGGAGAAGTCTGTGTGAGGTGTGAGAAGCCGTTTAAGAATAGAATCATAGAATCATCTAGGTTGGAAAAGACCCTTAAGATCATCGAGTCCAACTGTTAACCTAAGAATTCCAAGTCCACCACTAAACCACATCCCTAAGCACCATGTCTACACATCTTTTGAATACCTCCAGGGATAGTGACTCAACCGCTTCCCTGGGCAGCCTCTTCCAATGCCTGACAACCCTTTTGGTGAAGTTATTTTTCCTTATATCCAACATAGAATTGAGAGGTGCAAGAATCAACATTAAAGAGATCAGTATTAGTTTTCTACATTGTGTGCAGCCTTACTGAGAGCTGGAATGACTGAAGTTGCTAGTAAAACTGTAGGGACTACCCAGGGTGGAGAGCAGTAGAGGGGCTGCAAAGTAGTGTGGGGCACCAGGGAGGATGGCAGCCAGCAATGTGGAAACTGCTTTCACAGAAGTTCAGCAGCCATTTCAGTTCAACCATGTTTCCCAGTGAGAATTTTCAGTCCCTGATTGTGACTAAAGAATGGTAGGGGGAGGAGTAGAGCTACCAGCTGGCCGAGCAGTTGGCTCACCAGAGGCGAGGACTGCAAAATAGTTATAGTTCTCTAGAAATTAAGCATCATGTGTGAGCCTGTTTATGTACCTTGTTGATGCTTCTCTTTTCCTTTGCTTCATGTAATTACATAGTGTTCATTAAACTGACTCAATTGTGGTTGCAGGTGAGGAATATGATCTTGCTGTGTAGAAGATAAATTTAATTTCCCCACATTTCTGGATAGTGTTTTTATAGCAAACCCGTTAAATTTGAAACTGTTCTGTTTTATTGCAATCTAAACCTGGCAGAAGGGTTACACAAGTCCTGATGGCCTGTTAAAATTAATCCTACAGTACATAGAATAGCAATCTCCAGGTTTTGTCTTTGAGGACTTGTGGAGGATAGGTGAGTCCCAGATGTCTGGAGAGGCAAAGCAACCTATAGAAAGCTCCCACTTATTTTGAGGGAGATTATGGTTTATCAGGCTAATCTAATTTTCTCCTTTGACAGAGTAGCTGGCCCAACAGTCAGTGGTAGTTTTGGTATACTCATGCTTAGTAACTCCAGTGATACTGCCTCATGCCTAACATTTTCCCAGAAAAAGTAGAAAATAGAGATTAGACTATGGCATGGAGTCCTGAAACTTAGAAACCATAGCCTCAAAATTGTTACTAATGTCACATTTTAAAAGTAAGAGGAAGTCTCCAGTGAGGTGCAAGGGATGTGTCTTTGCTCTAGTGAACATCTAGTATGAATTTGCATGATTTTGGTGGGTACCCAGCCTGGCCAAGGTAAGAGTGATACAAGACAGGTTCAGAATTCAAAGTGATCTTGCTAAATAGATAGATCAATAAGGTGAAATATGATGAAGGTGGTACAAAGGGTAAACCTAGTAGGGAAGAATCAAAGGTACAAACACAAAGTGCAGAGCAACTGACTTACTACTAGTATGATGGGAAAAGTTTCAGGAGTGTGGTGAGGCATAAGAATAATGTAAGTCCAGAAAACCATACTAATTTCAATAATGTAAATGTTATTTTGAAATTTATGAAAAAGAATGTTACATGTGAGACATTAAAGCTAAATATTGCTCTCTCCCAGATGGCTCTACTTCTGTGTCATGTTGGGATTTCTACTGTAACAGAAAAGATAAAAATTTCCAGTAAACTGAGGAAGTAGAATGGGATCGAGTGAATAAAGCACATAAAGGACACTGTGTCCCACCACTTTTTCCTTGCCCTTTGAAAGCACTGGGTACTGTTGACAGCTGTATTAACGGGCCTTCGGTATGAGCATGACACAAGGATCAGGCATCTGTTGCTGGAATGTCACTGTGGTCACTGACCACCACATACAGATATTACTTATATAAGTTTCAAGCATCCAGAGGAGAGAAAGAATATTAAAAAAAATACATAAACCATGACTTGTGAGAAAAAGCTTCAGGAATTGAGATTTTTTTATTCTAGTTCGTTAAGGAGCTAGGTACCAATTATTCTTTGTACCCACTGAGATCAAGGCAAGAATTAGAATTGTTTTGCAGGAAGGCAGATTTGAAGTGTTACTAAGAAAAATGTTTCAATAAGGTTAGGATAGTCTGAGGAGATTGTGGGAATTCTTACAACTAGAGGTTTTAAAGAGGTTAGAAAATATCTGCAGTGATGATCTGCTTTGCTTCATCCCACCTCAGATGATCTCTTATGTCCCCTCAGGATTTTTATTTATGTAATTTTTATGATTTCTCTAGAAAAATGGGAATGGCTTCTTCACAGTATTTGGGACACTAAAAGGACAGTTTTCTACTATGGAGCAACTTTCAATAATATATTATTGCTATTCAATTATATATATATAGCCTTTGTAAAACATTTAGTATGTTCTATTATTCAAAAATCAGATCAAAAACATTCTAAGTGACTTAGATAAGAACACTGTAAAATCAAGTTGAAGGACTATGATTATAATATGGTACTCAATAAGTTATTGTTAGCTGGGCATTTAGGAACTGCCGGAATTGGCCCTATATTAAGCTTTACTTGATATTTTTACTGCACTTCTGAACCAATTTGTCAATGCCTTAATAATGAAAATAGTAATAATAATGAAAATAGTAATAATATAATAGCAAGTTGGAAAGTTATTTTAATGGTTAGCTCAATTGACAGTGGTAGACATACTAAAGCCAGTAGTACTATAGAAATGTAGCCTACATGTTTATTTGCATAAAAATACTGAGCCAAGGTTCTTAGTTGTGAAATAAGTTAGAGACCAAGTGTTGGTAATAAACAGCAAATTGAAGATGAACTTAAAGTACTGCCAAAAAAAAAAAAAGTTTTTTTGCACTAAGTGTTGTTCAGTTATTAATTATTTTAACATTGTTAAGCCCAGACTTGGATCACTCTTACCTTAAACTGCTAGAATGTCACAGGGTGTTTCAGGTAAGCCTGATAAACAGTAGTTAGGTCCTGGGTCATAGAGATTATGTGATTATGTTGGGAATCGAAGAGAGTTAATTGCAGTGATCCTCTTGATCTTGGGCCTTTTTTTCATTGTGATCACCAGGAAGAATTTGGAAGGATTCCCACAGGAAGCATTTTTCATCCTACTATCTTTTGCAAAATGTCCAAGAATAAAATAGAAACGGAAGTTCATGACTGTGTCCGCTAAAAATGAAAGGTTCTTACCTTTGTGCAGTTATGTGCCAGGCTTTTGTGAAACAAAGATCAGTGCTGTCATGGCATTGCAAAAATACTGGTATGATGCGTTCCAGAAAACAAACAGCATCCAATACTTGGTCTCGTAGTGTTTATTAGACTACTCTAACATATGGTCTGTAGGTTTGAACTTTTCCATATTTTGTGTCTTTACAATTGCTGAGATCAAAATTAGCAGTGTTTTCATCATGTCAGCTGTTACCTATTTCAGAGTGGTTCCATCAAGTCCAATGGTGTCCTTGTTTAGTGGTCAGGCCAAACCAAAACCCAGAGAACAAAACTGCTTTCTGTTACTGCCTCCACTGCCCTAGGGGAAGATAAAAGGAGAGTAAGGAAGAGAGCCTTCAAGGTTGGAAGTTAAAACTACAGCCAGTTTAATGGAACAGGGAAGGGATAGCAACATATGGGATAATAATGAAAAATATACAAATATGTACAAAACCCAATTTCAATGGTCACTGATATAAGTGTCTCCAAAAGTCCCTTGTGACAGAGCCAACGTCAGGAAAAGGGTCCAGGGCTTTCCCAGCATCCGATGGATTTGGATCCTGCAGAGCACATGGCGAGCTGAAAACAAAAGAGCAGGAGCCTCTCTGCAAGATGTCTGCTGGAAGAGTGAAGGGAAGAAGGAATGAGGAAGGAACAGACTTTTCCACCCTCCTGGCTTTTATAGGGTATGGCAGGAAATGGGAGGGAATTTTGACCCTCTCTCTTCTGCCCACTGGATTCCTCAAGGTCCTAAATAACTGCCTCTGTCTAGCTCCTTGTATTAATATCAGAACATTAGCCTGTGCCCCCTCAAACTGTAACAAATGGTCAGACTGGTTCAGAGTTTCAGTAGCCCAAATACATCCCAGGAATGGGATGGCACTTATGCTGTAAGTGGACAGAAAAAATCCCACCTCACTAGATTTGATAAAAAAGCTGTTTGTCTTCAGCAAACACTCTACATGGGCAGTGAATCCTGTCCTACATATTGGGATCCAAGTACCACCGTGTTTGTTGTTTACCAAAGTTGTGTTGTAATTTCATGCAGGCCAATCTGAACTGATACACAAAACAGAGAGAAAAAATTCAAATATCAGTAAGTGTAGAAACCGGTAGTTTGTCAACCTCCTTCTGCTGCTGTCTGTACTCAGTAAATTCAATGTTTTTTAATGAACTAGGCTAACGTGCTTTATCCATCACTAATTGGTTTGCAGCAAGTTTTGCTTTGCCAGTATCAGCTCATTAATAATTATACCAGCAACATGCTGGCTTGTCCTCATCTTCTCAGCAGGTGATAACAGCTTGAGAGTATCGGTAGTAAATGTACACATGAAACTAAGATGCAGCTGGATCCTAACACCAGCATCAGTAATGACACAACACTGTCACTGTCCATCTTTCCCTTGTCTTACCACCAAAGAGAAGCAATAATGGTAAACCAGCATGGTCATCATGTAATGAGCTCAGAATTCACTCCATTTGAAAATCTTCCAAGAGCTTTCAGACTGCTTCATTAAATAAAAGTACTCCTTTTCTTGATTGAAACAATCCAACATTAGATTAAGGTTGAAATTAACAGAAAATACAGGTATGGGAATCAAAAGCTGATCATAAAGTGTACAGATGAGTCCCCTGACTTTGTTATTCCATGTAAGATGTGGATCAAACTAAGCTGCATCAGAACTTTTCTGGGTGTTTTGGTCATCTAGCTAAACACTCAAATTATGCAGCACAGCCTAGTATGCAAATGCCATAGAAATATATAAATCAGAAAACATTGAATAAACCTCTGCTCGTTATATTCCTGATCTGAAGAATTTGCTTTCCTTTATTCTGGGTTAGTGGATGCCATGGAGAAAACAAGATACTTGCGATAATTTTAAATATTGCCTTTCAAGTTGCTGTGCCAGTGAGTCAGCTTTGCCCTTTTTAATGATTTCCTTGTGACAGCTGCAGATTCCTTAGAGCTAAGTTCTTTCCTCAGTAGCGTTATCTCAGGTTTGCACATGTATATGTGCAAGTATGCTTGTAGTTTCTATATACTTTTATATTCCAACATCCCAATGTAAATAACATTGCTACTTCCAATGGCTTGTTCTAATATTATCAGAGCAGTTGCATTTATCAGCACAAACAGTTAATTTGTTGTTACCTGCATATGTAACACATTTCTTTAATAGAAACATGACATTTTTAGCTGTTTGTTATGCACATTCTGTATTTACCTGAGAGCAGGACAGTGGGGTCTGTAATTCTGTTTCTATTTATTTAAGAGCTTTTCCACACAAGGAAGTTGTCCTGCAGTTAAGAAAGGAAGTGACTTTACAATGTAGCAATTTTTTTTCTGAAAAAAAAAGCTCCTGTATTGGCTTTTTTACTCTACATAGCAAAGTTAGGTTCAGTTACTTTTATGAGTTATGAATAGCAACTCTGAGCACGTTTCTGAGTACACGCTGTACCTGAGTATGTGACTACATATTGCTCTGAGTAGCAATTTCAGTCACTTGCCCCATACAGATAAGCCATAATAAAAGGTCTGAATACTGTGTGTTAGGAACTGTATGCTGTAAAAATTGATTTTATTATTATTTGATCCCAAATAAGAGCCAGTGATTTAGATACATACTGATTGGACTTATATTCATCTTTTCCATGGATTAAAAAAATTACTTCAAGAGAACAAAGTTTTAAGCAGAAATTCATGATGTGATTCAGTGATACTTAGCTTTTATATTAATCTTTAGGATAGACTCTGCCCTTGATTACATATATCTGTATCAGTGGTATCATGATTGATGAAATCTGCAAAAAACTGTCTTCAGTGAAGGGACTGTGGCAGCCTTACATCAGCATAACCAAGAGCATCTTTTCTAAGTATGAGGCTGTCCTATGTTACTACTACACATTGGTCAGGAGTAACACTGCAGACAGTCGATCGATACAACTTCCAGCAGTGTTCACCTCCAAAGAAGGCCTTGAAAAGACTCAGACGAGGAAGCCAGCCACACATCCAAATGCTTATGCTTTAGAAATTTATTTCAGTGTGGACATCTGAGTCCCGCAGCTGCTGTACATAGCCTTTTATATGGCCACAGGTGTTGGCTTCAGCGCTGGAGCACAGAGTGGTAGCAAACAAAGGGGAGTATAGTCGATGCTGCCAGAGACCAGACATAGTGCCAATTTAATACTGAATGTAAAACAAATACTTGTGCCAATTTGTTTCTAAATGCATTTTTAGTTAGAAAAATTAGCTTGTCTTTTGAGAGCATTATCTATGTGTGGATGAATGTTCCAAGTTTTAATACAGTATAAAGCAGGCTTTTAAAAAATCAAAATAAATAAACAAAATATAGACTTACAGATATCAAAACCTACTATTCTATTATTTATGCTTTTGTTGTTTAAAAAAGAATCAAACTGTATTAGACTAATTTAATTCTTCCTGACCACTCCATTGCATATTTTGTGAGACATTTATCCTTTATGTAGTACAAATTACTTCTCTGGAACTGAAACAGGAAGTAAATGTAATTCAGCATTTGAGTATGTTCTCAAGTAAATCTATGTTTGTGTTCAAGGGCGTTTCTGGAGTTGCACATTCTTAATTCAGCTGATTGAACTGTCATTGTATCATCTATACAATCTATAATTTTAGGACTACATTTTCTGCTTCTGTGAAGAATACGTATTCCAGTGTATTCAGATTTTCACTGTTTTGAGATGTATTTTGCCTGTAAATGGAGTATATTTTAGGCATTTCCTTCATTAATTACAGCGGAATTCTATTTGCATACATATTCATACAAATAATTTGTCTTTGGTCGATTCCAAAAGGAGAGATGGAAGTGTAGAGATCCTTTTAAAATGATTGACTACTTATCACAGTACTACAGGTGCTATTTCTGCCTCTGTACAGGGAATTTCCTGCACTAGTATTTACAGATAATAGCATTAACAGCTGCTTCTGTTACCAAAATTGTACTGAATGCTTGAGGTATTCAGCATTTTGCAATTGGAAAGAGAGATACCAAAAGGTCCTTCAATCTTAAGGACTCAAAATCCCTCTTTTGTACTACTACCTTGCTGGGTTTTAATATTAATGCACACCTGGATGCTGCAGGAAGTTTTTCTATGAACAAGGGACATACATTTTGTTCCAGTTTGACTTGGACAGTAGACAGAAAATTTAATGCAGTTTTGAAGATCTGGGTATAAGTGACAAAAGTGTCACCAAAGAGAGGAGTTGTGAATGCAAAATTGTCGTTGCTGGTCTCGATTTCTGGAACAAATGTGCATTTTATGCTAACCCGTCACTGGAAAAAAAAAAAGAAACTGTCCTGGGAGTAAGGACTTGTATCGTAGATCTTCCCTCTGCTAACAGAGATCCCAGTCAGCATTGAACAGTTGTCTGGAAGGTCCAGTTGCCCAGAGAAGTGGTGGATGCCCCATCCTTGGAAACATTCAAGGCCAGGTTGGATGGGGCCCTGAGCAACCTTATCTAGTGGAAAGTGTTCCTGCACACGGCAGGGAGGTTGGACTAGATGACCTCAGATGACCTCAGATGACCTCAGGCTATTCTGTGGTTCTATCCCATATAGACACTTTTCTTTCACAAAAGCTATTGGAGGTAATTTTCCTCTGTAGACAATTCAGAGTAAGGAAATTAAATAACAAATAGCAAGTGTAGGTACACATTGCCTACAGCAATGGACAGTAAGTAGTAAACAAGTATTGAACACATAAATATAATAATACACATTTTTAAAGAGAGCTATTCAAAGAAGTTACTTGTAACAGAGGAATATGTTTGAAGATGCTTGTTATAAAATGGTTTGATTTGTATGAATGAAATTGAGTGGAAAGGAAGCAGTTTACTTTGTTAGTTAACTTGGTAAAAGCAGGCGTTAAGATACCTCTGTCTTCAAATATATCCTTCCCGTAAAAACAAAAAGTACTGCCTGTTTTAATGTGATAAGGGTAGTTCCAAATAGCTCAAAATTATTCAAAATACTCTTAAGAAACTTTAGCTATTGGTAGTGAAATAAGGCTGCTTTGCCAACTTACATAGTGAACAGAGTTTACGCTTAGTAGTACAAAGCAGGTCATGAACCTGACCCCTAAACAGAAGTGACTATCTCAAGCACAGACCTATCATTTTTGGATGAGATCTCCTGTGTTGATGATGTGGATAGCTTTTTCTCATTTTGTATATTTATATACATATATGTGTGTGTATTTATGCCTAATAATAATTATAGCTCCTAACTTCATCTGGATGCAAAACAGTTGAAATAATTTAAGTATAAAAAAACTTCTTTTCTTAGAAGTTCAGATTATACCACAGAAAAATCTTCTAGCATCAGTTTTAGAATATATTTTCTTTTATATTGTCTGTTTAATTTGTATTTTCATTCTCATTAAGCATTATTTTAAAACCAAAATTCTTTTACAATTGTCTTGGTTTAGTGGTGGGGATGAGCCAAAACCCAGAGAACAGAATTGCTCTCGGTTACTTCCCTCCCCCTTCCCAGGGGAAGATAAAAGGGGAATAAGGAAGAGAGACTTAGAGGCTGGAAATCTAAACTAGTACCAGTTTAATAGAACAGGGAAGGGATAGCAACATGTATAATAATGAAAAATATACAAATATGGACAAAACCCAATTTCAATGGTCACTGATATAAGTGTCTCCAAAAGTCCCGTGTGGCAGAGCTGACTCAGGAAAAGGGTCCAGGGCTCTGCCCAGTATCCAATGGATTTGGATCCTTCAGAGCACATGGCCAGCTGAAAGCAAAGACCAAGAGCCTCTGCTAGACGATCGAGCACAGGAAGGAAGAAGAAAGGAGGAAGGAACAGACATCTCCACCCTCCTGGCTTTTATAGAGTATGACAGAGGTGGGAGGGAATACAGACCCTCTCTGTTCTGTCCCCTGGATCCCTCGGGGTCCTAAACACCACCCTCTCTCTAGGTCCTTGTATTGATACCATAGAATTAACCTGTGCCCCCTCAAACCATAACAACAATGTTCACCAAGTATGTCTCAGCATCTTCAATGTTTCGAAACCGTTCGAAACAGGAAATTCTAAACTAGCCTTTTCCTATTAAAAGGATTTTTATGTTTACTTTTCAAAGAAAAATAAAGTTTGGGGGAAAGTTTCTTTGCTAATTCTATCAAATAGTTGTTTTACTGAGAAAATAATATCCTTCCTCTGAAGCATTTCTGTAAAGTTTTAGAAGATCGGTATGTTGTTGTATATATCTTTTAAGTTGTCCCTTGTGCTAGATAGATTTCACATCAAATTTCTCCTTAAATAAGCAAAACATTCTGCCAGGTATTTCATAATACAACGACATGCTCTTGATCTTGAGGCAGAACGAAAATCCCTGTCTGGGTTCTGTGGGAAACCAAGGGTGATGTTCACAGTGTGCCTTTCTGCACAAGACTTCTATTATTCTGTGAAATACCCCCAAAACAGCCCCACTTGATGCACACTTCTCATTTTAAAGCTGTTCTTTTCCCCTTGTGAGAAGAGGAACTTCCTTCCTTCCCTGTATCAGAATACCAGTTATAGGTTCCTAATCCTATGTCTGCATCATGGACTGTGTATAGAACTGCAGCAACTTTATCTTCTGTCACTTCAGAAACTGTTCAATAGGGCCTCCCAAAACTCAGCTTACCTATTTTGTTGCTCCTATTTCTACTGCTGCAGGGACGTTTAATTATCTTAAACTGCATTATCTGATGAATCACCTCAGGATCTACTTCTGCATTCTTGCTTTCACATATTTGCCCAGATTTATTGGCTTATACTGTATTTCTTTTCCTCTTTGATCTCTTAGCAATGGCTTTTTTCCTATACCAACTTCTTCTCCTTTTCCCACACTTCCTGGTTCAGCAGTACATTTCGGTAAGCCTGATGCATTTTCATCCCTTGCATATTATTTGAGAACCTGGGCGGATCCCACTGTCTTCTGATTTTATCTATGCCATTCACAATTGTCACAGATTAAGTTTTTTAGCTTGAAAAAAATCAAAAACATGTAATATGACTTAAAATTTGTATATGTCTGTGGCTGCCATGGAGGAAAAAGTGTGGTTTTGTTTCCAGATTGAACAAATTAATTATCAATATATTTCAATGCATCAGCACTCCAGCTTGGATGAAACAAAAGACATAAGAAAAAAAAATATTGGTTTGTTTTTAATCCAAATCAGTTTATAAAGTAAAAAAACTCAAGTTTTTATTTACTTACTTTATTGCTTCTAAAAATGTGTATACACTTTGCATGCATGTATCACTGAACAGCAAAAAGAAAGGTTCACCAGGTGCATTATTTGTATCCTCAAATGCACTTCCAGGCTACCAGACAAGAGTGATAATAGGAAATGCATCGAGGTGCAGAATTTCGTCTGCACCAAGAGCTGAATTCACAAGTAGCCTAAATGCCAAATTACATAATTTCTCCTCCCGTAAGTCAGTCGAGTTGTGGTGGCCACTGCACAGCTGCTGGCCTGGGTGGCATCCAGGCAGACACAGTCACAATTGTCCCTTTTCATCTGGGTCATTCTGAATTCCCTCAACAGGAAATGGAACACAAGCAGAAAAGTTTTAAAAACATCCCAGACATGAATCAACAAAAACCCCGAACATCTGCTCATCAAAGCTCATCAGAAAACAGTGTATTTTATTTACACTACTCTTCTGGATGTACTGAGAATGCCTGATGAGGTTAGAGATCACTGGAAAATGTTGTTGGTGTGAAGTGTCCATTGCACTTTCCAGATTACTGGACTAATCTCCCAAAATATATGAAATACAACATATCATATTCATGGCCTCTGCAATTTTATTATTTATTTTAGCATATTATTATTTAGCATATTATTTAGCATATTATTATTTTAGCATAAAGTGATGCAATTTTATTACATCCACAGTTCACATCAAATTCAAGCTGGCCTGTAAAAGGTACAATATTCTAATGAATATTTTAATTTCTTCTGAAGATAAAATAGTGGTAACAAATGTGAAAACCAGGATAATAGAAAGGACAGTTACTGTAAGTTGATTCAGCGGAAGAGTGAGGAATGCTTCCATGTATAAGAAAATAGAAGCTCAGATCCTCAGATAGAGCAACTAAGCATAACCTACTGACTGCATCCCACTCTGCCAGGGAACCAGACCACTGTGTTTAAACACCTAACATACAGTTTTTCTGATCCACAGGCCAGATCATTCTCTGTCCTCATTAAGGATTTATGAGTCCACACGTTCTTGTGAGAAATCTTATTACTGGGGCACATCTAATTTCAGCTTTGTCCAGAGTAAGAGCTCAGATACTTACCATTTTTTTCAGCAATTGGTATTTTTGTAGAGCTACATTCAAGCTCCTACACAAGGAAGTGCTTAGCTCAAAGATGAATGCTGAGTTACCTGAGCTATTTCAGTTATTTTGGAGAGAGGTTCACCTCAGGTATGCTGAGGAAGTGTTGGCTTATGGTGGCTGTGACCTTGTCCTTGCAGATGTCCTCACACTTCTATCTGCATATCAGAAAAGAAACAAAATCTTTTGCGAGAGTAAAATTTGTTGGGGAGCAAAGGGAGTATTTTAATTTTACTTGCCCACTGATTCTTGTGTTTTTCAGGCTTTTTAAATGGTGCATATCACCTTAGCAACAAAACATTACATAGTATTTCCTCTGAGGCTTTTCTGTTTGTGTTCATAGGAAAGCATCTTCCTTAGCAATGAATGCTTTTAAAGGAAGCCAGTGTAGCACCCTGGTCACTCTCTTAAAGAGTCAACTTGGAGATTATGCAGTTTTCTCAGTAAATTCCAGAAGAAGCACAGTGTTGGTTTGGAGAAAGAGGACAACAGCATTGATGAATGACTAGAGCAGCTGTAAGTCACATAAGAGGTAATTATTTTTTGCAAGTGTGGAAAGGAATTTTATTCTGCATGTCTGCTGTGTAGCTACAAAATATTGCTGTCAATGCCAAAAAGGATAAACACCTGCTAAAAGAACTGTGGAGAGGATTATCTCTCTTTCTTACACATACTCTTATGAAATACATACTAGACGTTGGACCATCTCCAGATTTTTCTTTTTCTCTCAGCATTTTTCTAGCCATTAAATCAATTGTTCATCCTTTCTGCCCAACCTGTGAAAAAGACATCTGCTATGTAGAGAGGCCAAGTATCAGCATATGACATGCTTTGGTTACCCTGTGCCAACTTGCTAGGATAGAACATGTGTTTGTCTTATAACTGTTATGTGGTTTGTTGTTGGGATGTGAGGCCGGCACTCTCTCCTGCTCCTTATCCCTCCTTACCAGGTTGGAAAGAGCTACTTGCTGATTTCTCTCCACCTGTGCAGCTGTAGCAATGCTCTGCCAGCAGTGCTAATGCTCCCTTGCCAGTTTTTAAACATTCTGCCAAGTAGAGAGAATTAATAACAAGATCTGAATCATCTCTAAGGTAACCCCAATGCCCCTGTGTCCTATTCCTCCAGTATTATGTCATTTTTCAGCTCCTGTCCAGGATAATAAAAAGGATTTCTTACACTCCCACAGCTGAGAAGTGTGTCAGGATGGGCCGCACCATTTATTTAGGCTACCCTTTTGCCTTTGTGGTTCTAAATGTTTAAAAACCTTTGAGCCAGATTTTACAGTCCATGTCTTGCTGCTCAGCTGGTGCAAAGTGGATGGACTCCAGCCAGAGCTGGCGAGTGGCCACAGACTTTCCCTCGTGCCCGTGAAGGCAGCTGGGAAAGGGCAGCGCGGTTCGTGTCCTTGCAGCCCCTCTGTGGTGCCGCGTGCGAGGCAGCCCAGCCCCAGGTCCCACCATCCTCAGAGGGGAGGCCCAGGCTGGAATAAGCTCTGTGTCTGTGTGTGCCAGGTGGCATGTGGGGACAAAGCTGACCTTGCCACCTCTGAGGACATCCTCATTTAGAGGGGAGCTTTTGATTTTGAGACTAGGAAACAGAAGAGTTGAAACAATTGAGGGTTTGAGTGGAGGTTAAACCAATAGGGAGAAACTACTAAACCTGAATCATAGCCAATAATGTCCACAGTATACATGCCTGCTGTAACTTCAGCAGTATCTTCCCGCTGTGGTGTTGGCTAAACTTACTTGATTCTCTTTCTTTCATTTTGTTTCATTCTTTTGGTCCATCTGCAAGCAGAATCAATGATCTTAAAGCATCAAGATGAGCTGTCAAAAGTGGAAGATGGTTCAGAATGGCTGTGTTCACTTAGTACTGTACCTTCAGGTGCTGACAAGCATTCCTTTTAGGTTTAAAAAAAAAAGATTGTTTCACTTTTGTTTCACTAGGAAAACTTGTCCTTTAGTCTCCAGAGTCCTCTGCAAGCTGCATGATGATGTGCAGAGCACGGACAAAGGGTTAGATCTTACTCCAGTCAGCTGTGTTGTTCATTTCTGCTTCTTGCATCTTTCATTCCTGTTGCAGCCTGGCTGCTTTGGCTGGATATCATCCTTTCCTTCCCTGGTGCTCTGGGAACGTCTGCACAGCCACAAGTCTAATCTGTTACACTCTGATCTTCTCCCCTCCCTTCTCTCCTGTCTCTCTTCTACCACACATGTCAATCCTAAACTTAACTTCATATTCAAATGGCATCCTTGATTATCTCCAGCTATCTGTGATGCATTTGGTTTTCTCCTGGGCATGAAGCCTTTGAGGCTGCAGTTCTGCAGCTTTTTGTTTCTAATTTTGCAGCCTACATCTTCTGTCTACTGTTTGGAAAGAGGACAACACTAACTGCTGCAAGGGCATCCCTAAATACCAGTGTGGAGATTTTGAGACAGTGTAATGTGGTAAAAGGCAAACCTCCTTATAGAAATGTAAACATGCTGTAATACTTTGCCATCCATCTCTCAGTGTCCGTGCATTGGCCCTGTCCTGCCCTGAGCATACAAGCTGTATATTCCCTTGCACATTCCCTTTTACCATATCATATACTCACTGCTTTTGTTAATAAGGTGTTATTCCATGGTGGCTGTGATGATAACAGAGTGGCCAGTGGTAATGAACTGATCTCAAGTGCTATGTAACGCCCTGCTGGGAGGGAGGTGTGAGAGAAATAAGACATCCTTTTAGATGAGGTACCACATGCCACCTTTGTCCTGGACAAAAACGGTCTCCTGGCTTGATACACCTGTTGAAAGAATCTTAATTTTTCCAGGCCCATCTTCCATCTGTTTCACTGTTAATGCCTTAATATGACAAATTAATACATTTGAAAGAACTACCTGGTACAAGCCACTAAATTCCTTTTGGGTCTCTGCTCCATTCGGAGTAAAGAGGCAGTTTCTGAAGGCCTAAAAGTTATCTGGCTTGTGAAGAAAAATCCAATCTCTGGCAGACACTGGAGTTACAAAATTTGACCTACTTAACAAAAAATCCTATTAGATGGATTTACACATGGCTCCCTGAGATCAGACTGTCCAATATGAAGAATATCACCTGAAGCCTTTTAATGGGACCTGAAGTCTTAAAGCTGTTTAATGCTGTCACATATTTTTTCCAGGTTCCTTTTCCTTGAATCTTTCAGATTCTGGTATGAAAAACAATGCAAAATATAGTCTGATCTATGTAGAACTTACAGTTTGGAATATCACGATGGCCAACCACTAAATCCGTTACATTACAATTTGATAAACAACATTGCTGTAAGCAAGAGAAAAAGCCTTTAATCTTTTGTTGCCACAGCTAGTTACATGGCATGGCAAGATGGGCCTCCTCAGAGGCTACTCTGAGCTCTGAAATAGTCAGTTTGCATTTTAGCGTGCTGTAGTCACAACCTTTTTTTTTTTTTACTTCATACTACTTCATTTCACCCCATGATGCAAAGCCATGTGATCTTATTGCAAAGCTAACAGTATTGAGTGTTTTTTTTCTTCAGTCTCTTTCTTGAAGAGTCAGGTGGTTTTGTGAAGCTCTCAGAACTCCTTTCTGTCCAAAAAGAATATATAAAAAAGGAAATTTCTGTCTCCCTTTAGTGTAGAAAAGAGTTTGTGACCCCCAAATACCGTTCAGAAACTAGGGGACAAAACAAAAATACAAGTATATATTGTTACCTTTAAATCCATTTTTTGTATTAGTCTTGTAATTCTTTATAATTTCAAGCAATGATTTTGAAAGTTTGTTTGCTTAGCCAAACTTTGGTTAACAAGGTCCTACCAAAAAAATAAACAAACCAACCCCCGAAACCAAACCCCTGCAAAACATTCTATGAAATCCATAGTTGCTAATAGTTTTTGATTCATTTAGATCATCCCCTGCTCCCTTGTTCTCTTCAACTTCTTCTTATCTTTTAGATAATAATGTTCCTGTAAATAGAAGGTATGATTACCAGAATCCTGGTATCTCAATTGCATAGCTGTCACAATTTCCATAACCTGGGCAAAAGAGCCAAATGCCCATGCCGGCCTATGAATTTGCTTGCTGCATTCCCAGCAAGAGGTACTCAGAGAGTCACCCTTGGCAAAACTTGATAAGATGTTTTCTCCATGAAGCATTGGGGATGGTATTTCTGGGTCCTGAGCAAACACCTTTTTCTCCAGCATCCTCTAATCTAAGCACAAGGAGAGGACATTACTGTCTTGGGCATATTGAGCTCGTACTGGTTATAAGCAATATTGGTTCAGTGTGTATTACAAAACAGAATAGCTTACTTTCTAGGTAATAAAGTACAGATTTCAATTCAGCATTGTCATTTCCTATGTTCTTCATATGAGAACTTACGGGGAATCTTTGACAAAGAGGATATATATATATTTAAAAAATCTATAGTAATAAATATGAACTGGCCATAGCAATAAACTTTCTCCATCCTTTAGCTTTTAAAAATAGCTGTAAATAACTCTGTAAGAGGACTAGATTCCCAGCTGTCATCAAAAGCAAAAAAAGAGGCATTTATGCATTTATCCTCTGAAGGCTGTTTCCCAAGGCTCCCTTCTGACATGACTACTGTGCCAGGAGCTTGCAGCTTTTGCTAACCTCAAGCTAGGGAATCCCCATTGTGGGAAGGCTGGTTTCACAGGTTTAGGATACAGCCCAGGGACTCTTTCACTTATCAGTAAAAAAGTATGTGTGTACATGTGTGTGCATGAGTAGGTGTGTGCATACATGTGTGTGCTTTATTTTGCCCTGTATCTGCAAACAGAAATACTCCTTAGAATGTCACCTCAGCTTAGTTTGACTTGGTTAACTCCAGCTAAGAACATACCTCTTTTCTATATGATACTTCCTGTGTGTCTAAGTCTCCATAGACTTAAACAGTATTACATCTATTAAAATGAGTGCAAATGGAACACTTTAGACCAGTTTTGCATTTAGGTGTCATAAATGATCATGAAAATACAGTGCCTTATGCATTGATTCCTCATTCTTCAGCCCATTGAGTTTTTGCAGTACATTTGACAGGTAGGTATTGACCCTCATATGGTGTTGGTCAATGTTATCTCTTAAAACACTAAAATCTTACTCTCATCTAAACAGAAGTGGGTATCTTCTTTTTACTTCTCTTTCCACATGGATTATTATATTATAAATTACAATATATTAATTTAGCTTGGCTTTACTTTGAATCATACATATGTTTAAAATTTAAAATAAGGTATTTGAAACTAAAATAATGTATTGAAGATCTTTGGTGAGACCTAATGGATTTATAAAAATAGAAAACTGCAAATACAAACACATAAATATTTATGTTGAATTTTCTTATCCCTGTTTATATTTTGTGTAGCATAATCTTTCTGACATAAGATTAGGCTTGGTATACCTCTGGTTTGTGACAGAAAATTGAGAGCAGCTCATATCAATCATAATAAAATACAGTATGCAATGAGTTAATATCAGCACTGCAAACATGTAAGCTTTTTAACGTGTGACTAATGTATGTGCACGTCTTGCCCTTCTGAAAAGGCCCATTCGGGGCTTAAAATTAAATCCTGGCTGAATTGTTTTTCAGTTAAGAAAATAAGGGGAACAAAGCTTCTAAACCACCTTGTGATTCATAGATACACTTCATAGAGTGCACATGGCAATGGCTGTTCCTTCAGTCTGATTCTGCTTTCCCTGACAGTGATGAAAATCAGAAGTAACTCCAACGAAGTCAGTGGAGCTACCTGGGGTAAGATGAGAACAAAATGAGGAATTTATTGTCACAGTTGTGGAGCAAATATCTAACAGTGATGGATTATTTCGTTATGGACTATGACACAGCTTGAATGAAGAAAAAATAGTAGTGGCCTATAAGCAATTGATTTTTTTTTCTAATGCTGAATGCAGGTAGACACATTGTTTGCCACTGCTCTTATGCAGAGAAACAACTGGAAAAGTACAAAGAAACTACTGGATGTGAAGGTCTTTTACAAAGATATTTCCAGTTTAATGATTGAAACACAGTAGTTTGCCTTTTTATAAAGGAAAGTATATGTCTCTGAAACTGCTTACAAAGTCTGCCTGATACAAAACAGATTGGAGAAATGTATGCCAGAGACTTCTAGAAATACTCGTTTGTTGCTAGTAATCTTTGAGTAAATTCAGATTCATTTGGATTAATATATTTTATTGTGTGCCAGTTTGAACTATTGCATCTTTCAATTACTAGTAACATATTTAATAAAATGATGAATGACTTTGTGTTAAAAAGGTCAATCTAGACTAATTTCTGATGTTTCTTTCAAACTGCTGTTAACTCCCCTCAGCTTTACATTCATACAGGTTAGTACAATGTTTATATATGGTTCATAGTGAACGTTGCAAGTTACTATCTGGTGGTAGTAGCACTTAATAAGCCATTTAATTTATCTTTTCCTTGCTGTTCCTTGTCCTCTGCAAATTATCTAACACTCAGTTTTGATCCTTAGCAAAACAGATGCCACTGTATTTCTCTTCTAAATGATCAGGTAATACAGAGTACAAACTGACAATTCTAACTGCTTAAAGTGCAGAGGGCAGAAGTTTCATTCAGGATAGAATTTCAATAGCAAACAGGACTTCAATAAATTCAGTGAAAGGAAAGCAAAAAAAAAGATGTTGAACTATTACTTTTGTTTGTTAAGAAGATTAAAAAGGAGATACTAACAAGATGGGGAATTTAAGAATCAAAAACTCTAATGAAAATTACTTAGAATACTATTTTAAAGTATTAAAAAAAAAAAAAAAGTGAAGAATCAGAGTCCTAGGCTCAAAAAATGCCTAGCATGATGAATCCAGACATTGGCAAATGTAAAACATTATAACTATGGGACTGTAATGGTTTCACTGAAGGGAAAGGAAGCTACCAAGGGAATCCCCAGGGATAGACAGCTTTAGATTTTATTCAATGCCTTTAAAAGGATTCAGAGGAACTACAGAAGCTGTCTAAGAAAGAGAATAAATAAACTTACTGTTACAAGAGGCCAGGTGTTCTCTTTCTCGATGTGAGTGCATATGAACAAAGATATAGTAGATCTGTAGATATTATAGATTGAAATGGCCATGGAAAGGTGGCGATTTCAAAACTCATCAAGAATTTTGTTTATGGTTTTGAAATTATACCTTGAAAATTATGCTTGCAGGATGTTGCTGATGGCAAAAATACATCATTCTTGAATTATCAATTGGAGATTGCTATGATTAACAATATCTTGAGTTATACTAGTAAAGTCAAAGAAGAACTATTACAAGTAAGGCAACAACTCATGTCAGATTTTAAACCAGTATCTGAACATTAGCAAGTATGATAGAACTGATAGCGAGTGTAATACATAGCAACTGCTTTTTGGCCTTTTTGTGAAGCAGCTGGTGTTGCATGTGGAAAGAGGTAGGATACTGGATGGATTGGACTTTGTTTTGTTCAGTGTCAAAAATTATATGCTGTAAAATAAAAATAATAGAAATTACTCTCAAATAAAGTTATACAAAGCCTTTCTCTCAAAGTTCTCTGGCCAAAATCTCTCTTGGATAATTTGTCCAATTATATTGAGAGTGGTAGGACTGTAGTAATTTATCCCAGATGACAATAGGCATTAGAGCTTTAAGATAAGCTATAAAAAAGAAGAGATTTCAGCAAAACAAGCACTGAGAATTAATCAGTCTTTAACTCCTTAACAAAAACTACCATAAAGCTAATAAATGTTTTTTAAAATTAATAACAATATAAGGGGAAAATCTAGTTTTGGAGGGGAAGCAACATTTCATTCTGATGCTCAAGTGGAATCATGTTAAGTTTCTTCACAGGGAGCAGCTCCTGTGTTTCCTGCTGTTAGCTTGTAAAACACACCTTCAGGTGATGCCATTGAGCTAGTACAGCTGGCTAATGTTTGTGTGGAAAACTGAAAAACTCAAATGCTTCAAGCTAAATATTAAGTTACTTTTTGAACAACTAAAATTACTGGATTTGGGAGCACTAAAATTATAAAAATAAATGATGGAATGGTAGAAAGAAAGACATGGTGATTTCTGTATTATTTATTATTGTATTGCTGTCACGGACTAGTTGCCTAAACAGTAATGGTGAAACAGACTTGTATATCTGGTGCTGTGACAGTCTAAGTTATTGCCAACTCTTTTACCATGGAGTGAAAAACTTATTCAAATATGTAGAAAAAAAAAAAAAAGAATTAGTATCCATATCATAGAAAACATTGTTGGGGTTTCTTCAATGATTAGTCTTAGGATGGCCACCATCCTAAGTATAGTATCTTATATTCTTAACTACAGCAATAAGTTCTGTGAATACTGTCTAATTAAAAAAAACAAAACAGGTGGACAAATTCCTCTGCTTTCTCGTAGCTCAAAACCACCATACTACAAATGTAACGACAAATATATAGAAAAAGGGAAGTTAGCCTAAAAATCTAAAATCGGTTTCGGTGAAGTTTTAAAACAAGATTTTTCATAGATGGCTGGAAGAGCTCGTGCCATGTTAGATTTTGATACATAATTTCCATTAAGTAGTTCAGGAGAGACAAGTATGGGGTGTTGCCCTCTACATCACAGAATCACACAGAATCACAGAATTCTAGGGTTGGAAGGGACCTCGAAGGATCATCTAGTCCAACCCCCCTGCCAGAGCAGGGTCATCTAGAGTACATCACACAGGAACGCATCCAGGCGGGTTTTGAATGTCTCCAGTGAAGGAGACTCCACAACCTCTCTGGGCAGCCTGTTCCAGTGCTCCGTCACTCGCACAGTGAAAAAGTTCTTCCTGATATTCACATGGAACCTCCTATGCTCCAGTTTGCATCCATTGCCCCTTGTCCTATCATTGGTCGTCACTGCAAAAAGCTTGGCTCCATCATCCTGACCTTCACCCTTTACATATTTGTAACCATGGATGAGGTCACCCCTCAGTCTCCTTTTCTCCAAGCTAAAGAGACCCAGCTTCCTCAGCCTTTCCTCATAAGGGAGATGTTCCACTCCCTTAATCATCTTTGTGGCTCTGCGCTGGACTCTCTCAAGCAGTTCCATGTCCTTCCTGAACTGTGGGGCCCAGAACTGGACACAATACTCCAGGTGTGGCCTCACTAGGGCAGAATAGAGGGGGAGGAGAACCTCTCTCGACGTACTACCCACCCCCCTTCTAATNCGTGTCCATCAGGACCCCCAGGTCCCTTTCTCCTACAGTGCTCTCCAGCAGGTCAGCCCCCAGCCTGTACTGGTGCATGGTGTTGTTCTTCCCCAGATGCAAATCAGCAACCATCTCGAGTGCATGGAGCTCTACCTGAGTATGGATGAGAAGTTGACTGAAAGCTTATGGGTCAGGATTAAAGGGAGGGCAGGGGTAGGGGACACTATAGTGCATGTCTGCTACAGTCCATCAGGAAGACCGAGCTGGCAATGTGTGCTTGCAGCCCAGAAAACCAACTGTATCCTGGGCTGCATCAAGAGAAGTGTGACCAGCAGGTCGAGGGAGGTGATTCTCCCCCTCTACTCTCATGAGACCCCACCTGCAGTACTGTGTCCAGTTCTGGAGTCCCCAGCATAAGAAGGACATGGAGCTGTTGGAGCAAGTCCAGAGGAGGGCCACAAAGATGATCAGAGGGCTGGAGCACCTCTCCTATGAAGACAGGCTGAGAGAGTTGGGATTGTTTAGCCTGGAGAAGAGAAGGCTCCGGGGAGACCTTCTAGCAGCCTTCCAGTACTTGAAGGGAGCCTACAGGAAAACTGGAGAGGGGCTTTTTGTGAGGGCATGTAGTGATAGGACAAGAGGTAATGGCTTTAAACTGAAAGAGGGTAGATTTAGATTAGATACTAAGAAGTAATTCTTTCCTATGAGTGTGGTGAGACACTGGCACAGGTTGCCCAGGGAAGTTGTGGCTGCCCCCTCCCTGGAAGTGTTCAAGACCAGGTTGGATGGGGCTTTGAGCAATCTGGTCTGTGACAGGGGGGTTGGAACTAGGTGATCTTTAAAATCACTTCCAACACAAACCATTCTATGATTCTATGATTCTATGATAGTTACACTAAAAATCTTGTAAGGGCAAAAAGTGAACATTGCTGGTATGTGGAGACAAGACTTTAATGTTAATGTAATTTAAGTCTTAACAGTCTAATCAAAATACAAGTTAAGATTAGTCTTACTAGAATCATGTTACTTGTTGGACTTACAGTGCTCATCCTCCTTCCACATCAGGTAGGGGCAAGGGGAGCTGGACCATCAGACATGTGAGGTGTTTCCTAGGACAAGTGTCATGTTGATGAGGGTTTCTTCCTCCATGGTCCTCTTGAGGGCCTTTCTATATTTCCTAGTGCAGTCTCCTTACTTGATCTTTCTTCTTGGTTCCCAATTCCAATTTAAGCAGTTTTTCTGTTCTCTTTGTTATCCTAGTTATCTCTTTGTTATCCATTTCACGCGAGTGACCAGCCACTGACCACTGTGATTTGCGATTACAACACCAGACCTCTCTGCTCTTCACCTCTATCTGTATTTCTCTACATTGCACTTTTATTTTAACTCATGGACTTTCACCCTATGCAAAAAAACTACTTTGTCATTATCTATTAATTAGGAATAGGTGCTGTACCATACAGCTGCACACAGCTGACCTGAAGCTAATATGTATTTAGGCTATAGTCAGCTGACTGCTAAATGTTTGCTAAAACAAGCTGGAATCAGCTCAGGCCAAGACAAGTTCAGGCAAGTCTAGAGGCCTACACTATTAGGTCAATAAAAAGCCTTTGGTCTTTTCTTAGTAATGGCAAAATCATGTTTATTAGTGTATAAATTGGGTACTTCAAGTTATCTACACCTATTTTTGGATATGGGTATTTATTTCATGGCTTAGGTTCATAGCTTGTTGAAACAGGTGTTGAGCCATTCTCAGCAGAAGGACACTCCTGCTGGGTTGTCCCATCGTGCTAGGAGTGAGCAGGCTGGCTTGCACGGAGAAGAGACTGTGGGACCAGCACTGACAGAAGAAATACACAGAGGATGGCGAAACAGTGAAATAGAGTGGCAAATGAGATGGTGGATGATGCCTTCTCTGGAGAGATGCTGACAACCAGTACATTGGGAAAACGTGATTTCAAGAGAAAATTGAGGCTATGATTTAAGACACTGTCACATGCTCTTGTTAGGAGATGATGGGTCTTTACAATAACATTGGCACAACCCCCCCCACACACTTTTAATGTAATATATGCATATTTGCAGACTTTCAGTATCACAACAAAGAACTTTGTAGCAGCAACCTAGTAATGAATAAATGCAATTATAAATAATCAGAACAGCCAAAGCAGACTTCACAAGAACCCGCAAAAAGTGGCTATTTATTGTTAATGAGTGAAAGAATATTAACTAGAAAGCTGATGCTAGTGTATGTTCCTCATCACTTCTTACCTCCTTGACTACAAACAAACATTCATTTGAGAACATGCTCATATACAAATTACATTGTGAAAGTTAATCAAAGAACCTGTATCTAAGTTAAAGGAATTATATTCTCCTTTCAACTGATTCTTAACTTGAGAGGAGTCTGCCCCAGTTTTAGTTTTAAAATGAGAAACTAGGAGATCCCCTTTAAAAGGTAAATCTGTCTGCTAAACTAAAAAAAAAAAAAAAAAAGGCAAACAAATGAGCAAAAAACCCTTTTTAATTGCTAATAGAAGCAAATTCCTTTTTAAGCATTCAGTTAGTGTACAAGACAAACTTCTGTATTCTTCACTGGGAAAATACCATAGCTCCTGATGTTTTGATAAACACCCCTCTTGAGTCTTGAATTCTCTGTTCATCTTGATTCGTATTCTGTCTATATGAGTTTCTTCACTTCCTCAGACTTGATGTAGTTTTAAAAGCGGGAGCACAGATGAAAAGAGAGGGAGAGACTGTGTTGTTAGACCTGGACAGAATCTGACATGCCTTTCTTTGTCTCTCTAGTTCCCTCTTCTGTTTTATTTGAATTAGAATTGTAAAGTAGCATGTTTCTGACTGATAGCACATAAATGGTGAAGAAATGCAGCACCTCCTACCATTCCTGTCAGTCTGACTCAGTGAGATCTCAGGGGTTATAAGGCCAGAAGGGTTGACTCTGTTCATCTACCTGGGCATTCTGCCATACATGGGATGTAGAATTTCTGATTATTGCATGTAACCAAGAAGACTTCTAGTTAAGCATCTCTTGTCAGTCATGCATACTGAACAAATGCATGGCTTACCAGCCACAGAACACAAATTTATATCAAGGAAATAAGCAGCAGAAATTCTTTCCAACAGATTTCTGTTTCATAGAAAACTTTTGCTAAAGCTGGATACAGTCTGCGTATACAGGATATCATCTGAACAATGATAATTAAGGGGTCTGTCCATGTTTAGATGGCTTTTGTGAGACTAGCTTACCCAAACCACATAGGGATGTTGCAGTCAAGTCACAGAGGCTTAGCTGACATGATCTGAGGGGTAAGGCTGGGGAGTAGTTTTCAACAAAGGACAGAACAAGGCTGAAGTACACATCTTAGTCAATAGAAAAACATACCAGTAGCCCTGCTAAAATCATAGAATCACAGAATAATTTGGTTGGAAGGTACTTTTGAGCTCCCACTCAAATATGGGCCAACTTCAGCCTTAAAGCAGGTTGCTCAAACCTTTGTCTAGTCAGATTTTAGGTATCCCAAATCTTCTCTGGGAAATGCCTTCCTTTGACCACCTTCATTGTGAGAATTGGAAATTCTGGTTTTGGAGGTTGCATCTATTGAGCCTCTTCTTTTTACTGTGCACCACCAGAAGAATCTGGCTCCATCTCCTTTATACCCTCCCACTATGTAGTTAAAGAGAGCAATAACATCCCCCTTAGCTTTCCCTTCTGTTGCTGCCTTCTGTCTTGTGTGAGGGCTGTGAAGGATGTAGTTCTCCCAGTTTAAATTGCACTTTGTGAACCAGGAAAGGCTTTGGCCCAAAATATTTAACCTCAAGTAAGCAAAGCAATTATTCCTCAAAGAGTTAATATCCTTCTGATACTACATTTGAGTAGCAATTCAAAAAGAGTAAGGAACCTTATTTAGAGTCATTTACGCCAGTAATAACCTTTTTCAATCTTAGTTATGGTGTCACTAGTATAATATTATAATAAGAAGATTTCTTTCCTCTGCCTTAAGGTAAAACTAACTGCAGAGACAGAAAATGCTCATTGTAGGTTAGACTGTGCTGGTTATATGCCCTCTTAGCAGGGAATAAAAAAAGCTGTGACATTTCTCCATTATGTATTCTGTAGATTATCATATCCCCTCCACCTCAGCCCATCCTTTTTCTGCAACACTTGGTGCAGAAGCAGTTCTTGAAAACCGGTGAGTGTCAGGATTTAAGTTGTTCCTGACTTCAGTGGGTAGCACATGAGGAATTAGTTACACAAGAAGTAGGGATAATCTAATTGCGTGGAAATATCCTCCTTCTTAGATATGCAAACACACAATGCCAAGGGCTGATTTTTCTGTTTCAGTGCCTCTGAAGATGGGGGCACAACGTAAGGCTGATTGTTTTGTCGGTCTGCTAGCCATGGGAAAAAAGGAGCAATCACCTTTCAGGCACTATTTCCCCAGTCCGCTACACCTATGTGAGCTAATGGAGGAAGGCTAGAGGAGGCAGAAATAAGAGGCCACTGTGGTTCTGACCCCCAACACTCTCCTCACAGCAGCTGGGTCATCAGGACGGCATGTAAGTACACCTGGTGCATGCCTGGCTCCTGCTGCTCCCATTGCTAGGAGGAAGCAGGGGACAGAAATGTGACTTTCTGGGTCACAGTGCACACCCAAATCTGCCCCTGAGCTATGCAATTATACTTTTTCCTTATTCAGGGCTCATGCTGACTATGTGATCTAAATAAATTTCAAAGCTTCTATTCATGTAACGGTGATTAGATAAGGTGGCACAATGGCTGGTTTTGGCTGGTTTTGTACAACTGCAGTGCACTCTGTGTATGCAGAGTCTAGTGAAATGCTGAAAAGAAAATTCTGAAATAATACTTTCTTTAACTGAAATTTGGGGTTTCAACTTATAAATGAGAGGTATTTTTGAAAGAGTTTTAACTGATATTTTTCTCTCCTGGGAGATATATGCAAAGCTCTCTACCACATAGATAAGGCAATGACAAAGCTAAATTTAATGCATTAAATGTCATACTTACAAATTTTCTGGTGGGCATACATTGTAATGGTGTTTACAACATGAATCAGCATAATTGTTCATGACAGGTTGTTTGTATCATTTTATCTTTCCTCCAACAGAGACAGCTCTTTACTTCTTTGAAAAGTTGAGTATCTCCTATACTTCATAACTGAATTTAATGTTTTTATAAACTCCAACAGAAATACCTTTTGTCTTTGTTCCTGGTGGAATTATTATGCAGGATGAACATTTTTGATCTTAGTATAGCTCTTCTGAACCATAAATATATTAAAGCAAAACATCCAACATCAGGTGATTATAAATGTACAAATGTCAGAAAATCTGAAGTTATTGTTCCCACACATATTGTAATTTCTTTTTGCTGGGTATATGCAGTACTTATTATTTCTCAGTAATGCTCTACTGTACTTAATTTTTATTTCATTGCCACCTTACACATGATTTATGATTACTGCAGGAGTTGTTAATTCAGATTTTCCAGGTTTTATATGTTCGTGCTGTACATTTTTCCAATGTGCATATGGAAAGGTGTAGCGGGTCCTTATTTAGTGTGGAAGGAGGAAGCAGAGAAAAGTAGGGAAAGAAGGGAAGATAATTAGATAGATAACAGCATACATTCCTGAAAAGTACTACGTAATTGTGTCAGAAGTCTATCCCTGAATTGATGCTTCTTTCAGGCCTTGTACTGTAAGTAAGTCAACATCTGATTTGGATGTATTTGTATTGTGACTTCTCAAAAATGCACATTATGATGGGATAGTGTAATGAGAAGCAGAAGCACTTGTAGCCATGAAGTCTCTCCTTGCCACTACTTGTGTGCAGCTGTAGTATGTAAAGACTGACAATTTGGTGAGCTCAAGATGAAAGCACTAGAAGCAAAAGAAAAAAAACCTAAATGTATTCAATAATATATTGTCAACAACAGCCAGGCTACAATTTTAAACTGGATATATTTGTTCTAAATCTGATTTAGAGTCATTCTGCCAGGGCAAAGTTAAAAACTGAAAGTGAGGGAGATTGAGAACTAATAGTATCATCCTGACTCCTTTTTAGAAATAGGCTAAGTAAAGTGCATACTGAAGTATGTCAGTCTGGTCTGTCACAGTGACTTCCACATACTATGGAAATGCAAACCATGGCACTGCAGAATCAGAATGGGATAAACATTAAGAAATTACTAAAAATAACAGAAATTCATGAAGATCTTAAAGAAGAAATTAAAAAAAAATCAGAAAGCAAGAGGTTTTGCATAGGTCTGGGATAAAAAAAGGAACAACAAAGCATGAACATAAAAACAATTATGTTATTAATGTGGTTTACACAGAAATTTGGTTTGGTATTTTTTAGCACTGGTTAAATTATCACTGTCCTGTAGAGAGGAATATATTTGTGAGCAGTCATTGGAAGCCTTCAAAGTTTTCACAGTGTCAGAGTAACATAATCTATCCAGTAGGGCTCAATAATGACACAGCAGAGTTTATTTATTTTTACTTTATTTATTTATTTTCTACCAATTAATTCTATTTATTAATATTTTTTTTTACTGTTTTGAAAAACAACATGATGTTACGTTGTGTTGTATCCTTGGATCACTGAAACACATCATCTCTAGGTGCCTGTGACAGACCAGGCCTTGACATCGAGCTACATACTCAGAAGGTTTATATTACATGAAGTGAATAAAGGCCGGCCAAGTTCTTTTTCCGTAAAATGGGAATAATACCTCATCTCTGTTACAAAAAACAAGCACAATAAAGCACATTTTAAGATGCTGAGATACAATGATACTAGAAGCTACCTGAATGCTAAGGAAAAGGAATCTGAAGATTATAGAAGAAGTCATAATTAATAGAAAATATACTCTTTTTTTCCTAATTTTATCTTTTTATTTGCCAAATCACATGACCGAAGGCTTTTTGTTTATGGAGAGAATAAAATCGATTATGTCATCAGTCAAATTAGTGGAACAAGCAGCAGTCAGTTTAGCTCATAAACTCACATCTCTTTTTTGCTTTTTGAAATATGTATTATGCTGTTAAAGTTCACATTTTTATATAAAAGAAAGAAATAAACAAATATAATAGAAGTGGTGACAGCTACTTATAAATGGTCAAAAGCATCAACTGCTGATGATTCTGCTTACTTCAATGCCTATGAAATATAATTTTCCAAAGCATGGAAAAGGCAACGTGTTCAATAACCCTCTACCTCCTCTTTGGGAATATATTTCATAAATGACATACAAAAATAAAGAGAGAGAAGAATACAGGAGCATCCTACTTTGGTTTCCCTTACAGTCGGTATTCAGCTTTCTGGCTCTTCTTGCACTCTCAAAAGTATGACTACTGATAATACTAAAATGTCATTGCTACATGGTAAACCCTTTCACTAGTGCTGTGCATTATCAAACGAACAGCAATGGGTGTATTTCTCATTTCCTTTCTATTTCCAACCGTTTCTTCTGTTTCTCACTGAACTCTAGCATAGAGCTTTATCTCTTTTAGCTTGATATGACTGCATGCAGAGATATCCAAGGGAGTCCTGGTGAAATTTTGAGAAGGTGACAACAACAAGGTCCAGATACAAAATGACTGAAAACCATTTCAAAGAACTCTGATTTTTCTACTCTGGAGAAAAGCATTCAATCCTCAAAATGGAATTCACTTACAAATGATAGAATTGCTGAAAGGAATTCATGTGGAAGTATAACATAGTCATGACTATTTTTTGCCTCCAGTAGGATGGAATTGCTACTAACAAAATATCCAGGTGATCTTTTCATCTAGTGTTATTCAAAACCTTTGGTTTTAAGCTTCCAACAGATATAGAACTCTTACTTCTCATAGTTACCTGAAAAATCATTCATTAAACATAATTAGAAATGAGTCAAGACAATGTGGGCAATGCCTAGACTTCATGTTATGCTTTGATCAGGAGCCTTGCTTTTTGAGCTTCCTGAACTCCTGTTTCCAGGACCAAATTAGAATTTTTTGCATATTGCATGCAGGTTTCCTGACTCTTCAAGAAACATTCCAAAAATGGGTCTTCCTCAACAACCTTAGCGGCTTAATAGCATGACAATTGTAGAACAGAATTAACAGCAGAACTACCCAAGGACAAACTGTACAACCAGAACAGAAGTAGTATGTTCATTTGAGTATTATTTGTTGTTATCTTCATAGCACTGGAGAACTGTAGTAAGAGAAAATAACTTACACGTTTATGTACAAAAGAGAGAGACCATTGTTACTAAAAGCGATTGCATCTATGGGTTAAGTGGGACAGCAAGAAGAGAGCAAAAGATGGGAGAGTTCACTCATATAGGGAGACATGAAAAGTGTTCTTAACATTGTGCCAGACTAATAATTGTCAAGCCTTCTTGCAGGTGTTATGAAAGAGCAGTATTTGAGGAAGGATAATGAGGTGACTAAGCAAATGCTCACAGGGAGCCTTGGCTGGGCCTGCAGAACCACAAAGGAGAAAGCAGAGTTGAATGCTAGATAATCTAGTAAGTGGGCATGAGATTAACATCATTGATCTCCAGCGTCTCTAAAATAAAAGATAAATTGATAGAGGTAAGTCAGAAAGGGCATAGAAGGTGGGTAGAAATATTTATGTTTGATGCAATGAGGAAAGAAGAGCAGGATAAAGGAATACAAAGAAAGGGACATTATCATCACAATAATGGACAAGAGACACTGAGTAACATTGTGGATGGATATGAATGAGGAAAAATTACATCTGTCAAAAATTAATAATGTTAAAATAGGTGAGAAAAAGGATGGAATTATTGTGAGTTTACGCTTCAGGATTGATACAATACACTAAATACTAAGAAATTTAAACTAATAAGATTGTACATTAGCATGTTTAATGTGGTATCTTATTAGAGAGTTCTGATGTGTAGGTTAAGAGCCTGCCTCATAAATAAGATGTGGTTTTTATGCTACTACAGTATTTAAGAAAGTAAATAGGCAGTTCAAGAAGGAAAATTATTCATGTTGATCCTGAGCTCATGAGGAAAGAGTAGAAAGGCAGAGGACAAGTTTCAGTCTGTTAAAGGCACAGACTGCAATATCAAATGTGTAGGTTATACATATCAATAAAGATGTCAAAATATCTAGGAAAGCAGAGACAGAATACATTTATAAAGGTTTGAGGAGAAACTTCAGGTGATACGGACTGGTAGGTAGGAAAGTAAACTAGGTGATCTGAGAGGGACCTGGCAAAAAAGTATAATTAAAGGGGTTATAAGCGATGGGTTCAGAGAGCTTAAAGAGAAAGGAGTGTTGAGTAGTAATTGTAAAGGCAAATGGAACTAAGACTGGCACAAATTCAAGCTCTGATTGGGAGGAAAGGGTGATAACCAATGTGTGTGTTAGCATATATGCCTGTATGGGTGTATTTATAAGCTTAGAAAATACAGGCTATACTCCAAAGGGAAGCACCATTACCTTTTTTTTTTCCTCACTGTAGCTTCATTGCCACTTTTTTTTATAGGAAGTATGTGGGTTGTTTTTAGAATTTAGCAATTTCATGAGAGTAAAAAGGGCATAACAGTGGCTTAATTTATGAAGGATCTGTATTAAATTTTTCCATTAAGAGCTTTGTTTGACTAATTACATAGGTAAGTGCTAATATAACTTGTTTATATTACATTTAGCATACGATATGCAAGAGGATGGATGTTGCTTTTCTAAACGTCCTTCGTTGCAGAAAAAGATAATGAGATCTATATAAAGTCCTGAAATCACAGCCATTTTATCAGGCCCACTATGTGAGCTAATGCAAGACTACATACAGACATACTGCATTGACTGCTGATCATTTTATACCACTTTTAATGCCTTGAAATGAAAAGAGAGAAATTAGTGGGGAAGTAAAGAGAGAAAATGGACTATAAATAATGTATTTCTGACATTTTGAATCTTACCCTATTATTAGTCTTTTTATATGGGAAAAAATCCAGTCAAATCAGACAAGTGTTCAGATTTTCTGCATTATCCCACATACAAGGATTATAGAGGATACTCAAAGCAGTGTTGCAAAGTAGTGTATTTTTTATAAGGATCTAAAGTGAACCATGAATGGGAACGAACACAAATAGGTTTCCCTAGCTATGATGCTTCATAATACCACTATTATTTGTTGTTTATACTGCAATAGTTGATATTTTGTCAGCATTTCTTTCATAATAATATCATTAGAAGTCTAAAGTGTGCTTATGCAACCTTGCTTTAGTCTAAGAATTGACTGCTAAAATCTCATCTAAATTATCTTGTCTTATTTTAAGTAAAGGAAGGAGAAAGATAATAAGGAGCAATGGTAATAATTTCAGGCACATTTGTGTTCCAGTAACATAAAACTTAATTTGTTTCCTAGTCTGAACTGTTGCATATAGGCCAAAAAAAAAAGCTGTCTGGATATGTTTATTTAGGATTACATCAAAGGACTTGACCATGTGGGAAATGAGGGGTCATGAGGAAGCACCTGGGGTACAGAGTGATGGAAGACACTCTCATGCTCTCACCTGGTGAAAATTTGTGACTGTAGTCCAACCCCAAGTGTCCGTGCCTGAATGCAAGCAGTATGTGGAACGAACAAGAAGTTTTAGATGTCCCTGCATGCTGCCAAACCGGGACCATGTGTGGGATTACAGAGAGAAGTGGGATGACTGACAGGATAGGAGTGCTGCAGGGGATCTAGGAGGTGGACACAGGCTCTTCAGGAAGGACGGGCTGGGAAGGTGAGGAGCAGGAGCTGTGCTCTGTGCAAAGGGGTGGCTGCAGTGTGCAAGTAGTTGCCTACAGGATAAGCTGGCCCAGAGCATGGGGTCAGGAGCAGAGGATGGGTGAGCAGGGGTGGTATGATAGTACATCTGCTGTACACTGGCTGGTTAAGAAGTGGAAACAGAGGAAACCTTTAGATGTGTGGATGAAGCCTCAAAACAGTAGGCTCTGTCACACACAGGGGACTTCAGCTGCCCTGATATCTGACCAAAAGGCAATAGGACAGAGTGAAAGCAATGCAGGAGATTTCTGGATAGCATTCAGATGATTTCTTGAAACAGGTAATGAAGGACATAACTAGAGTAGACCTGTTGAACTTAAAGTTACGAGCAAGGAAGAGCAAGGCTGGAGTTGTACAGAGCGATGGCAGCCTTGTCAGCAGCAACTATGAGATTCTGAAGTTAAAGACAGGGAAGTAAGCAAGACAAATAGAAGAGTCATAGTCCTGACTTTAAGGAGAGCAGCTCGTTTATGAATCTTCTTGGCGTGATCCAACAGACTTCTACCCTTGAGAGGAAGGGGTCCAGGAAGTCAGGTGATCTTCCAAGACAGTTTCCTCAAAGCACCAAGATGGTCCATTCTGATGTACAGCAAGTCAAGCAAGCATGGCAAAAAGCACAGATAAATGGGGAACTCCTGACTGAGATCAAATGCAAAAAGTAGTTCACTGAAGATGGAAGGAGGGACAGACTATCTGGAAGATTACAGAAACATGGCTCAAGCATGCAGATATAGAGTAGAATTAAAACCAACAAAAGGGTGTGAAGGGCTTCTGAAAGCATATTGGCAGCAAAATGAGTAAAATCCTGTAGGAAGTAGTGGCCAAGGACACAAAAGTCTCACTGCCTTTTTATCTTGAATGTTACTGGCAAGGTCTGCCATCAGGCCTTCCAAATCACTAAGCTTAGTGGCAGAACTAGAGTGAAGAAGGACTGAGTCAGAGACCTTTTAAGCCAGTTGGATTTATGCAGACCCATGGAACCAGATGGGGTCCATCCAAGGATGCTGAGGGAACCAGCTGACATAATTTAAGGCTGTTCTCTATGGTCTTCAAAAGATTGTTAAGGGGAGATTTATGATGACTGGGAGAAAGAAAACTTCACCCCCATGTTCAAACAGGGGGAGAAAGAGGATTTGGGGAAGTTCAGGCTGGTCAGCTTCGGCTCAGTCTACAAGAGGATTATGGAGCAAATCCATTTCTACATATATGAAAGGCAAGGTGATTTGGAATAGCCTGCATGGTTTTACTGGGTTAAGACTGTGCCTGACCAATTTTATGGCTTTCTATGATCAAAATACTGGCTCTGTGGACAAGGGAAAAAACAGTAAATGTTTAGCTTGACTTCAGCAAGGCTTTTGACATTACCTCATATGGTATTGACAGCTAAGATAGAGTTTGGGTCTGTGAGCGGTAAGGTGGGTGTAATATAGGCTGCATTGTCATACTGCAAGTGGTGTGGTTAGCTGTACAAAACCCAAATTGCAGCCAAGTATTGGTGGTGGGTCTCAGGGGTCCATAAGGAAATTAATAATCCCTATCAACTCTGTTGATGACTTGAACACCATGACAAAGTGCATGCCCCAGAAGGTTTGCAGATCATACCAAACTCGGGGAAATGACTGATATGCTGGACAGAAATAAAGTTCAGCAAACACAAACACAGACATTGCGTCTAGAATAGGATAATCTCAACAGTAAGACCTGGGGGCTGATGGGGTAGAAAGCAGCTTTGCAGTAAAGGACCTGAGTTGAATATGAGTCATCAATGCTCTGGGTTTGTTCAGCCTTAAGGGTCCAGGAGGGATCTTATTGAAGTCTTCAGCTGACTGTTGGGAAGGTGTGAAAGGAGCCAGACTCTTCCTCATGGTGCTCAGCAAAAGGAGAGGAGGCAGCACTCAAAAGTTGCATCAATGGAGTTTATGGTTCTGCATTAGGAAAATTTTGAAGCACTAAAATAGGTTGCCTAGAGAGTTTCTGGATTCTCCATCAAAATTCAGATCTTCAGAGTTCAAATGAACATGCCTTGAGCAACATGCTGTAATTGTCCCTGCTAGGAGCAGTGAAATGAAATCAGGTGGTCTCCAGAGTTCCCTTCCAGCCAAAATTATTCTATGATTCTGTGACTGTGACAACAAATATGAACAAAATTCTTTGTAACGGTACCAGAGATGAGCTAAAGGCCGAGGTCCCATGTGAACTCTATTCATAAGCAAATATCTAGCTTTAACTTCATCAGTACTTTTGAATGTTGATGAATGGAGGCACAGGGCACACAGACAAGGATCTGGGATGCCCTAGGATATGGAGGTTGAAGACATTTTCTATTTAATTCCCCCACAGGGTCTTCCCACAAAACCAGCTTCCCACTAGGAAAAAAGTATGACTGACTTCAGTTAGCATGGAAGACCAGGTCTGCAAAAGCACTTAAATGTGTAATTCCCTTGTTTTCCATAGGATTTTCTGATACTTTCTGGTTCTGGTCTTTACATTCTGGGAGGTCCTTTTGAGAAATAAATATTATTTATTCCCTAGAGGGTCTTGTTGCCTATAATTTAAAGACATATTTTCATAGAATCATAGAATGGTTTGAGTTGGAAGGGACCTTTAAAGATGATCTAGTTTCAACCCCCCTGACATGGACAGGGGCACCTTCCACTAGATCAAGTTGCTCAAAGCCCCATCCAACCTCAATCTGAACAATTCCTGGAAGGGGACACCCACAACATCTCTGGGCAACCTCTTTCAGTGTCTCAGCACCTTCATCATAAAGAATTTCTTCCTTGTAGCCACCTACTGTCTTTTGGTTTAAAACTGTTGCCCTTTGTCCTGCCACTACAGGCCCTGGTAAAAGTCTCTCTTTCTTTCTATTAAGCCCCCTTTATATACTGAAAGGCTGCAATAAGGTCTCCCTGGAGTCTTCTCTTGTCCAGGCTGAACAACCCCAAATCTCAGCCTCTGACTCTGTTCCAGCCCTCTGATCATCTTTGTGGCCTTCCTCTGGACCCCCTCTAACAGTTCCACGTGTTTCTTGTACTGGGGACCCCAGAACTGGACACAGTACCCCAGGTGAAGTCTCAGGAGAGCAATGTAGAGGGAAAAATCACCTCTGTTGAGCTGCTAGCCACGCTTCTTTTGATGCATCCAGGATACAGTTGGCTTTCTGGGCTGCAAACACGCATTGCCAGCTTGTATCCTAATTTTTCCTTTACCACTACCCTCAAGTTCTTCTCAGGGCTACTCTCAACATATTGATCCCCTAATCTGCAGTGATACTGGGATTTCCCTGACCTTGCACTTGGCCTTATTGAACTTCATGAGGTTGACGTGGGGCTCACTTCTCAAGCCTGCCAATGTCATCCTTTCCCTCTAGCAAATCAACTGCACCACTCAGCTTGGTGTCATCTACAAAGTTGTTGAGGATGCACTCAATCCTATTGCCTGTCATTAGTGAAGGTATTAAATACTATTGGTTCCAATACCACCCTTGAGGGACACGACTCATTACTGTTTTCCATTCGAACATTGAGCTGTTGACTGTAAATCTTTTGATGCAGCCATCCAGTCAATTCCTTCTCTATCTAACAGTTCATCCACCAAATCCATATCTCTCCAATTTAGAGATAAGGATGTTATGGGGGACTGTATTAAAATCCTTATAGAAGTTAATGTAATTTTTACCTTTTTGAGCATTTTGAATTAGGGAGGCAGGGAAAGGGACACATTAAGTACTGGTAATGAAATTGTGTATTATAAGCATTACTGTTTTCATTCTTCTACTTCCCCAGAGAACTGTGTTAGGAAGACTGGAGTAGTTTGTATTAAACCCATTAAAATATTTTCCTGTGTTTTAATTAACTTCTTAATTTACAAATGTGCACATTTCCTTTTTAAGTCTCTTTTAAAGAACTGTTTTAAATTTTACTCTCCTTTCCATGCCTCTTACTGTTTTTCTCAAAACATGAATGGAGGAGTAAACTATTTGGCAATTGTAGTTTTAGTTTGAGCCTGCATGATATGTTACAAGGTTCAGTCTCTAAATAAGGTGGAGTTCTGTGGTGTGGACAAGGGGCAGAAATATTCAGGTCTGTGTACATTAATAAGAGAGGGGAAAAAAAAAGGATTTCCTCATCTTTATTGTTTACAGTAGGTATTGTAATGGTTTCTTTAAAAACAATACTGAAGACCTGACATGCATGTGAAAGTATTTCTCGTGCCTGAGTTGTGCCTTTCCCTACCCCCCACCAAAAATGCTGTCTAAATGTATTCTTTTATCCATTTTTCATTATTACTAAACATTTTAAAGAGTGACAGATTACTGTGCGTAACTTAGAATGTTCATTGATTCATTGGAAACTACTGTTCTGCTTTCTGAACTCCGTATTTCATCTTTCTTCTTAAGTATCAGTTTTTTACATATTACAGATTTTTCGAAGAGCACTGAGACAAGTCTCAGGGGGATGCAGTCCTCATGAGATAACTGTTCCTCCGGAGAACTGAATTTACTTGATTCAAGGTGCTGTAGGATACGATTATCTCATGAGGTTTCATGCTCAGTTATGTTAAATAGCTTGTGCATTTCCTAACACTTTTTAGCAGTTTTGTATTTCTTCCCAAACTTAAAACAAATAAATAGATTTTGCTTTAAAAGGAAGGCTGTTGGTGTTCGTGTAAATAATGCTAATCATGATAAATACAGCTTTTTTGATTTGGAGCATGGGTTATATGAAAAACTTAACGTGACATAGTCTTCAGGAAAGAGGGATTCTGCAATGATCTGCTAGGATGTTCATCACTATGCACAGCCTGTGACATGAGAGGAGAATAAAAAGGCTCTTCAGTAAATGAAAAGTGATTGTTTTTCATAAAGATATTAGGAGAGTAAAAGTAAAGGAGGAAATGGAACTTTTTAAGCTAAGGGACAGTGTTGACTCAAACACAAAGCAGTGTAGAAATGGCAAAAACAAGTTAGTGAATTTATATTGGAAATCAGAAGATCATTGAGCAAAAGCGGAAGAAGCGGAAGCCACCAGGTAAGCTTTATGGAGAAAAGACTGTGAAGTACTTTTGAAAGAGAAATTGATGATTCTTGTCTTATGGTTAGATTTTGTCAGGGAACTAATTTCACTTTTAGTGTTTGAAAAAGGAGGTATGTGCTTCCTAGTATAGTGTTTCTATATCAACTTTTTAAAATAGCATATATACCCTTTTGGGGAAGATATCACATCCAGCAGTATATAGATAAGTCATTTGTAAATTAATAATGGTAATTTTGGGAGGATCAGACCAACTTTCTGTCTTCAACCGTATAGTAATGATAAATACTACAGAATGCTTTGAAAAGACTATAGGGGATAACTAAACCATTATCAATAACCGATTAATAAACTTCGTAGTACTAATAGTACACAATAGGAACTTTTGGTGGTTTACAATTACCAAACTTTTTTCCCCCAGTCACAGGTTTTGTATTGTCTTACTTTTGCAAATTTCAATGTCATTAAGGAAAAATCAACTTTATCTGAATAGTTCAAGAGGAGTCCAAGACAAATACAATGTGATCTTGTTCAAATTCTCTGTGAACATCTAGGATTTAATTTTGTAAACTGAGGGTCAGTAATATTTTTTGTCCAGAAAGATCACTAAAATAGAAGAAAGATCAGACTACTGAGAATATAAAAAACAAGAACTGTCAGGATTTTATGTACTTGTCAAGGAAAAGTAAGTTTCTAAAATGAGTCACCTGACCCTTTCATACTGTTTGCCCTTCAGTTTCTTACTCAGTGTCTGGAGGGGAGATCTTCTGCCCGCTGGGATCAAGTAACTCTGCTCCTTTATTAGATACACTAGTTTTTGACAGGGCTTTTGGGAAGTGAATTAATTTCCCTTTGGAATTTGTCCCATCCCCAATACCTAACCAATACTTTCAGGAAGACCTTTTCTTCTCTTGCTGTTCCTCTGGGGTGTTGTTGTGTTTTATTTCTCAGATTAAAAAAACCCTTTTGACCAGCAAAATGTGCCAGCAACTTGAATATAAAAATAAATTGTTAATCTGCAAAATCCCCTTTGAAAAGCATTTTCTACCTCATTGGCTGTGTATTTTACCTGAATTGCCATATAACTGACTGAATTCCCCTGGTAGATTACTGCAAGTACTTTGGGTTTCATTGGGAGTATGCATACAAAAAAAATTACCTGCTTTTATGTTCGCTTTTCTTCATCCATAGTGTGCACAAGATCCATATATCCTGGTGGGATAGTGAGTGGAGCACGGAGGCGTGCTTGCAGGGAAATTATGGAGAGGATGCAGCAGGCATCCAGTAAGGATTGGGTCATAGCACTGGGACCAGCTGCTTACTGATGCCAGAAGCAAACCCTCTGTGTTTATCAGTTCGCAAGCAAAAGCACCAGATGAAATTCTCTGTCGAATTGTTCAAGATGAGGTGGGACTAAATAGCATAAAAAAGTTTAATTCCCTTTTCATAATTCAGCATATTTGAGTGTGGGCAAGAACAACAATAATGACTCTAGAGAATTGGAGGAGGATTTAACTCAAGGTAATATACCTGTGCCACATAATGAGGAACAGTCACAGTTTTTATATGATTATCATCAGTATCTTTGAACTTGATTACTTCAGACTTTATCTAATTCTTAATCTGATCCTCGGGGTGGCTAGACACTTGGAGTGGCTTGGCACACTGTTTTCTAGAAAATGAGGAAGAAATTACTGCATGTGATTTGGAGTTTGTTTAACCCTGTTGTATAGAAAAAGAATGTAGGGTTAATTCCCAATCTGCTGGGCACTTTCCACATAATTTTTACATTTTGGTGTGGATACATTACATTTGTGGTTTTGTTCTTTGTTTTTGTTGAAAAGAAGCATTTAAATAAACGAAGTAACACCATAAAACAGATAATCAGTTGTAACAATAAGTCTGTGGATCTGGATTCCTGTAATTTCACTGAGGTGCCTATGAATCCCTCTAAATACAATGAAGTACTCTAGTGCTGTGTGGATTTGATATTCATGAAGAGACCAACATGAAGATAGCTTGCAAATCCTGAAAAGACAAAAGGAGCAATATCAGAAAAATAAAATCCTATGATGCTTATTTATGGAATGTGCCCACATTATTGCTTGCTCTTTGGAATGATTTGTTTCCTGCTAAATTTTCTTCCTAATTTTTTTGGCAAATCCAGAATTTTGCAAATTCACAGAGTGTGAATCTAGTATAAAACTTAATTTTTAAATGTATCCCAAGTCTCTGTGGGTACCTTATAAGCTCATTCTTTTTAAATCATACATTATAAGCTTATCCCATACATGTAACATGTATTGCAGGTTATGTTGTTGTGGACTTTGGCTTGTGGCTTTTATGGGAACTAGCATTTGGACATGTCTGGTATTATTAGGTTTACTGTACAAAAGAAGATTCTCAGGAGCCTTTCCAGGATATAAATGGAAGTTCCCAAGAATGACATAGGCCTTGTCATAGGCCTTCTTAACATAGGAAGGTTAGGTATTTTACCACATTTTAATGATACATCTTAAATGCATCAGAGCAGGATATCTGTAGCTGTCTTTGTAAAACTTTAATAGTAATTAATCTGTGGAATAGAAAACATCTGGAGTGTCAGAGATACAGTGTAGTAGAGAAGTGTGACTTTTAGGTAAGAATATGCAATATGATATAAAGAGTTATTTAAAGAACAATGTAACTTTCAGATTTGAGTATTACTGTCTTACAACATAAAGACCTTTTCTGGTACCAGTTTTGAGAGCACAAGACCACAAGTTCAATTCCTTATGGGTTTCAGTAGACATGGAAGCCTGGAGCGTGCCTGGAGCAAGTTACTATACCAACAAAGAAAGTTGCTATTCAAACTGAATGTTGAAATGTCAGTTTGCTGCCAGTTATCCTTAATAAATTCTAACATCCCCCTGGTAAATGTTTTGTAGTGTTTGTCAGCATGGTAGGATTTTTTAAAGTTTCTTTCCTACGCAAATATTGACTATCTTGGATATTAAGTGGCAGATAATTCCAGGGTGGAAAAGGTTTTTTCTACTGCAGTCCACTGAATATGTCATACTCTTCACCTGTCTAGTTCTCCTCTGCCAGTAAACAGATAATATTGGCATACTGGCATGCTGACAACGAAGTGTCAAAAACGTCATAAATTCTGAAGAGGAAAACCTATGCTTGATCTATAGTAGACATGTTTGGTCATGTTTTAAGTGTTCATTTTGCAAATAAGTCATGTCATTTAAAAATCAAAATCTGTTGGAAGTCTTTTGGAAATGATCATAAAACACATGCAGTAGCTTTTTAAACCATACTATTGATGTGCCAAAACTGTGCCACACATCTTGTGACTATCCAAAAGTTGTGAAACTGGGTATATAAGATACACAAGAGAAAGTTGCACAGGAGAGGTGAACATTTGGTCTAAAAAGTAATAAAAAAGTATTTCTGGAAAAAATATATCAAGATAAGATTTAACATAATGACAAAACATAATTTCTGGTTCAGGCTGTGATTTGTGATGTTGATTACCCAAATTCACCTGTAACATTTAATGTCCTTTGGGTCAGGACTGCAGTTCAAGTGTATAGTACTAGTTCTACAAAGAAGGGTCCCCTACCTGCCTGCCTTCCTTCCAGCTGTAAAGTTTTTGCTTGCATACTGGGATCTCATTTTGCTGTCTGGTTCTTTGTTAGCTTTTACTTTAACTTCTTTTTCTCAATTACGTATTCACGTGACAGAGAATTAGTTGTTGTACGTTTAAAATCCAGTGAATGAATTAAACAGGTTTTGGAATTAAATGCGTTCAAATTGCAATTACATCAGATTTCAAATACTGGACCAATTTCTTCTCCCATGAGTAGTTCCAACTAAAGTCAATACAAGTATGTAATGAGTTGTGCAACAGGATTTGTCCTATCTTTTATAAGTTATCTTATAAGTTATCCTATAAAAACAGTATTTATGGTATTTCTCTAGTTCTTATTCTGTGGAAGTGCAACTTAGAATATGGACCATGCTGCGACTTACCCATACTGTTGCAAAAGAGTGACAGAAAGGAAAATACCAAGTAAATAAGCTAAATCATTTTCTCATAACTATATTTTAAAACAAACAAATATTAATATAAATAAAAATACAAATATATATCCAAATGTATAAAATATATATAATATGTATAAAATTTGTATTCTATTAAATATTTTTATCATCATATCTTTACAAGAATTACTGAATATCCATTTGAAAGCAATTCTTTTATTTTTAGACTGACAGGTATGAAAAGTGCTTTTGAAATGTCTTGTTGACCTAATTAAAAACCAAAGTAGGAATAAACAACTTGCCCTACCTACGAGCCTATTTGGTTTCTAAAGTCTTCTTTTGTGAGACTTTCTGCATACATACTTTGTACAGTCCCTAGGACAATGAGGCCTTTGAGCACAACATTATGTAAATACAAACAATTATTCCCAGCAGGCTGCCTAAAATTTTATCTACATTCTCTGTCATAGGGTGTATTGTACAGGCCTGTCTCATATTTCATGATAGTTGTCTCAGGATCAGGATAACCTTTTTAATCATGAAAATGAATTAACACCAGAATCTTTTGCTGAAAAAGAACTTGTTCATTTAAACTGCCATGAAGATGAAAGCTAAATAGTGAATATTAGCATTTTCAGACAGAGATAAAACCTTAAAGAAGTATATATAAAGTAATTACAACTCTTATTCTTGCTCAAAAACATTCCTAAATTAAGCCACTAAGGTTTTTTTAAGTGTTCATTCAGTGATACACAAGTCAAGATGCCATCATCAAGAGAGTGCTAAATGTAAGTAAAACTCATATCTTGTAGAGTATGCTTCCATGAATAGATGTTTTATGTCTGCTTTGCTATATTAAAGAAAAATCTCTTCGTGTCTGTCACAAATATCCTTGGGAGATACTTGCAACATGGTGCTTCAGAGTAGCTGCAGCCCATGGAGGCAGCCTGGCCCCGGAACAGAGATCTCCATGGGGCAAAACACCACACATCAGCGCTTTGCAAACTCACACCCTCCTCCGGCCACAGCAAGGCCTACATACAACTTCTCACAAAGTTGTTTGGTGTAAACGTCCTGCAGTGTGTAAATACTGAGATTGTTGTCCTCATAGTATCTCCAGTGTTAACAGCTCAGCATGGAAACTCCTGGTGCTTATATCTTTGCAAATTGTCTCATATAAAACCATCTCGTAAGAGTCATAGCAAATGCTCAGTTTCTGTAATGGTGGTGTTTGTTTATTCGTAGTTAATTAGCCTGAGATCAATGTTTTTGAACCTGATTTAGCAGGTAACTTTAGCAAGAGGAATGAGGTCACAGCCCAAAGTTGCTGTGTGAATGTTCCTTCGGGGTGCCAGTAGGCTTAACTTCAATAACACAAACAAAACACGATGTGCTTATGGAATTATATGCATTTTCACAGCTGTAGTTTGGTCTCCTGAAGACACTTGGGGATCCCCAGCAAAGGAGCTGGGTGTGGTGTCTGCTCCCTTCCACTCTGCTTCCAGAGAAAATGCCCTCAAGAATTAATTCTGGCCCACTGACCTTTTTTGAAATAATGCTTCAGCCCTCAGGTTGAAAAGGCTGGACATCACTGCATTAAGCAGACTGGAAAATTCAAATCTACATTGTATCTCTTGAGGAAAATAAGACAGTTGAGATAATTTATAGTGTTTAAGATGCTCTGTTATGAAATATTATCTCGTCAGTCACATTGAAAAGGGCAACGGAAGCAGAAGCCAAGACACATAAAAAGTATTAGTGGGCAGCAGTTTTTTCACAGTAGTTTTTGAGCAATAAGAATAGAGAGTTGTTCCAGACAACAGTTTGTAAGAAAATTCAAGATAAATTAAATGTTGCTGTATACTTAGATGGATTATCATATCCTGTAGCATTTTCAGAAATAGATTTTGATTTCCAAGTACAGCAGTGGCAGCCTTAAAAAAATTGGTGGAAGTGAGATTTTTCTGGTTTTACATGAGTAAACTGAAATCAGACCCCATTTACTATTTTATTTTCAGCTAAAGTTACAGTCTAAAATGCCAGACATATGTTCCAGGATTTCTAAAGTATTTTATATCTACCGAGGAGTTACTACTTCTGATTCCTGTACAGTACAGAAAGTCCCTCTGTTTTATTTCTACTTTTCACCTCCTTAAGTTTTTGCAGCCAGTTCCCACATCCTTTGCAGTTTTTTTGGATATTCTTTATAAACTACTCAGCCACTGAAGCAAAGATTGCAATAAAAGTTTCCCACCTCTCTGGTAGATATTCTTTGTACTATCTTGCAGAGTAATTTTCTCTGTCTTTCTCTGCCTTGGTGAATATTTTAGCATTGTTTTTATGCTATGGAGCTCTCCAGAAGGAGAGATGAAGACTAAGCCATCCAGGATACTCTCAGTCCTAATTTTCATAACACAGTGGACTCAGGGGCATCCAGTGACACATGCAGAGTCTTGTGCTTTCTTGAGGGGGGAGAGGGTATCTTGTTACCACTGCTCTCCTGGGTAACAGTTATGCAAATATGAAATCATGCCTTTTGTTTCTATTCATGGAGATGCCCTAAATGGAAATATTTGAGAAATGTCCATTTTTGTTACATGTTCTTTTTACTTTTTTGAAACCTCTGTCATTTTTTCTTCGGCAAGTCCCATACAGAAAAACTCAGTCATGTCTATTAAGACTTGGGATGTCACCAGAGTGCGCTTTTCTGTGAATAAACAGCTGTTCAGGGGAAGAAAAATACCCATCTCTAAAATGAACAAAGTTCTTAAGACCATTTGTTTTCAAAATGGTCAACGCAACTGCCATTGTATAATGAAACATCACAGGCACTTAACTTTTATGGAGCAGTTATTGACTGGTCACTGCGTTCATTTTCAGACATTAATGCCAAGGTCAGTTAAAACTAACCGAAGTCCAGATCAACATATATTTAATATGAGGAACTTGCCAGGTTTTTATCACAATTTTCTAACCTGGCCTGTTTTCAGACAGTCCAATCACAGCTTTTAATGTCTGTATTCTTTTACCTGTTATCTTTTCAGTTTACCTTGCCCATTTTCATGTTCCCCACTAAATGCCAGTTCCTAGAGCTGAAATTTAATTTGAGTTGTTAAATATATTCATTCTACCAAAGCTTTGAACATGGGTTTATGATTACTTCTTGGAATATAGCTTGCCTCAGTGGGACATAATAAATTAGTCTAATCATATGGTGAGTACTTACTTCATCCTGTGTTTGTTCCTGCTAGGAACTGAAATTGTCTCTGTAATTGTATGCAAATCCCTTCACCAGAATAATCAAAGGAAACCTATGTGTAGCTGCCCATCCTCCACAAGACAAGCATAAAAGTAACCTAACTTTTAATTCTATTTTAATGAAAAGTTGTATCTTCATATGTAAAATGTAGATATAAAATAGAAGAACTTAAAAGTGATGTAAGTAGCAAACAGATAACTTCACTAATATTGCAGGCTGCTTTTAGTCCTGCATAGAACACGATAAATAATAATATTGGGACTTTTTAAACATGGGAGAATTTCTTCTCCCCTGAAAATACATGAGATAAATGATAAGAGGTTTTATGAATTGCCTTCAGAGGGTGCCTTTTTCCCTCCACTGCCTGCAGGAGACTGGAGTAACTAGCTCAGACTTGGCCATTGAACTTTCAGTTGAGATAAATTATCCTGTAAGTCTCTTACTCTAAGGCATGTTTTATATATTGGCCTCAAATCATTCTGATTTGCTTCTTTGAACTCTGTCAAATATTTTAGCATTATTTTTTTCTTAAAATGTGGACACCAAAAAGAGATTTAGTCATGTAGGAGTTGTCCAGTGTCCTGTATGAAGATCATATCATTCTAGGCTTCCTCTTCCCTGCCTCTCTCTCTATTCAAGTATCTAGATGTTGCATTAGGTCTCTTTCTCATGACATTGCTCTAAAAGATCAGTTCTGCATGTCCGTGATTCTGATAATGATGTTTGTGAAGACATTCAAACAAGGCAAGCTTATGAAGTGCCTTTTGCCCCATCAGTTCTTTTCAGAGGAGTGGCGAAAAAAAGAGAAAGGGGGTAGAAGGAGCTGAAACAATCTCTATTTGTTCATTTGCCTCCTTTAAAAATTCTGTAACTTCTTTGCATGCTGTTTCGCGCAGATTCATGTAAAGTATTTACATATATATATACACACACACATATATATGTATTTACTTGTATGTGCATATCTATACATGCTTATAATGTCTTGAAGCATTTAGAATAACTTAGTAAAATGATTTCTCACCTTTTTTTTTCTTGTAGGATTTTGTTCTTTTTAAAAAACTCAGCTTCTAAGCTGTCTTCAGGATTTAGTTGAGAGTGATACTTGCAACCTCTCAGATGAAATGCCCAGGAGGCACTGGGAAGTGCAAGATTATTCAAAGTCATTACACTTCAATAAATGCCACTATATGAAATCTTCAGATGTTTCCCAAATTGTTGCTCCAGTCCGAAAAGAATCACATTTTAATTCTGGTCTATATCAGAAGAGCAATGAGTTAGTTTTAGGAACTGGAAGAAAATCATAAATCTTTAGGCTTATCTCTAACTTGTGAGTTGTTTTTGAGGGAGGAGGCCATCAACTTTTACTAAATCTTGGTCTGCATGTCAGTTTAAAAGAAATAGACTTGTTTCAGACCCATTTCAGTCAAAAAGTAGCATGTTATAATCAGAGCATCCAAATTTTAAAGCCTCTCTTGCAGGACATGTTACATTGTTTCAAAAAAGTGAAGTACTCAAGAATATAGATTTCAAAAAGATCTTAGCACAACTGAAAATTAAAATCAGAAATTATGTGCCTGGGATTTATAAGCAGAACTTATAGAAGAAGCAAGGTCTTATAAATTGTCTACTATGTAGCTGCTACTGAATATGGACATGGCCATATGTGGAGTCTCCTTCACTGGAGACATTCAAAACCCGCCTGGATGCGTTCCTGTGTGATGTACTCTAGGTGACCCTGCTCTGGCAGGGGGGTTGGACTAGATGATCTTTCGAGGTCCCTTCCAACCCCTAGGATTCTGTGATATGTGCATAGAGTAAGGTTGCAACTGTGCTTCTTAGTGTGAGTGCCTGTTGTTTCAGTCTAAAGATTGTTCTTGCATTTTTCTCTCATGTGTGTATTAGAAACAACACTGCATTAATGCTGATGGGAAGAAATTGTCAGATATTTTATAACTGAAAGACTAGTTTTCTAACAAATCCCCACAGAAAGGAGGCAGAAGTTCTGGCATCAATATCCTCATTTAGTACCCACAGTCAGTTCTGTCCTAGGGTACGTGTATCTTACACATGGACTGAGGCAGATGCCCTGTGGGGAAAACTAGTATGTGACAATATCATTAAATACAGCACCATAATACATTAATTAGAATACACTAAGTTACTCCTAATTTTAAGATATACCAGCTCTTCAGTGCTTTAGCTTGCAGTCTTAATATTCTTTGACATGGTTCTTTTGGATGTTGTTTACATAAAGGTCTACATATACCATCACCGGGCAAACAAAATTCTATTAAATTGAGAGTAAGTAGGTAAACTGTTAAAAAGCTAGTAACTTCTGGAAAATAGCTTTACATCAATTAAAATATTGTGTAAGAAAGATAATTTATTAGTATCAACATTACAGACTATAGGTTTTAGTGAAATGAAGAATTTTGACTTTTAGGCCTTGCACTAAAGAAGAAAAGTTTAAGCTATAATGTATAAAAGCAAGGAATATTTACAACTAAGCTGGGTATTTATCAAATTAATAGCAATAAGAAGAAGAACAAATAAGAAAGTAAGTTAAATATTTGAACATACTGAGTTCTTCCAAAATTTTTTCCTGTTTTCTCTTTTTTTTTTCCAATACTGGTATGTTATCCCTAATGATAGACCCAAGATGACATCTCAGATAACTGGATATTCAGAGAAACTATGTAGCCTGTATAGTTACTTTAGAATGCTGGTCTGACAAAGAGTAAGCCTAGCACCTGCTTTTTTCATCCTCTTTTCCACTCAGTGGCTTAATGGCTGTTCTTTGTGAGGTTCTGATACCACTGTAATAACATACAGTTTCCAGTTTAGCATTCAAAGTTCTGCAGTAAGAATTTGATAACATTTGCTAAGAATGTGGCTTCAGTGCTGCTTGTAAACTTCAGAGAAGTCTTGACTTCTTACCTGAGATGGTTTTAGCTGAATTCTTTGGCATAGGTAAATAATAGACAAAGAAAAACAAAGAAAATACAAAACACTAATGAAATACATAAATGTATTTTTGGCTTATATCTGTAAGTATACTTGGATGTATTAATCTTTATGCCTACTTGTCATAAGAAAGGTTACTGGACTTTGATGTTAGCTTGAAGGCATTTAGTGAAGTGGGAAGGGTAGTGGTATCTGAGAACAGTGAAAGCATGAGCAAAACTATCAGACTGCCTTCTAAACCAGGGCTTTTCTTCAGTCCCTCTCAAGTTTCCACTCGTCTTTATCACTTGGCATTTTGATGAGATACCTTTACAGTGTATTTTATATGAAGGCTGCACACTCTGAAATGCAAATAAGGGGAAAGTTCTTGCTGCAGAGCGGCTGTAGCGTAAATGGGACCTGACATAGTCTGAATGTTTGATCATGAATTCTCATTGTGGAGTAAACCGAACCTCCTCCCATATGCTTACTGAAAGCACATAACCTACTTCTTCTTGTTCCACTTTGGACTTTTTTTAAAAAAAAGGTCATGGTTGCAATATCCTGACAGCATTTGCTGATAGCTTTTTGTCCTCCTCAGGAGGGAAAGGCTATTAAATACTGCACAAGTTGCACAGTTACCAGTCTCTACAGGATTAAGGGAGAGAAGGATGGAAAGTCTGACCATAAACCACTGCTAGAGTTTGTTTTAGAGATGTCTCACAACACTGAGAATGTGCTCAAGTCATAGATCTCAGGGAGGTGAGAAACATAAACTCAAATCATAAAGGTAATTTCCCTTATCATCATCAAATATTCTGAAATCTTTGAAGCAAAAGCAATAGAGGAGATGGCTAACCTGGACCCATTATTTCCTCAGTTTTGTTTCAGAACCATCTGTAATAAAATTTGGGACAGACTTTTTAGTAAAGCATGTTGTGATAGGACAAGGGGTAATGGTTTTAAACTAAAAGAGGGTAGATTTAGACTAGATAGAAGGAAAAAAGTTTTTACAATGAGAGTGGTGAAACACTGTCACAGGTTGCCAGGGGAGGTGGTAGAAGCCCCCATCCCTGGAAACATTCAAGGTCAGGTTGGATGAGGCTCTGAGCAAACTGGTCTAGTTGAAGATGTCCCTGCTCACTGCAGGGGGGTTGGACTGAATGACCTTTAAAGGTCCCTTCCAACTCAAACAATGATTTTGTGTAAATTATCCTGGTCATTGATATTGTAGGTGGCAATTCACAACCTACATCATAACAGATATATTTGAAAGTACATAGAATTTGGAAACTAAATAAACCCAAACATGGGTTTTTCAGGAACAAATCATATGACGTAGAGCAAATTTCAAGTCTTGTTCTAGTAGGATTTTTTATACAGCTTGCAAGAAATTTTGCTAAATGAGCTAAAGAAATTTTGTCTTGATGAAATTTCTAGAAGATGTATGAAACACTGGTCACACATGTGAACTCAGAAGTATATGAGGTTCACCGTCAAATAAGGAGGTATTAAGTAGTGATCCATTCTGGCTGCACTTTTTCCCAGTATCTTTGTTAATGAACTGGATGAAGAAATACAGAATGCATTTGGTAAATTTGCGGACAATAAAAAATCAAAAGCACTGTGTGTACTTTGGAATACATTTTTAAAATACATCACATTTAAAATACATCACATAAAGCACGCGGAGCAGCGAGC